>RJWH01000160.1:74790-674790 GCA_004363575.1 Solenodon paradoxus | reverse complement strand
GGATCAATTCATCAAGAATACATCGAATTAAATGTGTAGACATCTACAAGAGAGATTTGAAATAAAAGAAGCCAAACCTGACAGAAAGTAAAAGAGAAAAAAAAAAAAAAAACTGTTATAGCTGTTAATATCTTTCTTCAATAATTAATTGAATAAATGTAAAGAATAAATAAAATTATCTAAGACACAATCAATAAAATAGGCCTCAAAAATGTTCATAGAAGAATACTCTACCACTCAAACGCAAACTGTGCATTGTTTGCAAGCACACATGAAACATTCACTAATGTACTAAATACCATACCCTACATGATAAAGTAAATCTCAAAGATGCCATGCAGTTTGCTTCCTGACCATATTAAATTAAACTGGAAGTCGACAATAACAAATTATTTAGGAAACTCTCAAATACTGGAAGTTGATCACTATGTTTCTAAGTAACCTGTAGGTCCAAGAAGAAATCACAATAATAAATAGAAAATATTTTGCTTTTAATAATGGCATAAAGAATATATCAAGCCTTGTGGAACACAGGCAGAGCTGTCCTTAGAAGAAAATAAATGAAACCAAATGTTTCTTAAATAAGAAGAAATGTATAAAACTAAAAATATATGCTTCAATTCCAAGATGATGGAAAAAATATACATTGAACTCAGACTACATTCAAATACTACTCGGCTATAAGAAATAATGAACGACTGACACCCATATCTAAACATTGTGCTGAGCAAATGAAGCCAGCATGACGGGCATATCATGAATGAGACTGATGCATGTGAACGCTCAGTAGAGGCACAACTGTCATTTGATGACATAAATCACATCTGTAATATTTTTAATGATGGGAGGCAGCAAATGACTACAAATCCTATCCATCAATTCATTTGATCATTGTATCTTTGCAAGGTAGAAGCTCTTGATTCATTTGATTTGAAAATGAGAAAAATCCAAATAAAGGTTAGAAAGTTTAATTTTGGAGAGTTCAAGCCAGGTCAAACATCATAAACAAGAAAGTACCAAGTGGAAGGAAATTGGATTATATAAATGCTGTTTAAAATGTTTCATGCCCATTTTTTATCACCCCCATTTGCTAGGTACCTGTGGTCCAATTATAGCTGTCATTTTTGAGGGTTTTCTTCCCACCAGACACTTTTAAGGTGCTTGATAGTTTAGTTAACTTCCCTCAATTTATTACTGGGAAGTTTTAGCCATCGTTTGTGCTAAGGGAGGGCAAACCTTCTCCTAACGAATACATCCGCCTTTCTCAATTCCATTACATCTTGCACTCCTGTGGACAGTCATTTAGTGCTGCTGCACCCTCACTGGGAGAACCTTGGGAATCAGGAAGGTTAATTATAAACCATATTATATACACTACTTTTCCAAATGTATTTTTATCCTTCAAGCAGTATTACATTGAATTTAGGCACAGCTCTGGAACTGCTGTGATGCTGTTTTTTTTTTTTTTTCTTTCTAAAAGCCATCCACGTGGTTCTTGTTTAAACTACTCATTGATTTTGTCCCTATGCAGAACATGGTGCAAAACTTTGTCACTCAGTGTGCCTTGGTGGTCTAGCGGATAAAGTCACCAGATGTAGTCCACATACATTCCAAGGACCTAGGTTCAAGACTCTGAACCAGAGGGAGCCACCAGGCAACCAGGAGCAACTAAATAAAATAAATACTTCCTCTTCCTCTTTCTTCCTGTCTGCCTGCCTACTCGCCTTCATTCCTGCCTACACCTTACTTCAAAAAGACAAAAAAGAAGTTAAGTCTTCCATCCCTATTTCTTCCCCTATACCTAAATAAACGTGACTTGAGCATCAAAGAAGTTTAAGTTCCTATGTGCTGATAAAAGGAAAGTAGCACTTAGAAGGAGCTCATAGGAGTCGTCTCATCACTGAGAATACTGGATTTCAGGTAAATGAGAGGAGCCTTTCGAGTCACTCTTCAGCTTCCTCTTTGATACTTGTTTCTCAACATCATTAAACAGCATTTTGGCTCACGAATGGATGAATCTGTGATCATAATAAAGGCGCTGCTGTTCTTCTCCCACCTTATTAGGGAGCTAATGGAGTGGGCATAAACCATGAGGTTAAATGGGGACTATTGCTGGTACTTAACAATGGAGAGTGGGAATGATCTGGGCTAGTTGTCACCAAAGTAACTCATTTGGATTCAAAGAATGCACCATAAAGAATGCACCGTATTGAGCCACGCCACACTGATGACTGACTGGCATTGCGATTGCAAACACCCAGGTGCCACAGGGAAGATGTTATTCATTTTCTTAACTGCAGTCTGGGCAGGAAATAACAGTGGCTACAAAAAAATTCTGCCTCAGTAACCTCGACAGGGAGTATCAGGAATTCTCAGGATGGCTGCTATTTCAAGTCTGGTACTCTGAGGACACATCACACTGCCTAAGGGTCATTTCTATGATCAGCCATAGAAGTGGAGAGAAAAGAGATAAGCTCCAGTGTTGAGCTTAACCAACCTGCTGATTCACTCTGTCATCCTCAGTCCTCAGCAAGGCATTGGGACCCTCATTCCCTTGGAGATATAGATTGTATCTTATTTTATACTGGAATGTCTAGCCCAGTGCATGGAGCACAGCAGTCCTTAACGTTTGTTGAAATAGCATTTATAGTGCCAAACAAATCTGTGTCACCCCTTTAAAATTCAGTGAATTACAAAGAGTATCTTAACATTGCTCACACTGTTAAAGAATAAGCTGCTGCTCAACTGAATGAATGAACAAAGGAATGTTGCTTTTCTGAATCATGGTTTTCTCATCAGGAAGATGATGCAAATAAAATCTCCAGAGTAGTTGTGAGTCTTACATTAACTATTGTGTGCAAATTTCATGACCCAAGTAGATCCTTACCAATACAAGGAGAGAAAGAAGGAGGGGTGGGAGAGAGAGACAGAGAGAGAGAGAGAGAGAGAGAGAGAGAGAGAGAGAGAGAGAGAGAGAGAGATTGAGAAAGAGGATTGCAATTGCTAATTCTTGAGCAAAAAGCTTTGTGTGAGAGTATATTTGAAAGACTTGATTTTTTTACTTTTTAATACATTCTAGCCCCATGCAAGGCATTTGTCAATCATACTTAAATTTTCTGAATGACTTTCAAAGGGCTCCACAAGAAAAGAGTACAAACTGAAGTTAAGGCCCAGAGCTAATTATAAATACTTTTTTTTCTTATTCTGTAAGATATATTTAATAAGGCTGAGGGTAATTATAATGCAAACCACAGAGTTAAAACGAAAATTGAGAAGCTCATTCAGACTCCAGTGCTCCAAACTGCTATTCAGAAGTATGTGTGGAAATGGATTTCAGATGGGCACACACAGAAAAGAAAACGAGAGAGGTAGGCATTAGGCATTGGCCACTCTTGGTTGCTAAGAAGTGTTCTAAAATGATAGATTTTATGAGATAAAAAGGAAAACTAAATTATTGAATTTTTTTCAGCTCTTACTTATTTTTAGTGCAGTGCTCATTATCCTAAGTTCACGAGGTAAAACGACTTGTAATTTCATAGAAGTGATTTAATTAGGCCAGAAGACCACCCAGAATGGGATCGCTGAATAGGTTTGATACTGTAGTTGATCACCTCTCCAGTTTGATCCTAATACATGGCGATGAGTTTGACTGCGCTGTGTGCCTTCCTGCCCTGACTCTTGGCCTGGTTTTAACATAGAGAGTCATGAAGCGACTGAAGGAATCCCAGCAACAGGGAGAAAATTCCCATTCCCATTCCCTCACCAGAAATTGCGCGGGACTCTTAGTGGTGCTGGCTGCAATCATATGCTCCCGTCCTATCCCCACTTAGAACTCTGCACACTAACTCTTTCCAGACTGAGCAGTGGTATCACTGAAGAGTAGAGATGCCCACCAATGGTCATGAGAGCTTCCTTGTTCCCATGTCAGCCCTGACACCATCCTGATCACGCATGTGCTCTTGCATCATCAGCTTTTATTTCATACAGCTTTTCTGTATACCCAGCTTTCATTCTGCTCCTAGTCTCCCTTGATCTAACAGCTGTCAGTTAGTCTCTTGAAGCTTGGTTACTATGTGGCTGGTTCACCAAATGGAATCCTAAGTAAAATCCTCATGTTGGTCACTTTTATCATCAATTAGTTCATATCAAAGTTATTAGGATGAAAATATCATACACACTGCTGAAATGCCATCTTCAAGCAACAGACACACTTGTTCCCAGTGAAGGAATATAGTAAGAATTGTCAAGAGAAATTAATGGGTAACATGAAAGCATACAGGCAGTGACTAGCAAATACCTCTGCTAGGAGGTATTTCAGGGCTTTCAGTGACCAGCACTGGGCCTCTGGCAGAAGAGCTGGCTTCTCAATGGTGTAACACACCCTGCCATGAGCCATTTGGATTTCTACCTCCACGTTCTACATCAAAAGTAAACAAATAGCAATAAAAATTATTCAAAATGGGTTAAAGACTTGAACATTAGATCTAAAAGCACAAAATGTGTAGCAGAAAACAAAGGCTACACACTTCCTAGACACTGACCAAAGATATGACTTTGGGTACTCAACTCCTATGTCCATGGCAATAAAAGTTAAAATAATCAAATGGCACTACAGTGAACTAGAAAACTTCTGCAAGATGAAAGAAACTATTATCAAAATGAAAAGACATCGTAAGGAATGGGTGAAGATATTTGCACATCATTCATCTGATAAGGGGGCTAATCTCCAAAACATGTATAAAAATTCAACAACAGAAAGACCAATAATCCAATTTAAAAGGAGCAGATCTTAGCAGACATTTCTCCCAAGAAAGTATACAGATGGCCAAAAGGAATATGAAAAGATGTTCCACATCTCTTGTTTTCGGGAAATGGTACGCAAAACAACAACGAATATCACCTCACACCTGAGAGAATGGCTGATATATAAAAGACTTCAAACAACAGCTGGTGAAGAAGTGGACAGAAGGGAATTCTTATAAAGGTGGGAGCATAAATCGCTGCAGCCATTATGGAAAAAAGTATCAACTTTGAGATTCCTTAAAATATTGATAATAGAATTTTCATATGACCTAGCCATGCCACTCCTGGGTGTTTAACCTAAAACACAACAAAACTAAACAAAACAGACATATGCACACCCATGCATATTGCAGCATTATCTACAATAGCCAGGAGATTGAGACAACTTAAGTGCCCATCAACAGATAAGTCGATGAAGAAGATGTGGTGTGTATGAACAATGGAGTACTACTTAGATATAAAGAAGGAAAAGAAAAATCCTGTCATTTGTAACAATATGGATGAACCTGGAGGGAAGTAGGCTTTGTGAGATAACTCAGAAGGACAAAGCTAAGTTCTATGAGAAACCAAATAAATCAATCAAATTAGATAAAATGGGCTAATATACCACAGAATCAAAGTAGACTGTGTTCCTCTGCACATGTTTTGCATTAAAATCACTGCACCAATAATTTAAGCACAACTAAAATTTATTGAATGTCAAGAGTTACCATACCAAGAGAGGGTTTTGGTGAAACTATTTCAAAGTAGAAGTTGAAGGACTCTCAGATTACTATTATCCTCTGCCATTTAGAGCTTTAACAACTAATCACCATCAATTTGAAGAAAAAAATGTAAATTAACTTGCACAAAACTTTCCTAAACTAATAGGAACCCTATGCATGCAATTGGGGTGCCAGCTTTCCTATTGCAAGTATGGTACCTGAGTCACGTTTATTAGGAACAACAAATAATCGACTAAAAATGTCACAATTATGTATCGACCCACCTCTAAATAGAAGTGTGATGTTATTTTTCACAGTTTGGATGATACAAACTTCTAATTATTCTGGGGGACACTATATACACAAAGATAAATATTTGCTTAAAAAATATGTTTATGACAATAGACTCCTCCATGGCCTTTGTAGTATTTGATCTGAGGTTCTGATTTTTATGTGACTTGTGTTGTTAAGTACAAGGGGTAATAAAGCAACTGTTGACAATGCTGTCATATATTTATGCCTCTTTCTCTGCATGGAGAGCTGTACACCAACATGTATGGCTCCTTGACCATATAGTACATGACTAGAAAAGACTAAAATACCCACTTAGCAAAATCAGACTTCACACTCCACTAAACCAAAAGAAAAAAGAAAAAAAAGTGCCTTTGCCCTTCTTCGATTTTTGAATGAACTTCCTTCTTAATGAAGTAGGGAACTGAACATGGAAGTTGACAGATGGCCTGTAATAGAAGGCTATTACAGGTCCTGGAGTATAGAAGAAACATTGCAAAAAGGGCTAAAGCCAGAACTAGAAATGGACAAAACAACATGTCCAAGGTAAAGTTATGTGTCAAAGGGAATGAAAACCAAGTTGGAAAAACAGTGTGTCAGCTTTTTGTGATGGCTTGAGTAGGTGATCTGCCAATACCACCCCTTCCCAGCACAACCTGCCCTCTATTGTGCTTTCCTTTCCTTTCTAACTTCACCACCAACTAAAATAACTGAATACCTATGTTTATTAACTTTCTCTTCTCTCCAGGGCTACCCGTTTCATGAGAACAAGTCTTCTAGAGTCATAGGTGAGGAGTTGTTCTATAATAATTGAATAAATGAAGGAACAATACACCGTATTTGGACTACTAATTTGTTTTCATTATAAACCTCTACTATATATATATGTATATTATATACATATATATGCTTAAAATACATATATGTGCATGTGTCTGTGTCTGTGTATGTAGCATCTTAAAGGAATTATGCCCCATAGAATTTTAAACACAGTGTAATAAGAGAACTTCACATTCACAGATTTTTATGGAAAAAGAAAGGAGATTTAAGAAATGTCAGTGAAATAAAATTAGTGGAAGAGGGAATTGAAACAATATTACACATTAGAGACCTTTCTGCTACCACAGTTGACTTCAATACTCTTAATTCTTAGACTAGAGCACTTCAGAGAGGCAAACAGACCAGAGGTGTAATGTATATAGTGAAGAAATCCTGTGCTATTTGGCCTTGCAACAGTGATCATTAATTGCCATGCCCTGGTGGCCTCATGGATGAAGTCTTCCACCTCTGATGGAGCGCAGTCCACCTCAATACCAAGGACTGGTGCTCTTGACCCAGGACTGGAGACCACCACCACAATGAACAACTAAACAAAATTAAAAAAAAAAGTTTCTTCCTCGTCTCTTTTCCTGTTCACCTGTGTGCTCGCCTTCATAACTGCCTGCACCTTTTCTTAAAAAAAAAGAAAAACTGTTATACATATCAGATGAATGGGTGGGCAGCACGCGCTGTCTGTGTTTCTCCTCCACGGCGTTCTGTGCCTCGCGGGTGAAGTCGCTGCTCCCACAGGCCACCCGCACACTGTGGGTCTGGTTCCTAATGCCTGTTCCATTTCATTGACCAGAGAACAAGCTAAGCCTGGCGGCTATCCTATGATTACTAAAAAGGTTCTACAATGCTCTTGTCATTTTCTCCCTGAAAGTCTTTGAGTTGATTTCTAAATATCAATGTCTTTGCCAGCAGATAAATCTCAATTCACCTGTCATGTAGTGGTGTACTCCTAAGATACTTTACTTCCAAGAGTGAGATACCTTTGAGGAGATAGTGGTTCTCACTGGAAATAGAATCACAAAAGCAGATATCATGTGTCTTCTTTTAATTTCCATTCATTTTCCTGAGATTTGGATCTCAGACTGGCACTCTGCAGAGGAGGTGGAAGCTCATTGTCAGTCTCTTCGGCAAAAACACATAATAGGCCAAGTTTATCATGAGCTCCATCTCTTTTCCCTCTCTTCTTTGTTCCTTTACTTAGCTGACTTTCAACTTTTTTTCTGTTAAATTGTTAGCCCTTCAAGCAATGACCCTTCCCAGGGAAAATTGGCATTTACATTTTCAAAAAGAGCAAAGGAAGGATGGGAAGATAGAAGATGGGAGGCAGGGAGAAAGGGAGAGGACTGTGGGGATGGTGTTTGGGGGGGGAGGTAAAGAGGAAGGAGTAATGGGAGGAAAGGCAAAAGGGGGGGGAAATATGAATACTGAAAAATTAATTTCTCATGCTAGTCTGGCTCATGCATGGGGACAAAACTGAATGAATCTTTGCTGTAAGCATGGAGGTCTAGCCCTAGGTCAATGAAAACCTAAGAAAATACCTGTGTATGTTTATTTAACCTCCCTCCCTCTCCACCATTTCATCTCTTTCCTGGATTACTGCAGGAGACTCCTCATAACCATTCTTCCTCCAGTGCTGCTCACATCTAATTCTACAAGAGAATGCATTATCTTTAAGATGAAGGATGGATGTCTTATGACAGGTGTCTCGTGCTAGCCAAAGTCAGCGTGTTCCTAGGGAAGCCTTCCTACACTGCAAGGGTTAAAATGAAGAAACAATAGATATTAACTTAGATGAAAAAATAATTAGCTTTGCCAGACTCAAAAAATAACTTACCAAATCATACCAAATAATGCATGAAACCCACAATCACACTCCCATGGAGCAAAAGCAGGAGTGATGTGGTAAATACACAGACTGTACGAAGTAGCTCCCAGGGAAGGAAATCGGCCACACCACACCTGCTGTTCTACCTGGGGACAGTGCCTCTAGGACAGTAGCTGCAAAATCAATGCTGCCATCTATTTTTTCCTTTTCTTTTAAAGGTGAAATTCTTTTTGGAATTGTGTTGATTAGTAAAAACAGGTACAGCTATGAGTCTTCCATAAAAAGAAATCAGCATAAGGCAAATTTTCAAAAAGCAGGGGATACCTGTATGTCCTATAAAACCCTCTGGTGTTCAAACCACTTCCCGTCTCTTTCCCTCTCACCGTACCCCTCTTCTACCATATTTAACTGCTAGAGATTCCCTCAAACAACAAATACTATCTTTAAGCATCTTCTTCTCCTGTGCTCTTCCCCAATATCTTTTAGCTAGGGTCACACTCATTGTTCGTAAGTATGTCTCTTCTGTCATAGTGTAGAATTGGCCTCCCCAAAATGTTCAGATAGCTTTTTTGCGTGGTATCCAGATCAGGCTATTTTCAATACCTGTTACCCTGTTTTGTGAAGCTAAGGTCGATCAAGGCCCCCCAGGCAGTCTGGAAAAAAACAATTGCCTTTACCTTAAGAAATAAAAATCACTTAGATATAGGGTCACCTCCAGAAATAATCTCATCAGAAAACTTAAGACAGGAAAACCATCTAGAAACAACATTTTGTCATATGTCATCCCCTTAGGTGAGGACTTCTTCCTCTCTCCGTGATGACATAGGCACCTCTCCTATTCTTTAACGAAGGATGTAAGCCCTTAGTCTGTCTCATTTACTCAGAATTTATGGCTATGCAACTTTTCCATGCATATGTCTTTAAATTTGTTCTTTTATTTTTTTCCTACTAATCTGTTTGCTATTCATTGTTTTTCTTGACTAGTCTGAGAAGGACCTCAAACGAATAGGGGGCTTTTCCCTGTGTCCCTCCCATGGTAACACATAAGCAAAAAGGCTGGGGTTTGTGCTTTTACAATGGTCTCTCCTACAGACAGCAGATACCTGTCTTCATTTGTTTTCTGTCTCTGGTGTCTGGTATGGACTTTAGCAGACGGAAGATAGGAAATAATCTCACTTTGCATTTAACTATTATTCCCTCTCCCCATTAAGAAGTGTTACTAGATCTTCAACTGCATGATGTAGTTTTCAACTGCTGGACTTTAGAAGGAAAGATCCTTGAAATTCACTTCTGACCATGATTTCATGTACAGCCAAAGATCACTCGTATTACCTTTCAGAATCTTGCTTTCTTCATCTATTAAATGGAGATACTAATGCATATTAAAAATAAATTTATGAAAGCCTCTTATCAGAAGTATTCATTGCTGAGTTCTTCTACAGCAGTGTGGCATACTGGCTTTCACTGTTTTTAATCATCCTTCCAGCTGCACCCTTCTGTGCATAAACACATGAAAGCAGAGAATTAAGGATGACTAAAAGTATTTATACTTTGCTGAGTCAAGGGACATTCAGCCCCTGTTCATATTTACTTCATTCACAAATCTAAATAGCAATTTTCAGACTACCCAGCTTAATAATCTGCACATGGTCTGATTTCATCGTTGACAATGTTTGAACCAAGTCAACTGGCATTATGAACCTGACATTCAAGTCCCTATGAGTTGATTCCATTGCTTTATGCACTCTATTTCTCATAATCTTTATATGCACTATAAACTCCAAACCCAGGCCACTACTATCATTGGTCCAGATATTACATGTAATTATGTTTTGGTACTTTGGTGCTGTGTCTTTGCTATATTTTAGTATGATGCTAGGAAGATGGACTTGAACTTACTGCCTTGTTTCAGACCTTCACTCTGTCACTTCCTAGATGATAAACTTGGACAGTACTTCACTTTTCTGCTCTAATATTTACCCAATTTTAAAATAGGGACAGAGTGCTTTCTTCAGGTGATTATTGAGAGGAACGAGCATGTGTGTGTGTGTGTGTGTGTGTGTGTGTGTGTGTGTGTGTGTGTATAGATGTGAGAACATGCATATTTGTTAAACTGTAATGGGTCATACTTCATGCCCAAATTATTATAAGAAATATATACAGTCATACATATTGTTTTGATGTTGCTTAAACTAGTTCTTGCCTAAAGTAAGAAGTTCTGGTACAAAATAAGACCTGTGTAAGTGTTAAAGATTTTTATTATTATTGTGCTAGTTTCATATGTTTAACTGAATAATAAATTATTCTCAAGGCAAACAAGAGAGGGGAACTAACATTTTTTTGAGGTGTAGATTATGACCCAAGTATAAGTTTTCACATCAGTCCTTATCACATCAATCCTTATCACATCCACTGGTGTTTCTGGGGGTTTTAGAAATAAAGAAGCTGCTGAGAGTTAGAGGGCCAGTAAGTTGCCTGAGATGGAGATAGAATTCAATCAAGTCTGCCCACCTGTTCAAACATCCATCTCTCTGCTCAACACTGTTATTTCTTGGTCTCCCTGCCTTCTAAAATACCATTGTACATTATTTCTAGCTCTATCATAGTACTTAATATTTTCTATTTTCTATTATAAATGATGCCCATATGTATATACCTGATCTTCACCATTAAAGAAGTTTTTCAAAGCAGAAAAAATGTATATGCTTTTATATATTATATAAACTATTATATTTACATATACTGTGTTATACACACACATACACACACACACACATATAGCTCCTAATATTTAGCATGAGCTTACATCTTTAGCTTATGCATCCAATAACCAGCATTCCCTGTTTCTCATCCTGGTTCATTCCTTTGACTTATCAGTGGACATATTTGATTCCTCTATAAAATTATGAGATGCCAATTTTCTGAAATTAATTTATTTTTTGAAGACTCTTTGCTCCAATATTTATCGTGGCAGAAGTTTCAGAAATATTCTGTAAATATTTTATGGAATTTTTTTAAGTAAATTAAGACTGACATGACATGAGTGGGGTTGTAATACTTCCATGGAATACTGAGCCTAAATCTGTGCTTATCTAGACTCCTCCAGAGTGCAGGAAGAATTCATGATTTTCAGAAGAGACAGGACAGTCAAATAGAAGAACAGAATTCAACCTTATGGGCTGTAATCCTGTTTCCATTAAGGCAAATCTGGGGATGGGACCTAAGGTTTTCCATTTCTCAATGCCTTTGTATCTTCCTCTGGAAAATGGGGCTGCTCTAAGGGTGAATGGAAATGGCAAATTGCGAAATATATGCAGCAGTTGTTACTGCCTGTCTACCATCCATCTTCTCTTTCTTATGGCTAATAGGTCACTTGTCAAGACAGGGTCAGGATGGGCTCCAGCTGTCCATGGGAGTTTAAGCCTTTCTCTCCCAAGAAATGCAATCTGTAGAGCTGTCTAATGATATATCATTTCTGTCTCTCCTGTTTCTACGCTTTTTATTCTTTTTTTTATTAGTGGGTAGAGAAAGCACACGATGACTGTAGCAATTAAGTACTAGAAACATATGAAATTTGACTGATGTGGCACACAGAGGGATCTCTAATTCACTCCGCACATATACCTTGGTGACTAGAAATCAAGATAAACTACTAGCTTAAAACTGATTGTGTTTTTTCATTCATACAGAAGGATAAATGGCACATTTGTTGCATAGAATATATAACAGCCCTTCAATGGCTCCTGAGTTTTGCCAAAATCAAGCCTCAATCCTATCTGTGTAGACAGACTAGAACATGGGCATGCGTGACTTCTGTGCGGATGAATTGTGCCCACACTAAGTCTGAGCTTGGGTGTGATGGGGAGTCCATCCACCACTACCGTTTCACCAGTCCCTGGAGGGAACTGGGAGAAGTTCGCATCCCTGGTACCGAAGTGTGGGAGGTCTGACCAAAAGCACCTGTAGGGCAGTTGAATGTCTGCAACAGAGAAATGTGCCAGAGCTGACAGAGAGAGAGATGTCCAGCTCTGTCACCTGCTACAATGGAATGAACTACACGTAAGTCTAGCATCTTTAACAGGTGATAGTCAGTTTGTCATTTTTGTAGCTACAGAAAAGAGATGTCCCTCTCTGTTTCTGCATTCTTCTCAGGTTAGTAAAGTGATCATATTAATATCATACAGGTTAATAGGAAAAAGCAACAAATTTAATTACATGTTTATGGGGAATCTACATGGATGTAGATTCTAAAGCCAAAGGAGCAAAAGTGTATTAATATATTTGGGGCAGTGTATATACCCTGTGCTAAAGAATGGGATAGGGGCTGGGAGTCTCAAGGAGAGAGAAAGGGCACTCACAGGATAAGAAGTAGATGACTCATACAATAGACCAGATGTTTGTCCTGCCTTATAGATAGGTTTTTCAATACAATGGTTGTTTCTGGTAAAAAAAAAAAAAAAAAAAAAATTCTTGGTAATGTCCCTCATTTTTATACTTCTAGGTAGTGAAGAGTTTCTCTTGAATCTATAACGCCTCAATTGACCTTAGCTAGAAATAATCCATATGCCACTGTGACACATTTTGGGAAGTGCTTCAGAATTTCTTTGGGAGGCATGTTGTTCACTTTTGTATTTTGCAATTTTCTTTTGCAATCCCCGTGTTTCCTTTTTAGCACTAGCCCCTGCAGACAAGTGTTACCTATTCTCTAGAAAATTATGGATGGGAACTGTATCCTTATCTGGAGGAGATCCTGATACAGCAAAAAAGGCCATGCATCCTGGCTGAGATGAGTGCAACAGCAAGGTGGAGAGCAGAAATGCAAGCATTCCGCAGAGTTTCAGAAATATTTAGAGGGTAGTGCAGTTATGGAAATAGGTAATGTCACTGCATATTAAAATGAAGTGTGACCTCTAAAGTACAGAGAAGGAAGACCATGTGGCACAGTCTCCACACCTTATTCTATAATATACAACAGTGAATCAGCATGGATTTGAATATAACCAAAACTGTGCTCACAAAACTAAGTTCCCTCATTCCTCAGTCTAGGGAGAATGATTAGGAGAATAAAATAATCGAATATTTGGATATTGGTTGCAAAGCAAACTAAAAAGTCTGACAACTTCTAGGACTATCCTGGGATAATCTAGGATAATCTGGATCTGTATAAATTGTATATATAGCCACAAATATGATTACTGAAGAATTCTGAAGTGTTAACCCTAAAGTTCTTCTTCAGAAGATCTCTGTAAATCTGAGCTCCAAATGATCAAAATAAACTGACCAAAGTAAGTTTTCTTAATTTATTTTCCTTCCTTCCTTCCTTCCTTTGGAAAATTAACAATAATATGTAAATCAAAAGCCAGTTACTGAAACATTATGCTTAGGAAAAATATCTGTAAATAATTATTCAGAGCAGGAAATAACAATTCCAAGAGAGATGGCAAGATTGGATGAGTGTATTTCAATATGACTTTACATCTTTATGATATAATCTCAGTCTTAATTTCTGGTGTGACTATCAAGATGCATCAGAGCTCCTTCTCCATTAAAGAGATTTTGGTTTTGCAAATGTAACTAACTCATTCCTACAGTGTTATAAACACAACTGGCTTTGTTATTGCAGAGTCTCCAGATGGTGAGAATGACAGCCAGGCACTTGAAAGGTACAGAAAATAGCACTTTATTGCAAGTACCAGTGCTGGCTCAGGGGTACTGTTACCCAAAACTGAGCAATGGGGATCTAGAGGAATTTCTTTTATATTTGGAGGTAATGATTCATCTCCTTAGCTATGTGTGGTTTCTGCTGGCAACTCTTATCAGTTAAGTACAGCTGCAGAGTAGGGAGGCTATGCTTGTTTGTCCTTAGTCAAGATAACAGAACATAACTGCAGTCTCCATAGAACAGGATGTAGTACCATGGAAAATTCCTGGCAGGCTAACTTTTACATTGGGGTTATGAAAAAGGTTTTAGACCACAACTTAAAGGATTCACATTCTTTTAGCTGTTTTCCTTTTAAAGACAATCTATGTCATTTCTTTCCATCATAGGGATAATTGTTGAGTCTATACCATTTTATCCTGTTTATATTATTTGACCTTTTCCTTGTCAGCTTTTATAGTTCTTTATTCCTGCTAACATTTCTTCACAGTAAGCAATCTTGGTGTATAGTATATGCTAATTGGCCCTTTAAAAGGTTCCCAAGATAAATACCTTTATGCCTCAATTTAAATTTTCTGGGCATAAAGCAGAGATGAGAGAAGTCACTTTGCTCCGTGTCCTTCATTCAGATGCATGTCCTCGTTCACTGGGAGCAACATTTGATTACTTGCTCCTTGCCTTTTTCACCTGTCAGTCCAGTGCTCTGGATTAACAAGACTGTCACTAGTCCTGTTAGGCTCCTGTACACAAGGACTAAAACAGAAGACTCAGATTACAAAGAAAAGTTCTGAGGTGGATTGCTAAATAACGATTTTCCCAGTGCAAGAGTCAATTTACTGAGGGCAATGACAGAAGGAGACTGCTTTCTTCTACTTTGATTGCCTGAGTCATGCCAGGTACAAGGTGCTGGGAACAGGTCAATAGGTTGAAATCAACACCACGACTATCAATCTCATGCATATTATGATCAAACTTTGTCCTCTTAAATTTTTATTTTCATTAACATATAATTTTAAAATATCCTAAGCATTTAAAATACCTTCTATCTCACACATCTTTCTTAACAAATATTATTGTGCATTTATTAATGGCAGAGTTTTTATTTTTAATTTACACACTTCAAATGTGATTTTTTAAAATTTTTAGCTAATTGTCTAAATAAAGATGACATATTACAGAGACTCTTTAAATAGATTTCTTTATGCTGATCTCTAGATGATGGCAGACTCATAGAATTCAAAGAACACAGTCAAAGGACAATTCTGGGAATTCCTAAGATCAAATTCCTAGGATCCTCTCAATTCTATTCCTCTGCCTTTATAGAAGGTGTATATGCTTTGTAAAAGTAACATCGAGATACATTTTTGTCAGACCATTTATGTACCACATGCAAAACAATGATTCAGCATATTCTCTGTGATGATAGTCAATGTCCTTGTATTAGTATTTGGCCAAATACTTTCTTCTTAAGTTCAATCAAAGGAAAAATAATATACTACGAAACAATGTGTATTTTCGATTAACAAAGATGAAAAGTATGCACCCCAACATATCTAGCAGTTTGGCCAAAATGATTTGAAAAACAAATCTTTTAAATTAGCTGCTTCCAACCCTATTTTGCAATTATAGTTGTCTCTGGCTGTCTTTGACTTCCACAGTCTCCTTAACTCAGGAGTAGATTGAGGTCAGGAGGTGGGGATGAGGAAGCACAGCAGCGCCCAGGGAGTTACTCTAGCTTTTCAGGAGGGAATCCTGTGCCTCAAGGTAAGCTTTTCTGAATTGTGAGTACAAAAGCAACCAAATTTAAGAAGTCATAGGTCAGCCATAGAGGTTAGCAATCAAACTGTTAGGTAGAGTTAAAGAGATAAGACAGCAGGCCCCCAAAGGAGGCCTTAAAGTCAAGCCCCACCAAGATTTAGCACTTATTCATTGTGATTTCAATTTCAGCCTCTCTCCAAAGTAGAATTTCAATCTAATCAAACAGGAATTTCCAGGTTTTCACACTTCTGAGGTAATATGCATGATAAGACCCATATGCAGTTCCCTCAGGGATTGAAATACAGTTTCTCTTCATTTGCTAATAATTTTGCCCTACTCTCTTTCAAACTGTAAAAAACCTTGCATTTTGTCCTATTCTTCCTGGAGCCTTTCTGTTAGCTAGATGGGAAGATGCCTGATTCTTGAATCTTTTAATAAAATTAATTAGATCTTTAAATCTACAGGGATGGCTTTGATTTTTTTAACAGCAGACAGGTAAGAGATGAATTGGACAATACAGAAAAGAAGTTAAAAATCACACACACAGTAATAATAATAATAATAATAATAACAATAACAATAATGATGTGAAGTCAGGCAGGATCTAGGAGTGCACTTTGTCAGCAGCAAGAGGAGGGACTACCACATGGTTTGTCTATTGAGGTTTGAAGGAGACGTTACAAATCCAATGGAAACAAGTGTGTTTTATGTCTCTCTCTCTCTCTCTCTCTCTCTCTCTCTCTCTCTCTCTCTCTCTCTCTCTCTCTCTCTCCCCCTGCCCTGCCCTGCCCTGCCCTAGAATCAATTATTTCTGGTGTATAACTAATCCTGAAGTGTTAAAATCAAATATCATGCCAATGCAGTCTGCTGCCACCCGAGATGGCCATCAACGGTAACAGAGCTGCAGCACCCAGGTCCTGCACGTCTGCCCTCCTTCCCCAAGTCCCTCCTGGAGTGTCTGTGAGCAACCCCCTTTTTCTTGCCTCTGTAGAAAGTCCTGACTCCATCTGAGAGAGATGATTATTTTAGACACTAATTCACCAATCTCACCAGGTGATTGAATTTAAAAAAAAAAAAAAAAAAAAGTTTTTTCCTCTCAATATCAACATGCTTTTTTCATGTTTGACTATCTGGTGAGGAGCAAATAAATACTTGGCATTACCTAAACTAAAATCGCCTCCCTTCTGCTAAGGTAATTCAGTTCAGTCACGCTTTGGGACTGCCAATGCCTCTAATTTTCTATCATGACATTGAGGTTGACCTTTTTTCTATGGCCAGACTTGCAGGTTAGATTCTCTTTCTTGTAAGCAAGATTATTTACTGTTAGGCTGGCTCAGAAAGACAGGACGGCGGGCATGCCCGGCGTCCAAGCCCGGGAAAAAGGTGGATGACGTCAGAATAAGGGAGGCAACCCCCACACCTGGATTCACAGGGCCAATCCCCAATCGCGACAAAGGAAGCCTGAGAAATTCCTTTGCTTAAAAGAGCGCGCTCCCCTTTGTTCAAGCGCAACTTCCCCAGCCCGCGACTTCCCCGGCCCCGTTCTGCGGACTTGGGAACTTTGCCCGGGTGTGCAGAATCCAATAAAGCCCTGACTATTCGACTTTTTTGTCTAATTGACTTTTTCTCTTCGCGGAGCCCAGAAAAACCTTACATTTACATTTTGGGAGGGCATCGCTCCTATTGGAGAAAGGCAAGGACTCCTTGTTTCTACTCCCAAAGCACTGGGTCCCAGAATCTCCCATACGTAAATAATTAATTTGCTAAGTGCGTGTGTGCCTTTTGCCCATCAAAAACAAACTAGTCCTGGTGTAAAAAGCAAAAGTTTGACATGTTTTAGGAGACCTAAGGGCTAGTTAACAACACCAAGGACTCTGTGAGACATGTCAAATAAGTAAAAAGACACTAAGTATTAGGTTCTTATCTTTGGTAAGTGTCAGGACCCCCGCAAGAGCAAGCCTTAGACCAGGGATTAAAGTTCAGCTATCAGGACAGGGAATTGGCTCTGGCGCCAGCACCGAGTCGTGGATGCATCCGGATGGATAAGGGAAGCTGATGGACGAGCTCGACATGTGGGACGTGTAGTATGTGACCAGGAGAGACCCTTCACCAAGAAATAAAGGAATGAAGAAGACCATCAATAACTTCAAAGGACAATGTCACCTTGTCCAATCAGGAACTGAAATCTTGTCTGCAGACCCCTCTCTCCATCCCCGTTCCTCACCACGTGGGATTTTCCTTAAAAATTCTGGCTGCAGGCAAAGGCATCTGGTCTTAGCCTCTGTTGCCTGGCTCCATCCTCTCTTTCCCTCTGTTCCCCCCTCATGGGGGTCTCAGCCTCCCTTGGCTGGCTCCATCCTCTCTCTCTATGCTCCCCACTAATGGACCCTCAACTTGCTTACTCCATGTGCCTGTCTGATGTGTGGAGTGACCCTGAACACATGGGGTCTGAACCTCCCTTGGTTGGCTCCATCCCTTTACCCTCTGATTAAACCTCTGCTTGCTCACTGCCTAACTCTGCTTTGGGTTCTTTGAGCGACTTGAAAACCCCCACAGTAAGCTATCACCATTTTTTAATTTGCAAAATTTTATTTTTGAGTGTGATTTGGAAAGGAGGTCATGGGTTATACTAGTATTTCCAATAGTCTTTTCTCCTAAATTGTAGAAGTACATTCTTTTTTTTTTTTTTTTTTGAGCAAAGAATTTTATTATATTTTTAAGCTTACTGCTTGCACTTCATATCTTTACCTATACATTGCAGGGAAGAAAAAAAAAAAAAAAGATGCTTTACTCTTAAAAAAATAAGAAATGTGCGGAAGACTGGAGTTTGGGATGGTTTTTGAGGATCAGACCCCTAGCTCTCGTAGGCATGCTCAAGGCACAGTCATCTCCTCGTAAGAGCTTAAACAAAGTCAGTCTCTAAGACATTCAGTATTGAAACCCAACCATTATTGTTCAATTATCTTTTCACTTGATTTGCTTGTTATTGTACCAAAGGGAGCACAGCTATGCAAAATATGATGGACTTGTAAATCTAATTTGCTTATCTTACCAGATAGAGAGCTATCCCACCTTCTTCATGTGGACACGTTATAATCCCTAGTTAGGCAATTTAGGAGTACAATTCAAATTTTCTTGAGTCTGTGTCTCCCAGGCTGCAGTACTAAAATACCCCTTAATTCAAAAGAGAGTATATCTGTAAGTTGCCCTCACTATGTAAGAAACCTGCTCCTAATCATTGGAGACCTCTCCTCTCTTCCCAGGCACCTCAGGTCCATGGTTCAGCTCAGGATAGAAATACTTGATCTGCCCAGATACTTCACAATTTACTGCCATGGAGATCACATTACTTTCTCCAAAGGTATGTTATTAAATGTGGGCTTTCGGTGCACCCTGATGGCCTAGCGTTCTAGTAGAGTGGGGGTGTGGGGGGAGGGGGGACAAACAAGATGAACAAATAAAGATAAAATAAAGTGGTTCTTCCTACTCTACCTTTCTACCTGACTGCATGTACCTTCCCTAAAAAAAAAGAAAGAAAGAAAGAAAATGGGCCCTTTTCTCTTATTAACCACATACAATATTAATTTGTTCCTTTGACCAATCTGTGAAGAGAAAGAGGGAAATTTTTCCTTTGACCCTCCCAAGGAATAAAAATGAGCCCTGAGCTAGAGACTACAAATCAGGACTGGAATAGACATTATTCTTATACAACAATGAATTCATCATTATTGTGAGGGAGACAAAAAAAAAATTCTGCCAGGGCCTTGTTTTGAGCCTTAGGTAAGTGGAAAATTCCAGCAGCAATAGCCCCAGCTAGTTGAAACCTACCTCCCAAATGCAAGGCCCCACTCTGCCTAGAAATCAGAAAATATACTGTCTCTCAGGCAACACAATACCCATTCCAAACTAGGAAATAAATGGAAAGTGTCCTAAGTCACGAAAGAACCCAAACTACTTGAGGAACTGGAGAACACCTTGCCTCCCACCCACCTGCCACACACACCCAGCCTGAAATAAAGCCAAAGCCTTGACAATTCAGGGTTGACTCTCTTCCTAGAACCTGGCCTGTCCTCTCCTCCCTTAGAGAGTGAATAAATCTTTTTATCCCTTACTTACAAATCTATTGCTTGCTCACTCATGGTGAATTCTTTCACTCCTGTGCTCTGGCCATCCACTAAGTATCTACCTTACAATTATGAAGGGTAAGTAATGGGAGCATAATATGCTTTTGGGAGCATACAATGCTTTCTTAGAGAATGCCTTCCCAGAGAATTAATTAAAGCTTCAGCTGAGACTGACTCCCTAAGCTTCTTAAAACTCGTGGTTTTTACAAAACATGGGCGAACATAACCCCCAAGAGATGTTACAGTCTGAGGTCCCTGCAGAGCCCCACACTTACAGTGCTGGAGTGACCTCAAAGTGCTCCCCATGGCGCCCACACTTCAGGTCCCTGCTTGCAATGACTACAGAGCGGGGTCCCACCCAAAAGCCACTCCTAGCGCCAGCCTCAGCTCCCAGGCGGAGCCGTTAGCACTTTGTTCAAGGCCAAGCCAGGCATCTCAGGATTTCAGGCCTGAAAGCAGTGATTCTAGAGTTAAAATCTGTGCTCACAAAAGCTCAACTGAAACTGTCAAGAGTTAATCTGATCAAATTGATCGTTTAGCATACAGCATCCACAGATAATTCTTCTTCTCACCCTCTGGGCATTTGTCAGAATGTCCAGTTGTTTCCCAAGGCTACTATGAAGTTGGAATTCTGCTCCTTTACAAAAGCATTCCCACCCCCACCCCCTTCATTTCCCTTCAATGTTGCTTTCTTAAAATTGCTTTCCTCAAAACAGCTTTGCCTTCAGGTTTTGTTTTCTAGGAAACACTGGCTTAGATAAGAGGACTGTCGACTGAACTCAAAATGACCTCTGCTCCACTTTTTTTGATGCCAGCACAACCTCAAAGAAAAAAAAAATCTCTTCCTTAGAAATAATGGATTCTAAGAAAATTAGTAGTGGGGCATTGTGTCCAAACCACCAATGTCCAGTTGTTCTGTCTTCAGAAGCTGTATGGCATTCCAAAGGGGTTGGATACTCCACCCCTGGAGTGTGTGATTAGGGAGGGGGCTGGTGCATTTTTAGAGAAACAGCTATAGAGCTTCAGGAGAGGATACAAGAATGGAAAGGCTTGTGGATATGATCACAGGAGCAAAAATGGCAGTACTGAGGAATGCATATTGAGATAAAGGTAGAAGCTGTGCACATAGGGTTGCAGAACTGGACATTAAAATATCATCAGACAGTTATTGAAGAAGATGCAACTTCTTTTGCGTAGTTTTAAAACACAGAAGAATAAATTGGAAGGTATTTTTAGGAATTACGGGGTTCAAGAATGGAAGAGACTACTTGATTAATCAGCAGCACTGCAGCCCTGAGGCTGTCACTCCTCTGGAGGGATGCTGTAGAAGAGGAGATTCCTGTGGAAGGTGAGACCTGGGTTGAATAATTGCTAAGGTCACTTACCAAGTGAAGAGTCTGATTCTGGGTTTCAAACAAGGTTAGTACCTCATTTAGAGGGAACCTATATGGCAAGCATTTTACGATCATGGATTTCTGTTCCTTAATGGCCAATGACCTTCACACAACAGAAAAGAAATTTAAACAGTGTTTTTTAGCCGTAGGCAATTTGAAGCAGCTATCACACAAATACTGGAATTAGGTTCCAGTATACCCTGTGAGATAGGCTAGCACATCACTGACACAGGAAATTCAACTCAATGCACCAGGCCCACCGACAACATCTGGTGCATTCATCCTGGCCGGCCCCTTATTCACTCATTCATTTGACAAGTATGAATGCTGTCAACATTGGCTACTATGGGGATACAAGGTAAGTCATGTGCTCTATAGGAATTCATAGCCAAATGAAAGAAATGCATGAAAAAGAACACCTTGCTGGTGAGCATAAAAAAGAAAGAAGAAGAGACTGGGGAGGATATTGTGCCTGTACCTGGGGCTAGAGTGCTGGGAAGATACTTCTAACTTCTTAGGAAAGGACACTGTATTTGTCTTGAGGAATACATAGGCATTTCTGCTGAAGAAAAAAGCCTAAGGTTGTTTTATGTTGCACTTAGTATGATCACATGGACCTGCAATTGTACCTTGATTCTGCCACTAACTTGCTACACAAGTATTTGTAAAAGCAAATGCATTTATTATTTTTTTTCCTTTGCAACTCGTGTGGCAAGTATGGTACAAGACACTAAAAAAAAGATTTATGGAAAGAAAGGCACAGATTGTCTCCCCAGAGAGGATATAGTCCTAGGGGGGAGGAAGACATTCATTGCACATTATTTTATTTATATGGCACAACTGTGATAAGTGACAGGATCAGCAACATACTTGACTATGGATATCAGGCTTGATAAGCATGCTTATTGCTCAGGTTTGATGCAAGGGTAAGGTGAAAGGATGCATGCAAAGAGCTTAGCATGGTGCCTCACAGTACAATGGGAACACTGTTGATAATGATGGTCCTTCGTTCTCACAATAATGCCTCCGCAGTGAAAAAAACATACCTGTTCTCTTAACTAACATAATTTTTTCCTCATTTTCAAATGAGCTCTATTTGTGCATGCACAAAACTAATTTGTATCTTAGATGCATGCTCAAATGAAATGTCTTGTATATAAAACAGTGAGGTATGTTGGGAAACTCTTGCTGAATGGCTGGATACATGCTATTGGTTAGTGACCCCTAATCATTGGCTAAATACCAACTGTTTCGATGAACTACCCAAGCCATTGAAGCACAGATTCCATATGTATGTTTATACAGCACCCCTACTTTCTTCTAGTTTCTACAACCTGTCTGCAGCTCACCTGTTAGGAAGGGTGACTGATGGGAAAGGCGATCAGGAGCACTTTTGCCTCAGAGAATGCACTTGCTATTTTTCCTTTGTAGATTATGAGATTCAAGAAATTAAACAGCAGAAGAGGAACAAAACAAACTCTGAACTTATTTAACATGTTTATTTACTTTTCAAGTTTCTCAGAGGAAGGATACAGGTTTTGGATTCAGATGAACTTGAATTGAAATGCACTTACTTTTTTCTGGGTCTCAGTTTCCTCATCTTTAGCCTGAAATTACCTTTCCCAAATAAGGACTAAAATGCAACATATATAAGACATTATAAATAGAAGCTGCTCAATAAATATCTTCTCCTTTCCTTCTTGTTAGGCTCAGTTATACTCCCTTCATCCAGAAGCACCCCCATCCCTTTGTAAACTTAACCTTGAGTCAACAGCGAACTCTGCAAAGACAGCCTCAGACGGGTGGAGGCCCTGCAGTTGCTGATCCTTCAAAGACCCACCCGAAGAAGACCAGATGTCCCACCAGGTAAAGAATTCAGCACACTATGTTCCAGGAATTATGTACATGCAATGGGCATGTGGTAGAAAATTACTGAAGCCTTCAGATGGTCTCCCAAGGCCTTCCCACTATGCTCCACAGACCCCTCCTATCCCATATAAGCCCTGCCTGCCTACCTAAAAACTCTGACTCTCTTTTTGGACTCAGTCCACTTGCACTCAGATATACTGATAATAAACGCTGTTTGTCCACATGAGCCTGACTTAGGGCTGGTTACTCAAGTGGCCCAGTTCCGTGCTCCGCTGGAAACTTTCATCAAAAGTTTCCCTTCTTTCTCTGTACTCTTACGTACATCAACATTAAAACAAACCTCCAAAATAATGCAAGTTGCCTATCACAACATATGTTTACACATTTCCATATAAAAAAGAGAAGAGAGATGGCGTGCTGAGTTTCATACATAAATAAAGTTGCATGCAATGTGTGCATGTAAACTTGGTAGAGCTGAGAATCCCCATTATTTCCATCACACTCAGAATATTTATAAAAGTCTACCCTATATACTATCACAAAAAATACCTTGATAAATGCAAAGGAATTAGCCTCATATAGGCACGTGATCTCTGATCACAAAGAAATAAAAATATATAATAAAATAATATTTAAGGATATATATACTACATATGTGTGTATATATGTATACATATATATCTGTAAATACAATAACCCACTAATAATAAACTATGTATTAAAGAGACAAGAATAAGAGAAACTATAATATCTTTTGAACTGAACAATAAGATTCCACATCAAAGCTAAAGTATCATCTAAAGTAAAATTTGTAGCTTGACTTCATAAATTAGAAAATGTAGCATTGTGAAGGTAAGTGAGCTAAGTCAAACCTAAGAATTCTGTCCTTAGAATGTGGTATCAGTCATATCCTGTAACACCTTGTTATTCGCAGGAAGAGAAAATCCTTTTTCTGCAAAACAATTAGTAGATGCTAAAATAAATGCTGATAATAACTCGTGAGTTTGATTCATGGAGTGCCAATCATGGTAGGAAGTGTGCTAGTGGAATACTTAGCATAAATTAGCCTTAGCTTTCATAATATCCCTGCAAGTTTTGCAAAAAAGAAAAAAAAAAAAGGAGGTTCAGAGATTTTTAATAATAGCTAGCAAATGGTGTGTTTACCTGAAGCTTAAGTTTTGTTCTGATATATGCTTCTCCCTTCCATTCTCTCATATCACAGTCACCCTGGACTGTAGTTTGAAGAGCACAGGGAAATGACACAAGCTGTGAAGAGAAGAATCGATCACTTCTTTGACGATTTGGGAAATTTCATGGGCTGCAATGGGCCTCAAATAACTTCTAGAAGCTGCAGAGTTTGAAAGAAGGACGTATAGAGCAAATGATACAGCTGTGCCTGTAAACTTTGAAGACCTCAGTTTCCCTGTTTACAGGTCCAAAGCAGACATTTGTTTCAGGATGGTGGTTGGAGAGTAGCTCAGGTAATATGAATGCAGATGGTAAGCTCCAGGGAAGGTTAGAGCTGTACAAGCCTAAGCAACTGTTATTGCTCCAGAGGTTGTTTGCAAAGCGCTTTCAAGTCCTTGAAAGAAAGGAGGCATGGGAAGGCACCAGACCATTGTGACTCTCAACAAAATAATGTGAAACTGAAGCTGGAGGCCTAGAGTCAAATCAAAGTGTGTGTGTGTGCAGAAGCTCTCAGAGCTGAGGGGACAACTTTACAACTGACCGGCAGGAGCAGATGCGAAAATCTGACACCTCAAAATACATTTCTAATTTAATTTAAAAAACATGCCAGAAAGTGAGGAATGATTAAAAAACAAACAAAAAAAACACTCTAAAAAGATAAAAATGACAGTTTTTCCTGTGCTAAATATCCCATGTTTCTTTCAAATGAATTACAGATTTAATCCCCAAATTTCAGATAAAGGGCTAAAACCAGCATTGTTCATAGGGTCAATCAAGCACTAAATAGTTGAACCTAGGATCTGTGGATAAGAAAAATAACAGCAAAGTTTTTTTTAGCTGCCTAATTTCTTACAGTTTGAAATGCGTGGGTGTATTTTATGCGCATGTACATGCGTACATGCACATACCTACACAGGTTCCAAATAGTGTGTCTTCTGATAGATGGGATTATTCTCGGTTTCGTAGATTATATTGCAGAGTGTATATGAAGGTACCTGACATCTAGAGGCTTTTACGCAGAAGTTTTAATAATAATATTTTAATCGAATTGGTGGCAAATGAGTTGAAATGATGGAAACAGTTTTTATAATAATACAAAGCTAGGGAGAGTAATAAACTGAAACTTGAATCTGTTGCTGAGATTTTCCAGGCTACCCATTTATGCTGCTCTAGGTACATTCACTCTCTCGCCTTATAAGATGCTTTCATACAATCCCCTCTTTTCTTCAACCTCCAATATTGCCTCCTGACTCTGTTTCTTGAAGACAGCAGAAACAGACCAGAACCAGCTCATCTATCCATCCCACAGCAACCAGTGTCTGATGGTGCCCACATGGGCCACCTGCCCCTCTAGTGCACCCATCCGAGCCACTTTGATGGCTTATCTTCACCCTCTAACCACTCTTTTCTTCTACAACTTCCTCTCGTTATCGGTGTTCTCTATGTACTGGATCCTCCACTTGGGCATACAAACATGCTTTAATAACTCTCACTTTACAAAAGATATAACAAAAATAAATAAAACAATAAAGCTAACCTCGATTGCATGCCTCTTGCTAACACCTCAGTTCTGTTTCTCTGCTTCATTGGTACCACATACTGTCTTTTATTTTCCTAATCTTTCACTATTTCCCTTTCCTAGTTAGCTCTCTATTCTGTCAACCAGTTTCTAATTGTTGGAGACCCCAAGACTCTGCCATGTGTTCTTTTCTCTTTATAACCCTGGAAGATCTTTTCCCAGATCAAACTCAAACCCATGGTTTAGCTATCATTGACATGCTTAAGTGACTCCTGTATCACATGTCTAACCCTCTAAAAAAAATCTACATATAGGTCCCAAACTGTCTAATAGTCAGCTCAGGCTCAACATGACTGAAACAAATCCTTCCACCTGCTCTATCCCTAACCCACTCTCACCCCAATCCTGCCAAATCTTCCCTTGTTCAATATCAACCTGTTTTAGTAATGGTACCAGAATAGGAAGTTTCCCAAGAAGTTGAGTCTTGGGAGTCATCTTCCCACCCTTCCTTCAGCAGCCTTCCCAGTGACTCTATACAAATAAGACCATTTAAAACTTTGGCAGTGATATATTCTGGTCCAAATGAAAATAATTTCTTTCTTGAACTCGGGCATTGACTTCCTAACTGGTCACTTCCTCCACTCTTGTTCTGCCTGCTATTTTTCCCTAGTTAGTGTAATCATTTGTTGTTTTTTTTTTTTTTTTTTAATTTATTTTATTCTACACATTAGGAGACATCAGTCTACTACACATCAGTGTAATTGCTTTACTAGGTAAAACAAATCATGCCACTCCTAAGACATTTGTTAGCAGCTGGCTCTAGTTTAAATGAATTTCAAGCTCAAAACTTTTTATTGGTTCCACAAGATGCCACCAGATTTTTTGGCTTCCTTGTTCTGCACCCATGTGCAGTGCACTCTTGTCTTCAGTCACTCAGCTACATGCAAGTTTTATTGTTCCTAAACACACCCAGCTGATTCCCATGTCAGATTCTCTGTACCTTATATTCCTTCTGGATGGAATTTACCCCACACTTGCACCACCCTCTCTAAAACAACTATCTTTTTAGAGCAACTAAGTATCTGTTCAAATGCCACTGTCTCTGAGATTCCAGTCTCCCTTCCCCAGTCACATGTACCTCTACCCATTTTGTAAATCATTTTATATCACATTTATCAATCTTTTACTTTTTGGTATGGCACATATCATTACCTAGAATCATTTATCTATTTTTGGTGAGCTTCTTTTCTTTTCTTCCCAGTGAAATATGAATTTATGGAAACAGACTCTGTTTTGAAGACTGCTCTATCCTCAGAGTCTACGGAATGTCTTGCATTTAGCAGATTCTCAAAGAAAATTTGTGTTACTGTCAGATCAAAAACTGCTTCAAAGGGGAGAAAAAATTATTAGATGCAGCCTTTATTACAAATTTAAAAAGAGATGATATATACCTATGGAGAGGAAGACAGCAGTATAAAATATAAAATTCACTGTTAAAATGCATATGTATGGTAGATTCTATAAGGAATATGCTTATTTGCTGGAGATGGAAATGGACTTAAATCTAGGCTCCCATGATTTCAGAGAATTACAACAATTATTCATCTCCTTCTCTACCGTATATGGAGATATTACACTCCCCAGTATCCCTGAGGACAAATTCAGTGTGAACACTGATCAGTACAGTGAAGCAAAGTGAGTATTGCAGGAAGAAAAACCTGGCTTTGATCCTTAGCTCAACCATGTACCAGCTTGGCAATTTTTCTTATTTCTTGGCTCCTCAGTTATCGTTATCTTACAAAGTTGCTTTGAAGGTTAAATGAGAAATTGTACAAAATGCAGTTTGCAACATGGCTTGTCTCAATAAATTATAACCATGAATATCTGGTATAATCTCTTTGAATATCAAAATGTATATAAAATCTATGCTGATTCCAATATTTAATAAGTGGGATATGAGTTCTAGATATGTAAAACAAATGAACTGATTCAGAAAGACACAACACTATTTTAAGAAAATAAATAAGCACCAGACAAACAAATATGTTAACCCAGTTTCTAATTCCAATTCTGATATAGGTGTGGTGTTAAGGGAAGGAGTTTTCACCAACAAGCTAATAATGACAGTGTGTTTAAATTGTAACACTGTTTCCCATTTTTTATCCCAGTATTTTTTTTTTTTTTTTTAAGGAAAAGTGCAGGCAGGAATGAAGGCAAAAGGCAGAGAGGCAGGAAGAGAGAGGAGAAAGAACTATTTTTATCTATTTTTTTAATTGCCCATCTTGGTTGGTGAACCTCAGTCCTTGGGAATTATGGAGAACATACCGGTCACAGACAGTGAACCCAACTCAGCTGCTGCTGCAGGGCATGCCTCCCCTGGTATCTTTATGTGCACAGGGGACATTAAGCCATCTATGCTTCTGCCCAACCAGGCATCCATGGTTAGGAAGTGGAAGTTGCCATCCCCAGGAACAGAACCTCAGGCCTGGGTGTAGGACAATTTCAGAGTGTAGAGCGCTCAGGGAAGTCATCACTCGAGAGCTGCTGGACCCCTATGTCAAAGGTGCTATCAAGTGAGCAGTAATTATTGTTCAGGGGCCATGGAAGCAGGAAATCAGCTTTGCAAAATAATTCATACGCCAAGTGAGCTTATTCCATGACTTTCTGAGATGAAACATTGTTTTCCCGCTATCAAGATGGAAACTGAGACAAACAAATGTCAGTAATTGGGTGTGAACACTACCTGAGCATAAAACACGCCCAACAAGAACAGATATATAAAGGCATTCATATTGCTTCTTAACAATCCCACTCCTAGGAAATGGTTATCTGTCATTTGCAGACAAGTATTCTGCAAAAAATTCACAAGGTCTGAGTCCAAACTATGTTTGAAACATAAAAACTTAATTGGCATGTAATTTTCCAAATATCAGGAAAATTGTAGTAATACCAAACAATGGAATTTTGAGCAGCTATTGAAAAAATGATGAAGCAAATTAATGTGATGATAGAAAAGTTTTTTAATATAAAAACTATTTTCCATTTATAAGCACGTGATTATGCTTGTGTATTTAGAGAAATATTTGGAAAAACACATGAGCTAATATTAAAAATGGCCACCTCAATTTTATGTAACATATATGGTACATATTTTATATTATTATATAGTTGTAATTACATATAGTTGCATATATAAACTATGTGAGATTTATTTTGTGACGTTTATTTTGTGAAGTCCTTAATTTAAATAATTTTAAAAGGTTGTTTTAATGGCTATGCATAATACACCCAGCTCAACTCTCTCAGATAATTGAATAATGATTCTCAGTGACATATTCTCCATTTATATAATCCTGTGAGCAAACGGTATGTGATGGTACACAAAAGTAGAAATTCTGAAACAATATTCCCAGAATAAACAACGGCTTCTAAAATCACCAGTGGTAAAGATTATGGATTCAAAGGCTAAGTTTCACTGACTCAGCCAATAGTCCAACTTGAACCGAAATGATTACTTGAGATATACTCATAAGGTGGGTATGAAAGATTTCGCTTCAACATCACTCACATATTTAGCTCTGAAGCACCTGTACTTCTAGGAATTAAAAAGAAAGTTTTAATTGGAAGGTATTAAATTCGCTGGTAATGATGACATTTTCCAAAGTCAATTTTTTTCTAGTGACTTATGTTGTTAAGATGCGGTATCCCCAATTTTGTTTGCAGACATTGGTGGCTGCTAATATGATTTTTCTCTACAATTATTTAGTTTACATACCTACTGCACTCATTCTTTCTCTCAGAGTGACCTATATACCAACCTCTAAATACATGGGAAATGAGCCTTTGTTGAGGAATGAATCCTTTTACTAAAGTAAATAATCATTTCCAAAGTGGAAGAAGGTGCCCATAATGTAAAAACCCACCTCTTTACTTACCTACTTGATAAGCTTGAGTTTTGTCTGCCAAATTATCATTGAAAGCTGGTAGAAATTGCTTTAAGGCTATGAGCAAAGATTTTTCCAGCCTCATTTTCTACCAGGACGTTTTATTTTAATCCCTCACATTTCTTACTTTAATGCTTCTGAAATCTAAATCTAATTTTAATTTAAATATAAGACTCAACCTCACATCCCTAAAATCCCAGGAGAAACCTGTTTACAGGTATCAATATTTCCATTTAAATACAGGAAATGAGTTGAAGAAAATAAATCAATAGTGCCTTCCCCAGCACTTCTCTGGAGGCATGAAGCCTGACTCATTGAAGAGTCTAATTTGTTTCTCATTACTTCCTTAAGCTTAAGAGAAAAAGGTTGGTCCATCTGGACCCTTTGTGGAAGCTCACACTAAAGTAAATACCGTCTTAAAAATAGGAGATATTGAATTTTAACACGGAATGGCATGCTCATAAGAAAATTAATGCAGCCACAAACTGCCACCACCCAAGCCACACTTTATAATATTGCTTATACATTCTCTCTCTCTCTCTCTCTCACACACACACACACACACACACTCTAATGTCACAGCATGCTGGCATTTTAATTTAGACAGAGTTAGGGATCATAAAAAATTCTTAACAGTGAGAATCTTGTCTCTGGTAGCTCCAGAGTGAAGATTTCTCTCTTCTGAACCTCTCCACTAACCTGGGACACAATGCCTCACATGTAAAGATTTCCCGAGTCTGTGCCAACTTTTTCTTTCCTGTAACTTTTATTATTGTTCCAATTTCTGTCTGCCTGTAGGAATAATATTAAAAAAAGAAACACTATACTCCTTATTACAGATTTTCAATAAAGATAACTCAATTTTGTTGAATGATTGGCAGCTGCCACTCATTTATTCTACCTTCCCTGAATTTGTGAGAGGAAACACCTTCCATTTCCAGACTGGTGTGGATATTAATTTTGAAATTAAGGGCAGTATTTTGCTTTATTTCTCTTAAAGTCAGGTTTTTTTCCAATACAATGTTTTCAGTTAACTAATTGGGGATCCAGATTCTATTATTTACTATATTCTTCCTCCTTCCAGCTTCATTCTTACGAGAAATTCATGAGGTTGATATTCGTGCCAACATGACTACCATACAGAGTGTATGTAATTACACAGAGTAGCAAACCAGGGTCTGCAATGACCTTGTGACTCTTCTTGAGAAAACTCTTCAGTGTTCTTTTTCTCATCCAAGTGTCTGGAATATTTGGGGATCAACAGTGTTGAATACATTAGTTTTATATTTTAGTACATTTCTTCATTTCAACTGTATGAATACACAGGAAACTAATTTGACTGGTCTTTTCTAAACTTTTTATTTGTAAATAATCCTATTAACTGCAAAACATTATAAAATAATATCTTAAAATACTGCAATTTTTTTGCATTAACATTGAATGCCCATACAGTGTTCAGCTAGACTCCTCTAATTTTAACAACTTGGGTAATCAGATACAATTCCCTAAATTAGAAAATGATATTGCCATCATTAAATTAGGTCTACTATAGTCTTTACTATAGTAGGATGGTTTCTTCACTGTTGTCTTTTTTTCTGTTCCAGGATCCAGTTCAGGATCTCATATGACTATTTCAGAGACATGTCTCCTTAATTTCCTGCATCTGTGACCATTCCTCAGTCTTTCCTTGTCTTTCACGACCCTCAGACTTAGAAGAGTCCTTACTGGTCAGTTATTTTGTAGGATGTTCCTCAATTTAGGTGTGACCTTTTTTTTTTTTTTTTTTAATGATAATATTGAGGTTATGCATTTCAGACAAGAATGTCACAGAAATGACACTATGTCTAAGTCGGTACATGACTTTGGGGAATCATGATGCTGATGGACTTTATAATTGGTGATGTTGATCTTGATCATTCAGTTATGATAGAGTCTGCAGGTTTCTTTACTGGGAATTTATTATTATTGTCTTAATAGTTGGTGCATACCTATGAAAATATTTTGTCTCTCCTTAGACTTAACTCAATACTACCTCTTTAGGCAATTTTTTTCTGCTTATTACTCTGGTGTTCTTCTGGTAATTTTCTATTTTGCTCACTCATGCTGCAGTCACTAATTGGAATTATTCTGTAAGTAGAACTGTCCCTTCTCTCACTTCCTACTTATTTAATGATCTATTTGCACCACGATGGACTCATGAATAGGCTATGGGTTGTAATCTAAGATGGTGGTGATATGCTTTGTTTCTCCAATTGTTTCAATTCTGCAGGCTCTTTTAGGTTGACTCCTGTGTCCCTGTGACATGCCACCATCCTTTGTTCAAAGCTTTCTCTTTCCTTTCATTACATGATGGTCCCATCTTCAATTCCTTCTGCCCGGTCCTGACATCAATCACTTCACCAAGAATCCCTTGCTTTATTTATTAGAGAAAGGTGTTTAGAAAACAAGATCTTGCTACTAGGTCTCTCATCTCTACATAGTAGGTCTGATTTCTTCTTGAAGATCTCTTAGCAGCTTGTAGACATCAGTATTTCTCTTGTGTGACACTCATATGTCATTGGTTCATTAAGTCACTCTTCACTTTTGCCAAAGATAAAGGTTTAATTCACTAGCATGTATTTTATAAACTATACTATCTCTACTTCCCTAGAAATGATGATTGTTTGGGCTTATTCACAGTATTCAAGCACAATCATTCTCTATAATTAATGAAAGGAAAAATATTGACTTCTGGAAATATACTCAGTGCTCAGAGATGCAACTTGTCTGTAAAATAGGAACACAGAGATATGGATTCAACAGCACAATTAGAATCTCTTTTGTGATCCCTTTAAGAGTAGGAGTTCAAGTCTCTACTGACAATGTTGGTTCAACTCTTGCCAATAAGGAAATTTTAACTCTGATTTAAAAAATATGCTACTTTTACTTTCTGTTTGGTTGTAATCAGTACACGTTTGTCTTCTTTCTGTAAATTGATTTTCTACTATCTAATTATTTTTAATATATTTTATTTTAATCTCATTTTATAATTAAAATTTAGGAATTTAACTTTACTTATAAATAAAACAAAATCCTTGTACTATCAGGTCACTGTAGAATAAAAAATTTGTGAAATGTCATCAATGAGTCTATATTGCACACACAAAAACACACAGATATATACATACACACAAAGAGAATGCATGACAAGTATATTACTATAGCCTACTCTTTTCATTTACATAGTATCATGGGATTAATTTTGCATATAAAATTATTCAAAATTATAATTTTAATAATAGTATAGTAGATTGTTTTATGTATTCATCAGAATTAATTTTAACTAAATCTCTATAATTGGATATTTAATTTCCATTCAATATTTTACCATTATAAGCAACACTGTAACAAACATCTTTGTACATAAATCTTTGTCCATATTTATAATCATCTCTTTAAAAGAGATCCTTAGCAGTAAAAGCACATTGCTGCTAATATAACTGAAAATGCACTTAAAATAATTACATATTTTTGTTATATTTTGCATGTTTTAGTAAGTCTCACTTATTCTGGGCCTGACTTCCTGACTTATACTTTTGTATTTATCCGTAATGATGTATCTTTTGCAACAAAATTTGTAGAAATTTTGTTGCTTTGAATTTGTCAGTGAATTCCTTCTGCTGCCATTAAAATGCTTTAGTTCTTTGTCAATACATTGGGAACAGCCACTGCCGATCTTGTTTTATTTTGTTTTTTCACAGTTTAAATTTATGTTGGTTCCCAACTATTTTTATCTATTCCTTTTGTAATTCTCCTTCCTGGGAATCATGATTGTAGTTATCCTTAAATGAGTGTTCTAGAATCCTTTAAATGGATGATATTCAATATGTGCATGAGTCTCCTTTAGTTTCTAATGTAAAAAGTCACATCTCTTTGTGGAAACAATGTAACAGTTCTCTATTTTTTTCTTATACCTTCTGAGAATTTAAGTTTTCTTGTAAGGCAAATAAAAAATTTATCAAATGGTTCTCTCTATGCTGAGACTACAGACTAATGTTAAGAACAGAGATGTTTCTCTAAAACAATAGTGCCTTGCACCTGTGACTAGTCTGTCATCAAGTTTCAGATTGTCATATCCTTGTCTCTAGTTTGAAAGGGAATATAATCCCTCAAATATGCTTGAAAATACTTTAGGTTTTAAAGACTCTTAGAAGATAGTATATTCTCCTCATATGCAATTTTATTCCATCTTCCTATTTCTAAAAGTATAACTTTTCTAGACATAGTTATTCTTCCACTGTGTGTTAATGAGTCTCCTATCATTAATGCTTTGTAGATGTGCCAATTTCAGTTAGCTCAAACTCTGAATCAAGCTGGTTTAAATAAAGAACTTAAAACTTCACACTTAAGTAAGTTTAGAAGTAGGAAAGACATGTAGGTATATTGATTGAGTCGTTCTAGGATCCCTTCAGGTACTAAATTTTCCGCAATTGTCGTTGCTATCATCTGAAGGTCCAACTTCAACCTAAGGTTGATTCATATCATTTTCAGTTGGCAGATTGTAGGTACCAGGAAACTTGTCTCCTAGACCTCTAAAGGAAAATTTTCATCAAACGATAAAATATAAATTCTCATTTTCAGTGTAATTTGAATACCTAAAACATATGGTCCTTTCCAATAAAGTAGTGTTCTTGTACTCTTGTATCTACGTCTGAAACTGGGGACAATCTATCCACCTATTCCTTCATTCCAGATAGAATATACATAGTAAATTAATATCAGGTATATGATTCCTTATATTCTCCCATACGTTACCTTACATTTCCTGTTATTTAACTTTATTCATACAAAATATATCTCAAATAGTGTTTTAGTTGCTTGAGTTCCATTCACTTATGAAATCAATGTATTATAACTGTCGGGGAGGTGTCATAATACACATTATCATGTCAAAGTCAATGAAAAACCATATGATTAAAAATGAAAGTCTCTTTTGACATATGTAACCCAGCATTTTCAAAACTTAGAGCATCATGGAGTGTTCAAGTTGCACATTTATTCTTTGGTCTCATGGTAAAAATGGTTCTAAAGAGGATTATTTGAGAGCTTTTTTATTGTATATGAAAGCTATTCTTATCAGATAATTTAATCTACCATTCCATATTTTGGTAGATTAAGGCACTTCTGACAAGATTTCAAATGTGAAAGAAAATATATTGTCCTTACACTCCATGAGGTATACTTAATCTACAGTTAAATGCATCTAACCCATAATTCTGTATATCAAATATCAACTCCATTAGCAGCAGTTTGCTCCCTTTATCCACCTTAATTTTCTTAATTCCTTTTCTCTTTATTTGGAGTGAAAATCAGAAGCTAAAGTGGCTGAGAATTCAGTCTTCTCTTAAAGAGTCACTGTCTCCATTTCTTCAGTTAGTTTTTTGTTATTTGATTGGTTGTTTTGTTGGTTGGTTGGTTGATTGGTTGGTTAGTTGATTGTCTTCTTTATAACTCTTAGAAAAGCTTACAGTCACAGTGTTTGAGAAGGCTTAGAAATAAGCTGCCAGGACACAGGATTCGGAATACCCAAGTTATACGACTGCCTCTTCCTCAGGACATCACACAATCTACCATGATTCCTTATTTTCATCTCAGTCATTGCAATCCTCTCTCTTGTTAATTATGAATCACCCTATTTTTCTACAGAAATTACTAAATTCTACTGGACTTTAATGTGCATATAATATAATCACAGTTGTAACTAGGACCTCCTTACATTTATCCTATGGAAATTTTTAAAACACAAATGTAATGTATGTATACATGTCATTTGTATGTACACATATACATGTGTATGCATACATGCTATTTTGTTAAATTTGTTAAATACTTTGTATGCATTGAAAACTATATAAAACTCTTAAAGATTCTCTATTTTCAGACTAATTTGTGGGGAAAAATGTATCAACACTTATTTATTATGTTACTTGATGCATGCCTATAAAGCACAATCTGACAAGTCATGAAACTAAAGCAGAAAATAAAGTTTCTAACCCTGTCTCTAATTTGGAATCTCTCAAAGTGCTTTTTAAAAATGTGAATACCTAAGTGCCTTCCTTAGAGATTCCATTTTAACTCCATTTAATAGATTCAATAAATCTCCAAAACCAGTACAATTTATTTACTTATGTATTATTTATTTTTAAACGAAAGGTGCAGGTAGGAATGAAGGCAAGTAGGCAGGAAAGCAAGAAGAGAGAGGAGGAATAAGCATTTATTTATTTATTTAGGTGTTCTTGTTTGTTTCCCCCAAATTCAGATTCTTGGGATGTACGTTCCAGCTGGAGACCTCTGCAGAGGTCAGCCACTTAGTCACCAGGATGCAACATGAGTACATTTTCCTACAACTCCCCCGTTATATCCTTTCTGTACAAGAGTTAATAGCCATGAGATTAAATGATTCAACTAAAACTATGTAAATTGACTCTTTTCAGCTAGATGCAGAATCTCCTGATTGCTACTCATGCTACCTTTCTTTAAGATTCAGTGGTTTCCAATCAGTTTTTATATGCAATTAAATAATGCCATTTAACAACACAGAGATTTTGATCCCTGACTCTCCCGAAACAATTTTATCATAGATACAGCTATCTTCTTTCCTGTCCCCAAGAATAATCTTCTCTCCCATACTCCACAGACTCTGAGAGCCCCTGAGTCCCTACTAGATCAAACATGGGTTCCTCTCTCTTTCTCTCCCTCTCTCTCCTCTATTCTAATTAAATATATTTTTTTAAACTATGGCTGTTAAGCCACTAAAAAATTGTTTTAAGCAGATCATAATTTTATGACTAAAAATTAAGAGGGTATTCAGTAAAGATTTGTCTTCCAACCTTCTACCCCCAACCATTCAACTTTTCTCTGCAGACATGATGATGTCCAATTTCTTCTGTATTATTGCAGAAATATCTTAAACTTGTAGAAATGTGAATATATGTATATATATATATATACTTATGTTTAAATATTCATATACACATGATCATGCTCTATATGCGCTGTTTTATTTCTTGATTTTTTAACTAAATAGCAATACATTTTATTACCCCATATTTTATTCCATGTGAGTATATAAAGTGCTTTCTCTTTATTTTTTTCATGTCTTTGTTTTTTAAATTATATCACCCTCCTCTACCAATGGACATTGGGTTTGTTTACAATCTTTTTTAAAATGATATACAAGGCTCTAAACTAATATATTCCATTCACTTACTCGTGTGAAGTATATTTCTAAGATAAATTTTCCAAAATGAAATCACTGGGTCAGAATATGCAATTTGTACCACTGATAGAAATTGCCAAATTGATTTCTGTGAAAGTTGTTCCAATTTTCACTCTGACTAGCATATATGAGAAGGTGGCTTTTCTCAGAGCCTCCCCAAAGCAATGTGCTATAAAGCATTTTGATCTATGTCAGTCAGACAGGTGAAAATGGCCTTCCAGCATAGTTTCCCTTTGCCTATCCCATACAGTCACATTTTAGAGGCTGCTTTCTAAGATGCACTTGGATGTGTTTCTCTTCTATTAATTATCAGTGGTGTGCTAACCAAACTTGCTATTTATTTTTGCAAATGTGTTTCCATAAAAGCTGAAAAGGCTGTTCTAGGGAATCTAGCCAGCAATGACAACATGTTTAGTATAAAATCTGAACTATGGTTCCATGTGCTGGTTCATAACTGAATTACAAAGACACAAATGAAAGGCGGCAGTGCCGCGAGTGGACCCTCCCTGCGCGTCACACCATGCCGGCGCTACTTATTTGATGGAAGTAAATACCTGCTCAGACTTAAGTGCATTCAGAAATTATCTGCTCGTCCCCTTCCAAGAATTGATTTCTTTTCCTAAGTAATTGCTCTTTGAATGAAGGTCATTAAGCAGCCATAATAAGAGTTAGCATTTTAGAAGGTTTTGTGAATTTTATAATTTTGCGTCACATCAGGGAGTCAAATCCTTTCTGTGGTTCAGAAAACCCACAGCCCTGAGAAATCAATTTATGCCAACACACAGCTTTCAGATGTGACAGAGACTGGGGGGCTAGCAGTGTGCAGAGGCTCACACTGCGGGTAGCTGGCTGGAATCAGAAACCAAGCATTAAGTCTCCAGCATAAAGATGTCTTGTGATCCCATTCTCTATTTGGGGCTCAAATGCAGGTGTCTGTTAGCTGGTGAAGCTAACTTAAATAATTATCCTCAAGGATCACTCTGAACTTCTATTTTTTTTCTCCTTCTGACATTGTATCAAATGTGTATCTTATGACACTGACTTAGTGACAGTAGTCACTTCTGAGAGGTATGAGAGGCTGCAAGACCCAGATTCTTGGTCCCTCAGGACTGCAGCTCTCAATTCTCAGGGAGAGTGGCGCCTGACATCCTCAGCTGAGTATCCCTCTGGGAATGCCCTCAGTGGAATGGAACCTTCTTGCCCAAAGTCAAGTCTCCTCCCTTGGGTTCTGCAGACCCGGAACGATCTGTGTGTGAGGAAGACTGGAAAAGTCTCAGCTCCTTCTCAATTTCAACAATTTTGAAGGACTCTTCTAGCACCAGGACTTGCTGGTGAGATTGACTGAGACTTGGCTATGATTGCATCGCAACCCCGCCTTTGCCCTCTACCTAATCAAGCTGCTGCCTTCCACTGTTACTGACTTCAAGAGCATCTCCCAACAATCCTCCAGAACACTGTTTCCAGGACACACGACCAATGCCCAGTGTTCCTTTCTAATTGGAGCACTAATTCCCTGGTATGTGACATTGCTGACCATATCAATTGACCCATTCAGCTTATTCACCTAAAACCTCTCCTGCACTATGTCCTGATTAAATGTTGAGAGCAAAGGGAGTAACTATTGTGAAAGTAACCCAAGCATAATGTCCCTGTGCCCTAAGATCGAATATGTTTTGTCTGATCAAAAGGAAACAATAGGTATCTGGTTACTACCCTGAAATATATTGCTTTCTGCAATCCCAGGAAATCTCTGTGCTGTTTCTCTTGACTGTGCATGTGCCAGGTATGACAATTATCATACTGCATGTCACACGGGTCCGCTCTGTCAGCATTTTGATGGTTTCAGTTTTAATCATGGTGAGAATAAAACACCAGAGACATCCCATTCCTTTATTATTGCTCCATGGAGAGGAGATGCATGTGACCTCTTGGTGATGCAGGATGCATCTTGAAGATACAGTTTATGATATTTAGTCAAATGATAGCACCAAGACTCTTCTGTTCTCTGCAAGCATAGAGCTTTCTTTTTGTTTGTCTTGTTTGATCCGAGTTGCTCCTTGACCTTGATCTGGGCCTCTCATTGGTCATGGTGGGAGCTAACAAGTTGTGAAAGTATCATGTCAGTTTTATCATTGACTGCAGTGATGAATCTAAAGGATATGCCTTGGAGGGAGATTGATGAGGGTTCAAATAATGACTCAGCCGCTGATCACCTGTGTGATCTGACTCCTAAGTCAACAGTCTTGTTTGAGCCTTAGCTTCTACACTTTGAAAATGGGGCATGCTGCCAAGGACAGGATGAAAGAGCTTCCTAGAGTGCCTAGAAATGGAGTGGCTTTAAGTCAATAATCCTACAAGCACAACTAAACTATCGTATGGGTTACAATTGATGTGCTCTCCTCTAGGCTTGTAAATGGAATATGTCCTTGCTAGTTATCCTGGAGGAAGAAATAGCCAGGAAATGTGTTTCCGTGCTCGGTTTTAAACACCTGAGAAGTAGGGTTGGGAAAAATACACCTTGCTCCTTACATTTAGAGAATATATTTTTCCAGAACCAGGACTGCAGCCCAGGTTTGATTTCTTGCTCCTAAAGATGCTGACTTTGTGATATGAAAGACACACATTCAATGCTTTATCTTTTCCTATGGATGTCTTCATGTGACCACTGCTTATGCTTGGCCTTAGTATGTCAATGAACATAGGAATTAAATAGGATTTAAATGTGATCCTATCTCATATTTTTAGAGTAAACATATTTGACAAAAGGAAATAACTGTGTAAAGAGAAGCTGAAGAAGAGGAGGAGGAGGTGGAGGTGGAGGAGGAGTATCAGGAGGAAGTGAAGGAGGAGGAGGTGAAGGAGGAGGAGGAGGTGAAGAAGGAGGAGGAGGTGAAGGAGGAGGAGGAGGTGGAGGAGGAGGAGAGAAGCAGGAGGAAGACGTTTAATTGACACATATAACCTCATCTCACAATCATTGGTAAAGAAATTCATTATCAACCTTATGTTATAGGTCAGTAAGCTGAAGTTCCAAAAGGTGAAAGAACTTTCCCAAGGAAACTTTTCTTAGAAATAGTAAAACTGGAACTCAGATTCAGGTTTTGGTACTTAAAGTCTAGATTTTGTTTTGCTTCCCTATGGTGTTATATTGAAGGGATCATTCAGGACCAGCTGTTGGCGATGTTTCTAACACCGCGTCCTCTGTGGCACCATTTTTGCTAGATTCCCCTAAGTAGTTTTCTCATTAACATCTCTTTCATTTTATAGATTCTATATTAGGATTTCTAATACTCTCTGAAATCATTCAGGAACCACTAAGTAAAGTTTTATCCACTCTGTGGACAGTATATTGCTGGTGATTAATTCATCTCTCTTTTAGTTTAGTTCAGCCAGCATTTACTACATGCCTGTCATATTCCATGTGCAATTCCTTAAGAAGACAACTGCTTTGTCTCAGGACTCTAAATTGAAGTTTACTATATTATCTTCCATTTCTTTTCTTTCTTTCCTTGTATGTTTTACTCCTTTTTCTTTCTGGTATTGTAAAGGACTTATACTCTGGAAATTAACTATCATTATAGTATCTATTTCCTCCTTTTGAAATAGAGAATCACTAAGTATAGCTTTTCATCCCTATGCCTACTTACTTAATGTTCCTCGACACCCTACTCTGTGCCAGACATTCTTCAAGGTGCCTGAAGTACATCAATATGTGTGTAGGAAGACAAGATCTATGCCTCTCTGCAGCCTATCTTCTATGAGGATTGAAAAATATAATAATTAAATGGTATGATAAAAAAAGGATGGGTGCTATGAGCAGAAGATGGGATGAGCAGATGAGGAAAGGTAGCATGCCGGGGTGAAAGTGATGGACAGTCCATAGCAGTAAAAAGGTTGAACATGGAAGGACTTATTAAAAGGGAAAGATCTGAGCAAAGATTTAAAGGAGTAGAGAATGAGCCATGCAGTTATCAGAGAAGTGATCTAGAAATAGGGAACGGCTACAGCACCAGCTCCCTCCCCCAGCTATGTTCTAGAAGGACAAAGTAGCAGCAATGTGATTGGAAAGAATAAAAGTATGGTTTGATTTCTGAGAGGACTCAGGAAGTTGCATGCTTCATGTATGACTCCAAGGGCGCCCGGGCTGTCTTTTTACACTTCTGAGTTCCATAGCAAGCCCCTATCTAGCCCTGAGAGCCATAATTTGATTTAATCTTTGAAAGCATGCATCTGCTTTCTGTTTTGAGAAGACGTTCCAGGGAGATCATTCATACAGGGGAATATGAATAGTGCTTGGAGCCATGGGTAGTAATAGGATGCTAAAAATTAGTGACATTCTGGGCATCTGTTTTAAAAGTGGAGGTGATGGATTATTATAAGATGTAAGGGAAAGAAAAGTTGCAGGGATATATTTGCAATTTGGCGGCTATTGTGGGGGAGTAAGATGCATTAAATATCATACAATAATATTTCAAAGGCTGGAGGTGGGGACCATTTAGAGAGAAGGTCATTTTGTTTGGGGTGTGTTGATGAAGCTTGATTTTGTTACTTCAGGTGCAAGGGAGATATTGAGAAGGTAAGTGAGTCTGTGGGTCTGGAGCTCAGAATGGCAATCTCTTTGGAGAGACACATTTGAGAACATGAGAAAAGATGCGTTCATTCAGAAAAAGGAGAATCATCATATAAATTAATCTGATATGTATCTACCACTGATATAAATGGAAAACCCCAAGGTGTTCAGGAAACCTTTGAAGAAAAAAGTGATCAAACGTTTTGTTGTAGAATTACAGTTATCTATGTCCTCAATTTATAGCCAGCAACAGGACAATTAAAATGAGACATTACGATGTAGTGCCTTCATAACACTCAAACTGTGAGTCACATTTGCTTGCATATTACTTATTTAATGTCTGCTTTTCCATATGAAATATGACACATTTGTTATTATTTTCTGCTATACCTTGAGCTTCTGTAAGAATCTGACACATAGTAGGTGTGGTCACAAATATTTATTGGACAGTACGTATGTACAGAAAAATTAAATGTAGTCAATTGCTTATTGACTATGTGGTATGTGTTGATTTGCATTAAAGTCATGGCTACGTAGTAGGGTGTAGACTGAGCTAAGTGAGCTGGACTGAAAAGGTACAGAATGAACTCTCAATAAGGTCAAATCTAAGGCTGGATGTAGAAGGCTGGAAGCAATTAAAATTGACAGCCAGGTGATGGCAGAGTTCTCCAGCTAGCACACTGTCACGTTGATTTTCCCTCACGGTCCAAGGGAAAATAGTTTCCTTTTTCTAACTTTATGCTCTGCAAACAGCCCTGGTAGAGAAGCTAAAAGAAGAACTCACAGTTATTGAGGTAAACAATGATTAGAGAATAAGAATGAGAAGTTAGGTTTTGGAATGATAGTGAATGACAGAAAATAAGTTAAACTAACACATTTATAATAAAATATTAGACACCGAGATAAGATTCTGGAAACCAGCAGTACCTAGTAGGTACATCATATTTATTGCTTTCAGTAATATTTAACTGCTTCTTGTTAAATTATATTTATGGTGTTGGAATTCTATGGATCAACATCTGTTGAGCATATTTCTAAGACAAGAGCTAAAATCATGGAATGTGTACATATTTTAATGAAAGCAAGATCTTATCTTTAATTTTTACATTTCCTAAGGAGTTTATTATTTTATCATATTTCTTTCTCTCTATTTTTTACCAAGGATAGTTTTAAAATCACGAGACCATCTTGATTCTGTCATTTGTTCATACTATATTTATCCATATCGCCAAGGCTTAGAGAGAGGAAATTGCATCTCTCACCTAGGAACATTGTTTAACATCTACTCTTAACACTGACAGAATTACAAAATTTATGAGAGAAAGATAAAGTCATTTCTAGGTCATTTGTAGATATGTTATCCTGGCATTATATCTGCTCTTATTGTCACTGGATATACCAAATGCTAAATAAAGCTCATAGAGTTAGTATTTCCAACTATAAAAACACTTTCCTTCCTCTTTGATATCCTTGAATTTTTTATTATGTTCAGTAAATACAAATGAGAATTGTCCAAGCTTCACTTCTATGTTTAGATCTCTTAAGCAGGAAAAATAAAAATAGACCTCAATAAAACACCCATAAATTTATGCAGGCATTTTACTTGCCATGACACTAGGTTTGCTCTTGAAAGTAGAAGATAGAATATCTCACTTTCCAAGACTGTGATCAAGACTGAGCCACTGGGTTCACCTGTGGAATAGATGACAGGAAAGCCTTCATAAAAGGCTCATGCAACCCAAATGGCTGACGGGGAAGATTTGGTTCTAACTTCGAGATGATACCTTGCTCTAGAGACTGTCTACTATGACGCTGACCAGCTCTGTTCCTTCCCCAGCACAACAGGGTACTTGCAAGACGTAAAGTTAGGAAAATGGGACCTGAGAGCTTGCACATTATCTCTTTTTTGTGAAATTGAAATATGGCTTTCACCTATGGCAAAAATTATAATTTTCCCTTAAAAGGATATGGAAAATGAGAATAGCAGATTCTTAAAAATTCAGCTGCATGACCCATTTTTTGAAGAAACAGATTTAGTAAAGACTTTGAGCATTTATCCTCTGATCCTTTTTTTGTGCACTTATATTTAAATGTCTTTTTAAAATTTTTGTATCACCCACTTCTTGTAGAAAACATAAATTATATAAGACAGCAAAAGGTGTTGAGGAAAAAAGGTGATAGATATGGAGCATAGAGAATACGGACTTCATTTAAGAACTGCTTCTAAGAAGAAGTAAGAAAAAACTCATGCATGGGACAGTAATTATCTCTAAGACATACAGAAGCAAGCCTCTCTGAATTGATGCTTGATCTTACTGTGTTTATCAAAAGAGAGGAGCCGCATTCTTGCAAAATTAATGACAGAAACTCTACATACAGAAAAATTGGTTGCATTTAAAAAAACAGAGTTATGAAGGAAAACAAAAAGAAAACTGGATTCTCTGTTGTCAACTAACACAATCTAATTTCTGTCCCAGTATTCAACACACTGTAAGCAAGCCCCTTGTTTCCCAGGGTCCTGCTGTGAAACATGAACTGATCAACATGAACAGTTAGCTTGTCAAGACTGTTCAGGGTTCCTAACTTTCTGTGCCCATTTATTAAACATCCCATCTTGCAAGATCAGCCTTAAAAAAATCCAGCCCAGTCTCTTAATCCTGAAAAATGTTCCCTTCTGAATTTCTTCTTCTAGAACACTACTAAGGCTTTGAAAATGCGAGGTTATCCCACATTACAGTAGGTCTGAGACGTTTACTGTTCCTTGCAAAACACATTTTCTCGGGATGTCTTTTAAAGTGCGCTCAGTAGATGAAACTAAAAACCAAAAATAACTCTCCAGATCTCTCAGACTCAGGACTTTCTCAGTTTTTTTTTTTTTTTTTTTTTTCTGTTTATTTTCCCCTTCAATTTCATTTTAAATATCTTCAATTATTTATATTGTTTGTGACCTCAGAGAAAGTGACAATAAGTTCTTCCTGGTCATTTTAAATTTCCTTTTAATCTTTTCTCATTCAATCTATGTTTGTTTCATCTCATTTTGAAATCTCTTCATCCCTGTTTATTCATTATGTGGTGTCTCTGAAGCCATGTTTTCGGAAATCCCATTGAGTTTGGAGGTATCAGTCTTACTCGTATATGATTTAGTATATGTTTGTTGATGTTAGTAGATGATTTCTATTGGCCTAATGGTGGTATATTGCCATTTTTAAAGACAAATTTTGAGTCTACAATAAACCTTTGTCAAATGCATCTCTATTTAACTGAAATGTGATCCTCCCTGTCCTCAGTACCTGGGGTTGCCATTTAGGGAGACAACAGGTAGTGCATGAGAAATTGCAACCCCTAGAAAGACTTGTTATGAGTTTTCCAATCCATACGAGCTACAGTTTTAACTTTTGTAGCCTACCATCTCTGGACATACTTCTTCTGTATTCTTTCTCTCCTTCCAAGTTGTGCTGTTATCACTACTTCCATTGAACAACACTGTGAGTTTGGAGAAATCCATGCAAATGCTTGAGGCTCTGTGTTATGGAGATGGAGAGAGGGAGGATGGTACATGCTTCAAAGCAGACCCACAATAAAATAGCTGCCTAGGTGTCTCTTTGAAACGCACTTTGCATTTCTGACTCTAGGCTCTGCTATTTTCAAGTAAACAGGAGGCTGCCTGCAGATCACTCCTGGTTCTGCAATTTCATGCCATTCTCCAGCTCCGCCAAGGTCCTAATCTGCAAAAATGTCTCTAGGTTCAAGGCTTTTCATTTATTGTCACTATCTTCTTATGGTGCTTTTCTTGACCTTAATCTTATTTATCTCTCTTGTTGTTCTTTTTGTGAGAAGTTGGAAAAGACAGAGTCCAAGATTGATATTAGATTCCTATCAGCACCCTTAACCTCCAAGAATGAAGCAGAACACTGAAAACGATTGCACTGATTCACAGTAGTGTTACCATCCATTGAAAATATGCTTCAGGCCTCTCATCTATTTTGCAGCATTTTTCAAAATGTCAGCTAGGTTACAACAACTCTTACAAAAAACTTCAGCTCATTGTGACCCCACCCTAGTTCTGTGGCTCTGCCAAAAGGCCACCTCATTTCTTCTTCACGCTTTTCTCTTTGTCTAAGTCCCAGGGCTGCACATTTGCTTCCGTTCTCCCCCAGGATGGTGCACAACTAACGCCCAGCCACCGTATAGGCTAGTCCCTTCTAGCGAAAACAAAACAAGATTAAAAAAAAAAACACATTTACCCGAGTATTTTATGAGTTTAATAAGCCTACCAAAGATTTGTGGAATTGGAAGGAGGGGTCAATTCTAGGATTTTCAACCTTCAGTTCTCCTGCTGTCTCTAATCACCTTCTAAAGCAGTGTCTACTTCTATTTTCTTATAAGGAGAGCAATTTCACCTCTATCAGACCCTGGAGACTAAACTCCCATTCTGAAATGTGTTTATTAAAATCAGAATTTTTGCCACAGATACTAAGAAATAAAGCAAAACTATTTTTCTGTATCTCTATATTTATAGCACCTTTAGGGTGATATTCTTGTTTTACAAAGAAGTTGTAGAAATTCCAAATAATCAAGTAACTTCCTTAACTTGTACAGTTAATTAGTGGTGTATATTCCAACCAGCATTTGGAGAACCAGCATGGCATTTACCTGCCCTGCACCTCGGAAACACAGAAAGTCCACCCCTTGCCTCCACTCTTGGTTAAAGTGAGGCTCATTCCTCATGTGTGAAATGGATGTGTTCTCATGCAGAGAAGAGTTGTGTGACCGAGATTCCCTAATGACAGTGTTGGACATGAACACTTAATATTAATTTTCTTTTTTTTTTTTGCTGCAATAATTTTTTCTTCAACATGTTAAATAGTCTACGACTTCATGTGTCATAGGAACATAAAGCTTCATAACTGGTTAGTTCAGATGGGTTTGGTGGACAAGGTAAAGGGATTGGAACATACTTTTATCTTGTGTGACTTCCTTGTTTCTATATCAAAAGGCAAAGGTTTGCCCACATTCTCTAGAAATTTTCTCTTAGAGAAATGGTATCACCTTCCTACTTCAGTTCAATTGCCTTTTATTATTGGAATCTTACCCTTACTCCCAAGATTAAGCACAATGTCCTTCATCTGCATTTCTTCTCCAGCTCTAGCATTGCAGTAACTGTGGTAAATTGTTTGCCTGTTCACCTGTCTATGTAAATATCAACATTTAGAACTGTGTATGTATCTTTTTCGCTTCAGTACTGTAATAACATAAATCAAATCCTAAGTACAATTGGCTCTTAAACAATACAGGTTTAAACTGTGGTAGACCTACTTATACATAACTTTTCCTGTAAGCTGCTGATGTAAATTTCTGGTATTGATAAATACAGTGCAGTAGTGTTTGTAGGCTCTCCTTTGATTTTATAGCATTTTATTTTCTATAGCTTGCTTTATTTTAAGAAGACAGTATGTAATACAAGTGACATATAGAACATGTGTATTCCAATGTTTTTGTTATGTTTATGGTATCAGATATTATATACAGTTTTTCAACTGGAGGAGTGGAGGGTGGAAATGTACAAAAGGCAAGGGAGAATAATCACCCTAACCTCTGTTTGTTCAAGGGTCACCTGGAATATAATTAACATCTGATGAATGAATGTCAATCTCCTTTAATTCCCAGTGAAATATTCTTTGGCGCTATTGATCATTATAATTTGTTCCAGATCATTTAAGTGAACTTCGGTCAGATTACTCAACAGAGGTAGGAAAATGCTTCTTTGTTATTCTCCATGATCATTCTTCTGTTCTTCTTATACTTTCTGCTTCTTCAAACCCTTCATTCTACTGTCTTTCCAATGTCTATCCCTCGAAAGGCACCTCTGGCTTTGAAAACCGAATCAGCTGGGCATCTTCAATATACTGAGTAAACTCATTCTTTGCACATTGTTTCCTCCTGCCCAGGACTGAGTTTAGAGATGAAATTCTGACAACTCTATCACACCACTGGAGACCACTGTAGTAGACTGATCTGTCTGTCAGAGAATGTGAATTTGACAAGCAGTGGACAGCCAATAAAAGTAGAGTGCAGAGGCATAGAACAGAAACAGCTGCCCTAATACCTGGCTTCTGTCTTGACTTTCACCCTGACATTGGCAGCAGGAAAAGAGGCTGTCCTGAAAAGAATTACCTCCTTGACCAGTCTCTGGAATGCGCCATATTAGGGAAAGAATAGAAAGGAGATTCTTGATTTTGAGAAGCGTCTTTTTATAACCTTTCTGCAAATATTCCCCCAAACCCCAAAAGGAGAGAGCTCCTTGATTTGATTTTCAAATCTTGTTCTCTTTTCTAGAGAAATGTAACTATCAAAAACTATCTATGATGTTCACATAAGGTGATATCTGGGGATGGTATAGAAGAATGTAAGCCAGTAGAAGTTGAAATCTTTGGAAAAGGGGAAGTTTAAAGTAAAGCACTTCTAATGATGTTCAGGGCTGTAGCCTCTGTAGGGAGACACTCGAAAGTTTAGCTTGTCTGTTTTTTTTTTTTTTTTTAATATCCGGTGAAGTACTGAAAGAGAATAGCTTGAATGAAAGGGCTTTAAGGTCCCAGCTACTCTCTTAAGATGCAAAAAGACTTCATTATGTCTATTTTGAGAGCTTCAGATTTTTACTCTCAAGCATTTGTACTGCGTAGGAATATATAGAATCTTAAATGTAATATATGCTCAATAAAGTTCTGTTAAATTGATTTGGAGATTATTGCTAAAATAAGATAGCAAAAAAATTGATTTTGCACCTTATTTGTTTTTCTTTTCAAAAGTTACTAAAGTCACTTCTCAAACTCTACAACGTAAAGTTTATTTTTAAAAGTTGTGAAAAAGGTTGGTATCTTTGTGCAAATTTCTGAAAAGTGCAAAAAAAGTAGCATTCTATGAGCATGCAGGTATAAGAACTGACCATGTAGAAATTAAGGATTTAACAAAAAAAGAACAAGCCACTTTTTTTTTTTATTTCTATGAATTCTTTACATATACTTACAGCTGTATTTAAATGTGTCAGGCAACGTGATGGATATTTCAACACCCCAAATAGTTATAGTTAGATTATATTATCCTGATGCTGTTTTCTTTAAAAAGTTAGTAACTCTTTTTTCATTCTAACAGATTATTTTAGAACAAAGATCGCATCCTTTTGATGTTATCAGTAGCAACAAAGGTTTAGCGTTTAGAAGTGGATTCTAAGATTAGAAATAGCCAGGAGACTTTTCAAAATCAGATGTGGGGACTCAGTGAATAAAAATATTTATCTACACCGAATTTGTATCACAAAAAGAAAGCTGGGTTAATTCTATGACTAGCATTAGACATCATGAGAACATTTCAGAATAAAAATCACTCAGAATTGTAATAAGTGGAAAGATCATTACAATTAAAATAAGTATAATTTCCTATTATAACAGTTTTGAAGGAAATCCTACTTACTTGGAAGTATAGTTTCTAATATGCTGAATATGATCAGGGGTGATAGATAAAAAACAACATTTTTACGAGAGAGAACTCAAACAATTTACGTTGTACAAAGATCTGAGCAGCAATTCACAAAGGGAGAAAATAAAATGGATTATAGAAATAGGAGCGTATGTAGTTCAAAGTACTATTTTAAATTAGAAACATAAATCAAAATAACAACTCTATACAATTTTTCCTTTTGTATTAACAGACATTTAAGCAAAACACATGGCTTTTTAAAATCTTTCTTCTTTCTACTTTTCTGCATTTCTAAACTTAATATAATAATCATCCATTTTTGATAATTAGAAAAACAAAAATTTATTCTTAGAAAGTCCCTTTAAATGTTCTCAGATTTCCTCAGATTGATAAAGTTCATTACAAAAAATCCATAACAAATATTTTATTTAATGTAGAAAAACTGAATGCTTTTCCCCTATGTTTAGAAACAAGAGAAGAATATAATTCTCTTCACTTCTTTTTAGCACTGTATTGGAAGTTCTAGCCAGAGCAATTAGATAAGAACATAAAATAAAATGTTTCTAGATTGGAAATAAAGAAGTAAAATGATCTCTATCTGTAGGCGACATGAATTTGTAATAGAAAACTTTAAGAATACTTGCAAACAGATACATTGGTGACAATACAGTTTAGCAAGGTAGCTGTATCCAAAATCAATATAAAACATTCAATTTTTATTTAAATATCAGCTATGAAAATGACATTGAGAAAATTAAAGCTTAGTCAAGAAGAATAAGAACAGATTCTTAACAAAATATTGTCAAAAGAAGTGTAACTCTATCACATTGTTGAAAGAAGCACAAGATTTAGACAAATGTAAAGACATATAGTATGTATGGATTGGAAGATTCAATGTTGTTATGATAGAAATACTTCTTACTTCTTCAATAAATGCAATGCAGTCTCTATCAAAGCTTTAACTTTTATATTTATAGAGATTTATAATCTCAAAACTCATCTGCACCCATAGTTGTCAAAACAATAATTAAAAAGAGAAACAGAGTTGGAGAATTCACACTTCTCAATTTCAAAATTATTTCAAAACTGTAGTACCCATGACAATGGGACCACAGAATAAAGATAGCTATATAGATTGATGGAATAGAATTAAGAATTCTGTAATAATACCATACACTGATTTTAACAGAGATGCTAAGACAATTCAACAGAGATTGAATAGTCTTTGCGACACTTGGTAGCAGCACAACTGGATAGATATATGTAGCATCACACATGAAACGGCATTAGAATGAGTGAAACAAGTCATGCACAAAAGGGCACATGTTGTATGATTCTACTTAAATGAAACGGCCAGCCTAGGCAAATCTGTAAGAGACAGAAATACAATTTTTGCTTATCAGGAGACACAGGTAGGGGATTGGGAGTGACTTCTCACAGACAAGGGGTTTTGTTTTGGAATGGTGAAAATGTTGTAAAATTAGATAGTGGTGATGGTTGAATAATTTTGTGAAAATACTATAACACACTAAACTGAATACTTGTAAATGTTGACTTTTAACATAATTGAATTATATCTCAAAAATACATCTTCCATTTTGAAAAAAATATATACTTCATATGTATTCACACACGTAATTCTCCTTAAATGCAAGTGTTTATGTGAAAGAATCAAAGAATCATATGTTATAAATGTAATGCCATACATATATCAGAGTAGCATTCAGTCATTAAAAAGAATAAAATCTTGGACGTGACTTATAAGAGCAGTGGGTAGGTTAATCATCTCCAAAGGAGCCAGGCCACAGATCTCTGGGTTTGAGTATCGGGCCCAGTGTGAACAACTACATGGAAATAAAATAAAGTGTTTTCCTCTTCTCTCTTCCTGACTGCCTCTCTACTCCATTCCTGCATGTACCTTTCTTTAAAAAAAAACAACAAAGAATTATTGCCATTTACATCAACGTAAATGGACATTCAGGGCAATATGCTGAATGAAATAAGTCGGACAGAGAATGATAAATACCAGTGCCATTAGGTCTCATTTATATGTAGTGTCTAAACAAACAGAAGTTTATCATTGCAGGGAGACTAGTGATTGCCAGACACAGGATGTGAAGGGATAGTCAAAACTGGTGGAGAAGATCAAAAGTTACCAAGCCCAGTTATAAAATATATAAGTTTATAAGTAAGGTACTCTCTGTTGACTATACTTAATAAGGATGTATTCAATATTTGAAAGTTACTAAGAGAATAGACTTTTTTTTAAGCGAAGAAGAAAAGAAGGTAGAGGGAGAAGAAACATTTATGGATGGAAGGAAAAAAGAGGAGGAAGAAATGTCTTTATTTATTTAATTTTCATTCTTGGTTTTTCACCCTGGCCCTGGTTCTTGAATCCAAGCCCTTGGGCTTTATGTGGTTCACACACTGGTGACTCAGCTCCCTGGTACATCCAAGAGAATAGACCTTAGAAGTCCTCAGCACAAGCAAAAAAATGTAACTATAGATGGTAAATGATGTTGACTAGACTTATTGTGGTGATCATTTCCCCATATATACTCCAAACTACGGGGTCATTATGTTGAATCCCTGAAACGAACATAATGGCATAAAGGTCTTTATTTACATGGTTAGTCTTACATTAGCAGCTGATACAGAGTCTGGATTACATGATGTATATTAAATAGAAATATAAGACAAGATAGGAAACCCTGTCCACAAAGAAAGTATTTAAGCAGGAGGCCTCAGAGACCCCGCCATGAAGAATGGTCCAATGCTGAGATTACGGATGCATGTTCCAGCAACCCTGCTAGCTTCAAAACTATAGACATAGTTCATGTAGAGAAAAGAGTTCAAGGGGTTGTTTTCTCTAGGGCAGGGTCACAGCTTCTTCTGTGCATTTCTGCAAGGTTTCTCCTGTCTTCCTCATATGCCTATCAGATTAGAAGTTCCCTCAGACCTGCCCTGCAAGGAGTGGGTCAACACCAAGTCAGGCATAGACCTGACTCAGTTACCAGCCATCCAGGAGGTCTCTAGTCCTCTCTCTTCAGGCTTCCAGATTTCTCCGTGTTCTCCGTCTAAGAAAAGGTAGATCACAAGACTGAGGTGTGATTCTAATATCCAAAAATGAATAGAATAATGTAAACAAAATAAATATAAAATTATTAATAAAAACAAAAAAGAAGAGATAAGAAGGAAGAAAAGCATTACATATTTTTTAAAAAGCATTAGCCTGTCTTCTGCCAGGTGCTGCCTCCTAAAGGCTAGGCGCTGTTTTGGGAGAAATTTAAGGAGTAGCATTATTAGTGACTTTGGTGTCTGTATTTTCTTTTTGTTCTTGTAATATATTAGTGACTTCAATAAAGCACATTTCTCATCTTCCATTACTGGATTTTATGTGCAAAGCTAGTTGCAAGCATCTCAGGAGTGAAATCAACAATGATTTAAGTTCAGAATTTGTCATTTTATACTAAAATTTAAATTTAGTTAATAAAAATGAGTTTCGATATTTCTTCTAGTTTTCTGCTTTAACATTAAGACATCAAATATTGAATATTAAGCATTTGTCACAGTTCTTTTTTTAAGTAGAATAGAAAACAATACAATAGAATTTACAGATTTTAGCATGTTGCTAATTATATAGCACTATTAAAAGTTTCATCCTTATCATCCTTTTCATATCATTTAGAAATCACAGGTGCCGTGCATTGCTAACTGATATGCTATAGTATTCATACTACAGATTCATTATTCCAATTTATTTATCCACCTACAAAAGTCTATATTGGTGGCTAAAATAGAAAAGTAAGCCAAGTCCACTATAACAATCACAACTCACAATCTGCTAATGATTTTGCATTTGAAGAGTCACTATTACATCAGTGACAATGTCTAAGGCAGTGATAAAGTTTTAAGTAGTCCCCTATTTTACTTACTGCATGCCATACTTTCTCCCTAAGGTGGGGAAAGTGGGTTCAAGCAAATGAATGAGAATAGCATTTCCTCTAGGGCTACTAGTGGAATAAACTTGAATGTACCTTAGTCCATTTTAAAAAGAAGATCATTTACAAACTTTAGCATGTCATTATGATAGAAAATTAATTGCATTATATTGCAGAATTGATCTCAACTTATTAGTACAGCAAATCGTTTATTTAAAACCAACACTTAGAGCTGCATGTTTAGAGCTTGTCTTACATTCAATGATTTTTAGAGTATTGTCAACAACTTGCTATTTTTCTTTGCTGTTATTTCTCACTTTTAGCAAGTGGTTCTGCCTGACTGAAACTTCAAGTAAATGTAACTGAGTGCAAGGAAAAGGGGCTAGAAATAAGAGGAGAAATACTAATTTTACCAAAAAAAAAAAGTAAGAAAAGGAGGCCTGTCAAAGCCTGAAGAGATTTAGCTGTATTTTAGCAAAGTCATTGCTGCTCTTTGGGCCACACTTTCTCTGCTGTGTTCCAATTAGTTGTAATGAGTAAATGAGATGGTGGATATTAAAAAATCCTTTGAAAGTAATGGCTGACAAGTAAATGCCAAGACATATGATAAGAATTATATTTGCTTTCCTAATACACACATGACATGATTTTATTTTTGAATGTTGACATTTTCATAAGCATTTATTTTCATTTTTGATTCTAAACCCCTCTTCAATTTCTGCTGTTTAATTTCCCTTCTAGAAAGTCAGAATTTTAGCATCCGTCCTCCCCCATGCTAATGACAGCAGGTTTCCACCTCCACACAACTGATAATGAGCTTGCTATGAAGTTGTCCTGGTTTCCACTAAGTTTTTATTTGGGTCACAGTAATAGAGGAAAATATGAGTGAAAGGCAATTGTTTCTTAGAAGCCTGCCTGACAACCCCATGATGGAGGGGACAAAAATGCATATTCTGACACAGGGAAACTATTTTAGAAGATAAGTGCATGCAGACTCCATTAAATAGTTTTAACAAAATGTTCCTCGGCATAAAGTCAAAGACCCAGAGTCCTTTGTAACTTCATTATGTTTCTCACAATAATCCCCCAGCTTCCTTTCTCACAGGTAGTAATGTATTTGGGGTTCAAGCCACCATATCCTTCACCTCTTTTCATCTTTTGTCTTTTCAACAAACTTCCCCAGGTTATATCTTCATTTACAACTTTAATCACATCACAATCCTACCTAAAATTTGTCAAAGTTCTAGCATAAGTTTTTAATGAATAAAATGCAAAAAAAATTTTTTGACTATTTAGGGTTGGATGGAAGAGTTCTACTGGAGGAGGTCAAATACTTCAACTCATGAAACAATTAAGAAACGATTTTCTCTTTAGACAATTTGCTAACAAGATTGATCACTGACCCTGGAGGAACCTCCCTTAGAACCAAGGCAGGACAGTGAGTAACTTAATGATGGTGGACCCAGGCAGCTTCCTTTATATCCTGCAGACAATGTACTCCAAGCTCCTTCTCTATTAGAAGCTTTGCCCAGGATTGCAGAGATGGATCACTGAGATGGGAATTGATGAGTCTTCTCAGATGGCAAAACTCTGAAAAAATTGATCCTTCCTCCCAACAGCCCCTCTGCCTTCTATTGATTGACTTATAGACAGATGAGTACAAATGAACATTTTCCAGTAACGCTACCACTTTCTGAATGGTAGGTCTTAGAAAGCGATCTTTGGTGTGCCCTGGTTGAGTAGGTATTAGGCTCACTCCACATGTGTCCCAAGGATCTGGGTTCTCCAGTGTGTTAGGGAAGGATAGAGTGGGGTGTGAGCGGGGCACATGATAACTAAGATGAACAATTAAATACAAATAAATTTAAAAATCTTCTTTCTCCTCTCTACTCTGCCTAGCTATTCCTGCTTGGAGCTTTCGAGAAAGAAAGAAAAGAAAGAAAGAAAGAAAAAGAAAGAAAGAAAGAAAGAAAGAGAACAGAGGGAAGGAGGGAGGGAGGGAAGGAGGGAGGAAGGAAGGAAGGAAAGAGTGCTCTGGCATGCTTCTCAACATTCCAAGAATGTCCTTATGTAATTTGGACATAAAATTTACCTGTCAGTGTTATGACATGACTGGATGAAACCAAATAATTTTAAAGCACTCAGCAAGATGAAAGTCGCTTTCTCATTCTCTCTAGTCTCTTCGAAGCCTGTTTCTCCACATGTACCCCAAGTCCCAACAGGTAGGGTTTTGGCTCTTCTGTGAATAGGACCCCTATGTTCATCAGCCCTTTCTCTGATCTTGCTCCTGTATCATCACTCAGAATGTGCTCTTCATCTACCACATCCATAGGACAAATCATGTCCATCCTCAGGGCACTATCTTATCCATGAAGTTTTTATTCTCGCCTGATCTAGATTAAAAGTTTCGTCCTTTAGATCTCCCTAGCATTGCTCTTACTTCTGCTATAGAAATGCTTGCGTCAGCCAGTCCTATTAGACCCTTCAGTAAAAGTCTTGTTGTTCCAGTGATATTTGCTCTTTGTTATTCTCTCTACCCACCTAGAAGAACAGCTGCTTTACCATTTGCATTTCTTTAGCAGAGGGCCTGCAAAAGGACAAAGCTTATGAGCATTGAAAGAGAGTAATGAAAAAAGAGGAGCCCCATCACCCTCCTGGAGTGTTAGGAGGGAAAAGTCACTAATTTGGGAAAGAAAAAAGGGAGAGGTTGGATGGAGCTCTAGGATAAGGCCAAGAATTGAATGTGCTCATAGAATTCTGAGTAAAAGACAAGATGTAAGTAGGACCTATGATGTCAACACTAATTCACACCTCACTGGAGAGGGGGGTGGAAGCAAAATTACAAAGATGAAGACTAGAAAAGAATAATAAAAAATCTGCAAATTAGAAGCCATTGTTTCTCCTACATAATTTATATGCCAAAGGGAGAAACCCCTAGAACTTACTGATCTTACATGTAAGAAAAAGAAGAGCAATATTTGTCCTTCAAAATATAACATATGTTAGGCTGGCTCAGAAAGACGGGACAGCGGGCATGCCCGGCGGCCAAGCCCGGGAAAAAGGTGGATGACGTCAGAATAAGGGATGCGACCCCCACACCTGGATTCACAGGGCCAATCCCCAAGCGCGATATGGGAAGCCCGCGAAATTCCTCTGCTTAAAGAGCCGGTCCCCTTTTGTTCTGCTAGCGACTTCCCCAGGCCCGTTTTGCGGACTTGGGAGTTTCGCCCGGGAGCGCAAAGTCCAATAAAGCCCTGACTATTCTGCTTTCTGTCTGATTGAAATTTTCTCCTCGCGGAGCCCAGAAAAACCTTACAACATAGATATCGTAGAATCTAAAAATAAGAATAACTGAAAAAATACTTGGCTCTCCCAGTAACTCAAATTTTTATGCTTTTAAAATTACCTCTCCATTTCTTTCAAATTTGAGCACAAACTTAGGCTCTACTCTATATTTCATTTTATTTTATTTTATTTTATTTTGTAACATGGGACACTCTCACAACAAGCCATCCTATAATGCTCATTTTATGAATGAGGAAATAGAGGAAGAGAAAAATTAGTTAACATGGGCTAGCGCATAGAGCTAATGACAAATTTCACAGCAAGGATGTCAACCCAAGGACTCTGTCAATTGATGGAGCACAGCTTAAAATCTCTAGGGCAGCATGCAGATGTGTGAGTAGAAAACTAACTGGCAAAACCTGAGACTTCTAAGGGCTGAGACCCCAAAGAGAGGGGACCTCACCTTAGCAACTTGAGTCTAGGACACAACCCTAGACATTTGTGCAGTTTTTACTCCTGGTAACCTGGACACGCCCATGAAGGTAGAAACCCCCACCCCTCACATATACACAAGAATCCATTTTTGACTGCGCGCACACATGCATGCACACACACGGTGTATTCTCTTGATGCAACTCTCCTGGCCCACAGAGAGCTTCAACTAGCTATTTCTGCTTTTAATATACTTGCTGTGTGTTCCTGACCAAACAGCTCTCTCCACAAATTCTTTCTGGATGGACCCAGAGTCTCATCAGTGTCTCACTGGCCCTCACCTGTGTCACCAAGCCCCTATGTTTTCAACTGCTTTAATAAACTTCCTTTCAAATAGAGTATAGCTCTTGTTGACAGGCTCTTTTTCTCTCAGATAAAGCTTTTATACTCACATTTGGAGCCACATATGAAAAATCATAACGCATTACTTGAGGACTTTCTGTCCACGGCCATCACATGGGCGCACTCACCACCACCACCACCACCAGTTCTTGGTTGAAAAAACAAGTTTACTGCTTTAAAATCATTCTGAAAACTTGATAATTATAGCATCACTTCAAGGAGGAAGTGTATTTTTTATGAGGGCCATGCACATAGCTTATCAGAAGTTTTAAACCCCATCAACAGGCTCCCTGGAGATGAATTCTTCATGATGTGCTTTCTACAAAGGAACATCATTCTCGCCTACCCTCTGGTGTCTAAACTTAATGTTCTCTTGGCGCTTTCCCATGACTGTGCTCCATTCTGGTACATTCTGCAAACATTTAATCCTATTTATTACTTGACTGTTATTTGCATTTATTCTCCTTTGACTCATTTCATGTTTTCGCTGTTGGAGCCAGTGTGGTTGTGCTTAAAGGTTAGGCCTATAGCTGGTGTGGTTCATGATCATTTCAACTGTTCGAAGCTCTGCCTACGTCACCTACTTTGGAGGGGCTGTAAGGAGACCGGGGCTCAGGCAGGATTGCCTACCTCCCCAGTGGAGGTTTACAGTCACAATTTCTTCCATTTCTCTAAATAATTTTGAATTAAGGCCATCAATGAATCTTTATTTTTTATATGTGTACAGTTCATATAAATATTCTATTGGCAAGGCAGCTTGGAAATGATTTCTGACTTTCTCATTTGAAGAGATGGAGAAATGGATGCCGAGGCAGGAGAAGCAACTTGATCAATAGCTTTCATTATGTTAACGAGTGCCAGAGTTGGAGCTCATTGTCAACTGATCCCAGGATGAATATTCCTCAAGCAGTTTCACTAGAGGCTAAATAAATAAATGAATCATCACTTTGTGAAGACACAGTGCATCATAGACACGTCGTTAAAGAGAGAACGCTTTTGAGGAAATACCATGATATGCTTGGATATTATATTTTCCTTTCATTTTAGGAGTCATGATATGGGGTCAAATTCCTATTCCTGGAAGTCCTGTTACTGAATGAATGATTCTGTCCTTATTTCCATTTCTTTTCAAATGATCCTATTTAGAGCTAGAATAAAATAGTAGTTCATAAACTGTGCTTCTTTTGTTCCCACTCAAAATATTTTTATAAAATCTCTTTAGCTGTCTTCAAAGTCATCGAACTATAAAAACCTTGAGGTTAATGGAAACTCATTTGACAAATTGGTCCCTCTCCATTGTGAAAAGAAAATTTCCCCTTTATCTACCTTGAGATCTCCTCCAGGAAGCCCTTTTCTTGGCCCCTCTAGCTGGTTAATGATCTTCCTTGAAGTCTTTCTCTTCCATCACAAGCAATACACTGTTTTAAGTTTGTTGTTCTGTCAGTTTTTCTGTCTCATTCATTGGTCAAGCGATCCACTTGAGAAAACTCACCCCTGTGCTTGACACGCACTCTTAATGGCCTCACCACCTTTTATCTAGACCCACAGTGTTCAGGGACCCAATGAGCTATCTATTCAGATAATTGCTTTGCATCCTGCCTTTCATTTGCCACACATCCCCTCACTCTTTGTTGCTATCTTTGTATGAATCATGCCATTCAGCAGAATCTCTTTTGTATTAGCTAAACCATTCCAAGGAATCAAGAATTGAAAATGAGCCAGGAGCCAGGGTTCCACGTCAAGAGGAGATGGTACCTGTGGAACTTGGAATCAAGATGGTAAAGACTGAAGCATCGTTTCTGTATAGATATAGCACAATTTCTACAGAACCCTTAAATCATAAGCAAAGTAAAAGCCACATCAGGTCTGTCAATTTCTGTGCTCTGGGAAGGCTTTGAGAATTAAATCACCATTGCCTTTTAGGTATGTGCTAGCTTAAATGGAAAGCATTGTCTCATCCTTGCACTGAATCATTTGACATCACACCTTCAATTATTCAAAGATAAAAGTCAAAATAAAGGGAAAACAATATGGTCCTTGTATGTATGTGTCTAGATACATATTCATGAATGTGTGAGAGAGAGGAGAGAGAGCAAGAGAGATTTCTGGTATTTTAAGGGGTATCGAATTTGGTTCACATTTGCTTACAAAGTTAAGCACTAACTTGAGTCTATGAAATTCTGCGTGGTGTTTTTCTTCTAGCCTTAGGATCAAGTCAGATAGCTAGAGGTACTAAGAATCTATATGTCTTTTTTGTAAATTCTGACTTCCATGAGAAATCCCATACTTCCTCTGGTAACATATGTATGATCAATCTAGGCATTTTTACTAGAAATGTTCTCTCCTCTATGCCTGGTACATTCACTTCTACAATAACAAAAATTTATGGGATTATGTGACTATCAAAATAAGATCTCCTACACAGAGGAACACAGTCCCATCTATCTAAATTTTCAGATATTGTTGCACCCATGTAATGCTATTCACATATTAGATGCTCACTAAATGTTTACTGCAAGAGCAATTTTGAGTGCCTGCAATGTTAGAGAGGCAACATTTGGATGCCAGTGAATTGCAGTTACACAGGTAAGTTTTTTTGAGAAAATGGCATTTGCATCATCTGAGAACCTGTTCCATGAACATATGAAATAGAATGACTTGACTCTCTTTTGAATGATATAACCTTAGGCCCCTGACCACCGATTGTCTTTTTCCTGAATTTGTGACCCATTTCTCCCCATTACCCTAAGACTAAGTTCTGTCTCCAGGAATCTTGCATTAATCTTTTTATTTAGTTAAGCCATAAGATAAACACATACCAAAGTGGGGAGAAATGAAAAGAAGACCCTTTCATTTGGGGGTGGTGTGGCTATTTCCTTGACTGAATCCTTGTCTACCAGCTCTGTTATCAAGAACTCCTCTATGTAAGTTGTTGTTATTGTTGTTATATCTCATTTGTGATTGCCTCGTTCTTTGGATACAAATAAACTTGTCAATTTGGGGACATTTTTCATTCCCACCGCCAAGTAATATGTATTACACAGAAAATTCCAACTTCGTAGGGGAATAATGAATCAGTTCATAATGATGCCATCTCTATCAGTCAGTTTTCAACTGAACTTTCACAAACAAGGCCAAGTGCTACTAAATAACTATTTTATATTATTAATGTAGTAGGATTTTATTTATGAGGATGAGGATGAGGGTGATGATGATGATCATGATGATGATGATGATAATGATGATGAATGACTTTCTTTTTATCCAGGTGGTCAATCTCTTTTATTATCCCTTTACTCCTTTAACCCCTTTACATTGCCTACCTTTCTTACAGGTATTTGACTGCAGAGAAATTTCTTAGATTAACCTGAGTAACTATAGAGAAGAGATGCTCAAGCTTATAACAGACTAATACCAGCTAGTACATGATTTGTCTGACTTCTGACAGAGCTATAAATAAAGTCAACACTAACCTCTATACTATTTACCTGACTCTGGAAAATTCTACATTTGTCATCTACCAAGTTGTTATCTTTGTAAGTTTGTTTTGAAAAATAAATCAATAGGAAAAATAGCCTATAAAAGCAATATAGCAGTTTTAGATTAAATTTAGAGCTTCAGATTGAGGAGATTCTAATAGAATCTGACCCAACTTTCTACTTTTTTATATTGTAAAAGATTCAGAACACATCAAAACTCATACTGAAAATTGGCACTGGCAATTATCTCAATATCAGAATCACACTTGCTTGAATAGCACAATTGCTACTAAATATCATTTTTCAAATTTTCTCTAATCAGCATATATTCTTTTATAAAGGAAAAAAGATTTAAATAATCAATATGGAATGGTTTTCTATTTTATTAGTTAGTTCAAGCACAGGGTGAAAAGGTTCAAATGCTTTGCTCTATTTTTAACCCCAACACTGAATTCCCCCGGCATCTTTCTTGCTGTATTGTAAGCCTATTTTCTCCAGCCGCCTCTGTGGAGCTGTATCGCTGTAGCTGTTTAAAGACTCTACAAGAACTCCAGCGTGACTGCTCATCTACGTCCGGAACAGAGCGACTCCAGTCTCCCTCACAGAACATTCCACTTTCCCTTAAACCAAAACCAGCATCCATTCACTTCACAATTGCTCTCATTTCCCATTGTGCTACTCTCCCAAAACCTGAGAATACTGAATGTGACATCAGAAATGCAGTCCACCAGAGAACACGTCTGCGATTTTCTGTTCAGAGAACACACATACACATTCACACTCAGTACACAAAAGCCCACAAGTATAAAGTGGGAGAAGCAATAGCAAAACAATTCAATTACGAATAGTCTTTATTCTCTGAGTAACCTTGAATAAGATATCAAATTCACATATGTGTGTGTGTGTGTGTGTGTGTGTGTGTAGGTATATGTAATATATCTTCATGGCAGGATTATAAGATGAAGGAATTAAAGTCTTATAACCTAAAACATCGTCTTAATGCATGTGAGATGAGGTGTGCCTGGGCTTGCACTGAAGTGTCCAAGGCAGCTGCTCCAGAATTAAAGGTGAGCAGTGTAGCAGTGACTCAGGATCCCGCAGGTGGCTGATGTCACGGTATACCAGTTAGATACTTCATTAAACCAGTACTGCTACAGCACTGCTAATGAGGGAAATGCAAATTACGGTGGCAATGGGAGAGAACTGTAAGATTGGGACAAAAACATAGAACTTTGGTGACTTGTGCTCATTGGCGGGCAGGAAAGAGGAAGGGTAGGATCTCTCAAACATGACTGGAGAAAATTTATATTGTTTTAGTTTTTTAGGAAATTAATTCATCAGCATCAAATTCCATTAAACATATGTGTCCTTGACAATGAAGAAAGCTTACTCGAGGGAAGGCAAATCATAGAAATAAAAGCAGCAGCACAAATAACTATAACTGCAGAGGTACTTATTGCCACATTGTATGTTTAGACCTAAAGAGAAGCAGAGAGAATGTTCCCAAGGAGATGATGGTTAAAGACTGTAACACATCTGTACCATGGAACATTTTATGGACACTAAAAAGCAGCAAGTCACTGCCTTATCTATTGACTTGGGTGAAGCAGAGAAGGGGATATAGAAAGATCTTGACTTACAAAACAATGCATAATTAACTGTCCCATACACGACTTTTAATTCATGACCATCAGTTACACAGTTAGAGCCATCTGATATCCCTCAGATCCTTCATACTGACTATTCAGAATACTGATTTTTCACTTGACGGCTATTCCTCCCCTGCTAAAGAACACCCGATATTATCTGGAGACATTTTAATACGTTGTAGTTTATGGACAAAGTACTACCAGCAGCCAGTGTATGGAGGCCAGAGATGCTGCAATCATCATCTGATGTACACGGCAGCACCCCATAATGAGGAAAGATCTGACTCAAGCTGTCAATAGTTCCAAGGTTTTTGAGAAACCCTAATGTAGAGAACGAACATGGAAAGGGGAAGGAAAATATGAGAGATGTAAGTAAAGAATGCAAATGACTATTTATCACATCCAATGCCTGTATTTATATGACATAATATATAATATACATTCATTTTTTTAAAAAGTATATGCCAGTCCACGCATATACCAAACAAACAAGCAAAGACATTACTAAAACAAAAAGTTAGGTGTATGCAAATTTAAATTGAAATATGAGATCATGCATCTATTTTGATCTCTCAGTTTAGATTCTACCATTTCTTCCAATAACCAGGAGACAGAATCCTGCCAGAAAACAATCTTTGACACATTTCACAAGGAACTTAGGAGGCCTCTTCATTTTCTTGGTGTCATGTTGAAAATTGTTAGTACACATTTTGCTATTTACCACACTGCTGTTCTGAAAATCCCAAGAGCAAAGAATTGCCATCTACTTTGGCCTTGTGTACTAATGAACATGTTAATTCATATTAAAACCACTTATAGAAATTAATAAATAAAATGCACAGGTAGAAAAACTTTGATAGATGTTTTGTCATTCATTCAACAAGTGCTGACTTATCATCTACTATGCTAGGAGTGTACCTAGTACCAAATGCAAGGGCAAGTCATACAGAGTCCAAGAGGGGAAACAGACATATAGTGAGAAACTACCGTTCAGGTAGGCAACCCAGGTTCATGACAAGGGCAGGTGAGATGGAGGGGTGGCAAAAACCAAAAACAAAATACAGCACGTTTTCTAGAAGATTGGGGTATGAGTGATCAGTTCCAGTCAGGTAGAGGACGAAGATGTAGCAAAGGTTCTGGAAGAGCTGAGTTAGGCCCTTATACCAAGCAGGTTCTATAATTATAGTAGAGGCAACAAGTTTGAGAGAAATGGAGGGAGACACATTTAAGACATGGAAACGACTCATTGGAAGCCAGTGTTGAGGGGAGGAGGTAAAGGTTTTGACTTGGGAAATAGATTGGTTGTGTGGCCAGCTATTAACATTGAAATAAGCAGAAATACTATAGCAATATTCTGCCCCAAGACTTTATATTCTTCTTCTGTTCTCAGGTATAATTTGAATCACTAAAGTAAAACTCAAAATGCTGTTTCTAAACCCTTTCCATGGTTTATTAATAGCTGCAACAATTAAACTTGATAGAATCTTAGGCATTCTTTAAAAATGATAAAAGCTGACTATGGAGCATAAAGTAATATAATTACCTCATTATTTCCTGATCACAAGTCTATGCACTCCACCTGAAATGGAAGAGAGATTCATCCATACTTTGAGGAATTACTGGTTACTGAAATCATACTTTCCCAGCACAGGGCTTTATAGAAATGGGTGGTATACATATAGACCCCTATCTGAATGGAAGGCATATTTTTTATGATTTCTAGCTTATTTCAATTTAAAGTTTAGATGAACTTTGACATAAAAAGAACTTCTCTTCCACAGAGGACTGCAGGTCTTTTTGATGTGAATCCTGTCTACTTCTCGTTGTCTTCTTATCCTGGCCTTGGCCATCCTTGCAGCACTGTGCTCCAGTGATACTGAGCCCACCAGGCTAGCTTTGCACACCTTTCCTCTGTTTCCCTTCATCTAGCTTGCTGTAAGGCTGTGTCTTCTGGGAAGAACTACTATGATGCTTCCCTTTTCATCTCTTGAAGGAAATCTTGCCCATGTTCCATTCTAGAACTTATCACACATATTGCTAAAAAAAAAAAAAATAGAAAAATAAATATAGGTATATATTCATAAACTTGAATATATGTGCTATGTTTTCAGTGATCATAAATGAACACCTCTGCTTGTGTCTTTGCTTGTACTCTCTTTGATTTTTATATGTGTCTAACTTCTCTTTGGACCAGTGCACATGTACAGAAATTATGGAGGCAGGAAAAAGGAAAAAGTTTATTTTTCTGCACCAAAGGTTCATGCTGAGATTTATTGAATATAGTTTTGATGTTCTAAAACCCCCATTAAGATGATAATACAAATAACTATGCTAACTGGGCTTGGAGACAGGAGCTTATAGGGCTGACATTGTGGACAATGGTTAGAGGAGTGATTGAGAGCTGGGTTTCTGAGACAGACAAGATAATCTTATTACTTTACATCAGAATTGTGTGTTGTGGGGAAATGTACTCAATCATGACATGTATTAGTTTTCATTTGTGAAATGGGTTAAGTAGAGCATAGTTTACAATTCTGTTTTCCAGAAAGGTTTGGAAACCATTATTACAACTCTTTTTGTTATTGTTATTATTATCAACATCTTTGGCTGCAAAATGAACTTAATCTTAAGGTAAAAATCTGAGATGATGTGGTCTTAATTAAAGTCACTAAACACAAATAGTCATATATTCTTCGGCAGGATATTAAGTCTTTGAATAGGGTGTGCTGTCTGGAACCCTAAGGGGATATGTTATACCTTCTACATACTTCATATATCTCTTCTAAGACCCAGGACATTTCGGATTCTGAAACACCTCTGTATCTAAGAGTTTCAGATATCAAACTGCGGATCTATATATAACTTCAAAGTTTTGTTTCTTGAGCATGAAAGTGAAGTATTCAGTGTAGACTCTGGCATATAGCAAACATCATTAAACCATCATTATTATGCACTTTAGCTGGTAGAGATGTGCAAATATCACCTAATATTTGTATGATATGATACATTGTATACTTTAGCTTGAATATTTTCCAATCTAGTGACTTAGGTGTGATATATTTATGTAATCATTGAGATATAGAAGGTTAGGCAACATTCACATGAAGAGAAATTAAGTGCTTTCGCTTGTCATCAGATTTGATTCCTCTGATCCTAGCCCAGTTCTCTCTCACAGGAGGTCACTAAGCATGTCCAAGAAAATCTGATCTTCAGAAAGGCTGAGGTGTGATTTTATATCAGCAGACATGCAGCAGAACACCCTTCTCCCACTGGCCTAACTTGGTATAGGAATAATATAAGCTAATTTGAAATTGTGGGGATGGAGACGGGTGGGGAGTTGGTGAGGTTGAGATGGGATCAGCTTCCAGGTCTCTGAAGTTGCTTAGTCAGAGTCTCTGAATATGCTCATCTTCAGCCTGGTGTTAGAGTGAGGGCAGTTCTTCCAGGACTCCCATCAGCAGGTAAGAAGGTGACCCATCTTTTCTGCTTTGCTGTTTGTTTGTTTTCCTCAAGAATGAGGAATCTTCTTTCTCAGAGGCCTCCAGTACATTTTTTGCTCATGCCATATGTGTACCTGACCTACTGGGACTACACATCTGAATTCCAAGAGGAGTAATCACTGGCACGAGGTGGTGGATTTGACTCAAATTATTCAAGTGTTTGTGGAGAGATGGGGTTTGGACTTGCCTGATTAGCCAAAAACGACTGGGGGAGATTAAATTGCAGCTCAATAGCTACTTGGCAGGACTATTACAGGAAGTTATTTCCACCTTGAGTAAAAAGTTGGACAAAACAGTCTTCAAGATTTTTTTTAAAGCTGTAGACATCGTGTGTGTGCATGCACAAGGTCAGACACATATTTAAACAAACTGTCTTTCAAAACAGCACTATTTATAAAACAGAAGTGGAGCAGCTCTGGTAATAAAAGGTGAAGCCTTGTTGCCCAAAGCAACCCCCGGAGCAGCTTCTTGGAACCCTGGAGATTTGAAAACCACAGGGCCAGATGGTCTCTGAGCTCACACTTAAGCTGAAAATTATATATTCCACATCATCAAGTTTTCTTCTAATTGGAGGAAGGATAGGCAGACAAAGCAGAATCCGAAAATCTACCAACCCAGTAGAAAGGTTTATTGGCCTGTTGTGTGTAATATGCATGTCACTTACACACAACCACGTATACTATATGGACATTCCAACACATTTCCCGTAAAGTTTTTAAATATATTCAAGAGGATAAATTGTTACAAATATATAAAACAATTTGATGTATATTTAATCATTTAATGGTGAAAATTTCACAATATAAAGTAAGACTGTTTTAAATACTTTCTCAAACAAAGCAGAACATACATGTGTGGTTGGATGGATGGATGGATGGATGGATGGATGGGTGGATGGGTGGATGGATGGGTGGATGGATGGATGGGTGGATGGATGGATGGATGGGTGGATGGATGGGTGGATGGATGGGTGGATGGATGGATGGGTGGTTGGACGGATGGGTGGATGTGATGAAGGATAATGCAGGAGATAGCCAGGAAGAGGCCCCGAAACAGGGCTTAAGAACAAGGAGGCAAGTATAAAAAAAGCAACGAATGTTCAAACTAACCACCCTAGTCACACACTTGCCTAAGATAAGTTGAAGTAATTGGTGAGCGGTAATAATTACTAACCAAAATGTGCAGATTCACAGAATGCCAGGCAGCTGCTCTTAAACTGCAAGAATGAAAGATGTAGATTTTTTTTTAAAAAAAAGACCTCCTTTGTTGACCCCCCAACAACTATGACATAAGCAAGCCAGTTGAATGAGTGGAAAGCTTCATTCTTTATGTATCTAAGACCCTCCCTGAGCTTTGTGATGGGAAGCTTTACTGTCCACAGAGATTTCTCTGGCTCTGTGCTTCTGCTAATAAACTGTGTGCTATCAGCAAAGGTCTCCACTGAATTCTTTCCAGGACTGACACCACACCCCAGGACACCTTGCTGACCTGAGCCTAATCACAAGAGATGGATGGATGGATGGATAATGAATAAATGGATGGTTGGTTGGATGGATAAATGCATCTATGGATAGTTTTAAAAACATCAAAAATAACTAGGTTTATAAAATATTTTATTTTTTAATATTGCTTTAATAAAATAAGCAAACACTACATTTATAAATGGAGACGAAAGTTCATGTGTAGTATTAATTAAAAAACTCAGAATGAAAATCCTGAGTTCAGATTGAGAATCTTTATATGATTAACTGGAGGTCCCTAAGTATATTATTTGCATGAAAGTGACTCAGTCCATTGGTGCCTCAACACATCCACTCCCCTAAAATCAAAAATCCACTCTTCGTTGTGCCTTTTCCCCAAGTTTCCTGGGTTTCTCAGGCTTCACTCTGGAGTCTCAAACAAGTCACTTGCAATTCAAGGAGAAAAAAAAATTTTTTTTTTTTTTTTTTTTTTAATGGGCTTTGGCAAAGCACTTTCTATTTTGAGCTATGTTTTCTTTACCCCGAAGACTAGGAAACTGCAAGTTGCGAAACATGAAGATCAGCAATAGAATGTAGACAGATATTCTTCATTTAAGTAATTCAGATGATGTAGCAGTGAGAGATTGCATGTTGCCAACTCAGTTCTGAGTGTCTGAAAGCTTGAGAAAACAAGACATCATTATCACATTATTCTTTGTGAATCAGGTACTTGGAAAATATATAGCATCTTAGCTCTTCCTACAAATCACCCATCTACAACATTTCTGAAAAGATCCATTGGGGCAGCAAATCAAAGTCTACTTTGAAGGACAAAGAATGTGATACAGTATATTTGGGGTTATTAAGAAAGAAATTGAAGTCTGTGATTTAGATCTATCACTGAAGATGGCAAAATGAAGAAACTACTAAGTTTATCTGCCAAATGCAATTTTGTTGTCCCTGGCCAACTATTAACAATCGAATGGATAGCAGGGGCAATCTGGATTTAAGAGTTTAAGAGTTCTGGTATCCATCTCTCCCTTAAACCAACACCACACAGTACTCCTGCTTCTTCTCCTATAGCTTTGTTGGATTTCAAAATATTTTCTTGGGACTAATGTACCTGAAGTGTATATAGTACCCCTATTAATCATATGGACATGAATGGGAAAACCCAGACAACAGCATAAATCCAAATTCTTGACAAATGCTAAAGGTTGAAGGCATATGAGAACACAGTCAATTTTTTTTTGCTTGATTGATTTTTTAAGTTAAGAGTCAAAAAGAAGTATATTAAGATGAAAAAAAGAGGTACGGAGACTAGAGCCCAAATTTTGGATTTCTAGGCATTTCTGTAAACATAAATCAAATCCTTGAAGCTTGGTTTTCAGGCTTCTGTTCACATCTTTCTTGAGTGGAATTCTGTCTTGATAGACCAATTTAGGGTCAAGGCTGGAGGTTGACTAATCAATAACAATGATATTAAAGGTAAGGGCTACACGAATAAATTCTTATCACGGTAAGGAAGAATCCAGAACTTTTGTCTCTTACGTTATAAATATCTGTATTTATCTGATTGCTAAAAGTAACTTAAAATGATTTTGAAATTATTTATTACTGGTGATAAATCATATAATAATTGCAAGTAGTTATCTCATCTATTATTTTTGGTATGAATTGAATATGAAGGCCTACGCAACTTAAATATCCATGATGGCACCAAGTTAACTGAGAAACCATGATAAATATTCTTGATACAATGGTCCCAGGTATCTAACGCAGATCACTGGGATGCATGTGGACTCTGTCAAGGGTTTATCTGCTAAGCCACCAGAGAACTCCAACAGTTTTATTACATGGATACACCTATAGCCACCAGGTGACTTGCACAAATGATTGACTTCATATTATGCAAATATTAGAAAATTGGATACCCTGAGGACTATGGTTGTGGTTGTGACTATTTTAGATAACAGAATTTTCATGAGGTAATTAAGGTTCCAAATGTCAGATCCTAATCCTGTAGAATTGGTGGACTTTTAAGAAGAGGAAGAGAGCAACGCAGTGTGCTCTCTCTCTCATGCACTGTAGAAAGGTAATGTAAAAATATATTGAGAAGACAATTGTCTACACACCAAGAACAGGGCCCTCATCAGGAGAAGGTTAGATATCACCTTGACCTTGAATTTCTAGTGTCCAGTCTAAGAGAAAGAAATGTGGGTTTTTTTTTTCAGCCACCCAGGCTATAACATTTTGGATCCCAATTGACTAATCTAAGTAGCAACGAAAAATGATAGTTTATTAAACTTATTTTAAAGAAAACAAAGAAGCTCATCTGAAGAGACTGTTAGTAAAATTAAAATAATAAAACTTGAATTTCTCAAGCATTATCAAACTGATGAAGGAGCTCAATGGTTTTTGAAGACCTTTTCCAATTACTAAGAGTAGACACTAAATTTTGCATCATTTAAATCCAAATTTTTAAAAATAATAGAGAAACTGCCAAGGAGGTAGCTCTGTGTTCAGAATAAGTACCAGGATTCAAACCTAATCCTCTTTCAGTTACTCCTGCTAACCTCAAGCTCCCTCTGTGAATCTGTTTAACTACTTAATGAAATTTCATCTACTTATCCATAACTTTAAAAATAGCTCCTTTTTTAAAATGACTTTTGACACTGTCCTTGAAATCATTGCCTATTTTTCTTAATGAAAGTTTCTATAAATCCCATGAGACCTTTGACAACCCTCTAATAGGACATTGTTTGAAAATATCTAAAAATATAGAGTTTCCAAAAAAAAATCCTCAGCTTTTTGAAAGAGTCATTAGGGAAATTGATGAGGCCTGTTTTCTTTTCTCACTCTCTCCAAGGGCTCATTAAGGGAGGGGTTGGGTATGGTACAGGGGCAGTGGAGCAAGGAAGGAAATTCAATGATAATGGGAAATTGTGTTTTAGCCAGTTCTGACCTTCCCTTCTAAAGGGATTTTGACATAAAATATATTATTAATGAGAGGAGAAAGAAGTAAGAAGTTCTACATATGTGCATCCTTTCTTATTTCATACTTTCCTTCTCCCTTCCTCCCCACTTGGGAATAGACAGATTCTCTCTCTCTCTCTCTCTCTCTCTCTCTCTCTCTCTCTCTCTCTCTCCTCTTTCTCTCACACATACAACATAACATACATACACACTCCTCTTCATCTAAAGCCTAACTCAAGTATCTCAATGAATAACTTTCACATGTCTGCATTAATACCACAGAGAAACACATTCTCGGAAGCAAGTGATTAATTGTCAGAGTTAAGTGGAGAATAGAAATCTACTGTTTCAACAAGCACCTCAGAGTATGTTTCTATATAAACTTATATTTGAGATTATTCATCTATCCATCTTTCATTCTCATAAAGGTTAACAGCTTCCTATCCCTTGCAGACGGAAACTACCTAAAGCAGTGACTGTATAGGCTACCCACCTTTTCCCTCAAACATATGCTTATTGTTTCGTCTAGCAAATGTCTCCTATGCCTACTCTGTGGCAATTCAGGTACTTGGGATAAATTTCTAAAACACAGTAGAAAGCTCACCACATGGAGCCAGAACTCTGATGAGTCTAGTCAAGATTCCTTTTCTATTTCACCCCAACACTTGTAGTGAGTAACTTGGGTCACTAGGCACACTGGTTGTAAGACATAGCTTAACAGATTCCAATGCAGAGCAGGTAAAGCTCAGGAGAGGCACTGGTTGAAGGCTCCACACTGTCAGTGGAAGACTGGGGCCATCGGTGGCTCTGCCAAGGAGATCCTGTGAGTTCAAAGTTAGCCACTTAACCCTCACTGCCACTTGGACCCCATCTGCATCTATTAAGTTGGAATGATATCTTTCCTACTCTGGAAGGTATCTGTGAGTCTCAGACATAAGAATAAATGTGATTTTTTTTTAACCTAAGTAAATTGACAAAAGTTCCCTGCCATCATACACTCACCATCCTGTCATTATTCCTCTATCAATGTATTTTCTGAATATCTAACTCCTCTTTACTGAATAAACTCTGCTTTACTGGTATTACAGGATGGAATCTGCAAATAACAAACTAATTTAATCTATATAACAGCTCTTCATACACTGAAGCACTATTTCCATTTTAGAGATAAAGAGGCAACTTGCTCAAGAGAAAATATTTGAAACCAATGTAATCTCATCCATGGACACAAGCTTCTACCTTATTTATTCTTTGTCTTTAGATGACACAAATCTAAAACATTATTTTTCAGTAAAATGCATGCAAAGTTGATCAATTCAGTGCTTTCAGGTTTACATGTTCAGTTATTTTTAATTCCCCAAATAGTAAAACAACTGGCATTTAATTCAGGAAATAAATCTGGAGGTCAAGAGGCAGGTTTTCTTTCCCTGTTTCAGCTTAACTTTATTTTATCACTCAAACAAATGAATCCTGCTCTCTTCTGTGGTAACCTTTTAAGTCTGTTTAAATATTTTGTGTCTTTAATCTCCTATGCTTTAATTTTACATCAATTTGGTTTGAACCTTCTGGATATTCCCATTATATAAAAGTCAATGAAAATCTCAGTATATCTGGTTTGATTTTAGAAACAGTGGGATTGGATATCTGTGCCAAAGGAATTGGAAATGAAATAAATTAATTTCACTTGCTGATCAGGTAATAAGCCACGGTGGAAACTAGAGAAGAGGCTGGGAAAGGATTTGGGTCAGAATCAGAAAGACAGATAAATAAGTGTTCCAAACAGATGCTCATTTTCTATATATAAGAAAGTATGACTTTATTTTTTTAAAAGTCTTCCAAAACTGGCAACAAAGGAAGACTTTTCACGTAGGGAAAGAACCCTTGAATAGAACTAATATTTTTTACTAGAAATTCATCTTACTTGTGAGGTGAGCTTGATAAATACTAATGCCAATTAACATGAAGACTAAATATAGAGTGTTGAATCTCTCCCTAAACCTGAAGCATAGTGAATCTGAGACTAAAACTTCTAGAAAAATGTTTAACTCTAAAATGCTGACAAATCATCTGACAGCCTTGTGCTGTATTGTAAATTCTGATTTAGTTGGCCTTCAATAGGATTTGCATTTCTACACTTGAATTCAGCTCCCAGAAAATTAGTGAAGAACTTTAATCAGTTAAAGAAATGGGGGACCAATAAGAAAAATTATATATACAAAACCATGAAATGCAATTGCTAAAAAATGATGTCTTTACCCTGAAGTGTCAATCCTTCCTTTCTTAAAATCTAGGAAATGCTCATGGAAAATTTGTTGTCATTTGGCAGACACCTTACTGTCAGCTTTTGTCATTTCAACCCAAGAAGGTAAGTCTCAACATTCCTACCTTCTAAGTTCCTGGTCACTGTCTTCAGGAATGATCAAAACACCCTCTCTTATATTCAGAATATAATCAGTAGAAACATAATGGTTGGGATTGTAGCTTGGAACCATTGACTCTATAGACTTTTAGTGAAACCCTGGCACCAAAAATTAAGGATGGAATAAGTGCCATCTTTGATGAGTTCTAGACAGAACACATGGTGGTGATTTTGATGAGCAGAGCAAATTTAGCCCTGCCTCCACTGGTGGAAAAGACTTTGACATAAAACCAAGTTAGCAAAAATGGGAGCTAAGAGTGAGCAGTGTGTTCTTGGAGAAGTGTAGCAGAGGCCGTCCTGTATGAGTCCCCATTCTGGTGACACACTTGAGCACTCTCCTCAGGAACCTGCACGATGCACACGGTTGGGCTCTCAACATGTGCTACCATCCAAACCCTCTTTCAAAGATTTATGTATGAATATATAGTTTATATTCCTGGCTGTAATGATTATTTCTCTGACCAGTATGTGACCATATGGAGCTCAGTCTGAATTCAATAGAATTACAGGGAAACAAAAGGTTATTTTCTCTGTGTTAGGTTGTAATCCTGGAGCTGCTGGTGGTCATCTTGCCTCACATGGAGAAGTTGGCCTGAGACACATGTGGGAACTGAAGAAAGTGATTAAGTCATAGGAGTGGGAGAGACTCAGAGTGATGGGGGCAGGAAAGAGAGACCAAATCTTTGGGATGTATTTTGATTTATGCTTTCAGGATGATTTGGAACTGATACAGCCCTAAATTATCAGGTAGGTAAACCAATCACTTTCCTCTTTTATTAAGTCCTTTGATTTGAAGTGATGTCAAATTCATTCTTGTATTCTATGACAATAAAAAGCATCAAGGAGACAGAATTAAAGGCAAGAAAACTGGAGGGGCAGCAAAGGAGTAGAAAAATGATTTGGGGTAGGAAAAATGTGAGACTGAAAACAAGATTTGGGAAATGGAACTTTAGAGAAGGCTCATATATACACGTGTGTGTATACATATACACACACATATATATGTATATATGTTTATATTTATCTATGTATATATCCTATATTAGCACAGTGATAGATAAGAAGCACATATAAACATATATCCTTTTAAAAACAAAAAACATAAAAGATGATATAATTAAAAATATTGGGGAATTTTGTTTTTGACTCTTTTTTTAAAGGAAAGATGCAGGCAGGAACAAGGGGGTGGGCAGGCAGGCAGGAAGAGAGAGGAGGGAGAAGCACTTCATTTTCACTTTCATTTAGTTGTTCACTCTCCAAAGTCTAAGCAGCCACGACTTACCATTGCTGTTAGAAGCTGGAGATCTGGCCCCTTCCTCAGTCCTCGACTTCTGCTTTGCTTAATAAGTCTTAACAGTTCAGGGTTTTCATATAGACTGTTTCCTCTCTGGATCTGCTCTTCCACTTCCCTCTCCACGTTTTTCCTTTGTATCTTTCAGAACTCGTTTTAAATGTCACGACTTCTGAGGAGGCTTTCTTAGACCCGCAGCTACAGTCAAGCACTCAAGTTATGAATTCTCCCTGCACAAAGTGCTTTTCCTTCTTAGAACAGTAATTAAAACTATTTATGTTTCTAATTATTTCCTTAATTATCTCTGTTGCAAGAACATACAATTTATGAAGCCAGCTTTTTTTCATATTCACCATTTTTTCTGGCTCCTAGCATAGTTGTAGACACAAATGGAATATGATAATGATGATGATGATGGTGGTGGTGTTGACGATGGTGATGATGATGATGACAATGACAACCATGATGATGGTGACAGTGACGATGATGATGATGACCTTGGTAATTAAGTTAGATCATGCCAACCGTTGAGTCCAAAGGTGTCCATGCAACCATTTTCTATTCTTTCAGATAACTCATAAATTTGTGCCATGAAGAGCCAAATATTACAAGCTGCTTTAATGAGCTTATGTTTTCTAGAATCAGATAGGAATAGTATATTTCACAATTGTTTGTTTTTAAATGGAACAACTATTTTGTGTGACCTACATCAATAGCCGATTTTAGCCTCAGAGGAAGGGTCAGATGCTTCTATGACCATGGGTGAAAGCTGCTTCAGCTGTGTGCTATAAACATCTGCACATGAACTTGCAAGGAACATGTATCTAGTTTTGAAATTAGCATTTAGAAAATATGCTCATGACTGGATACACAGATTTGCATGTACATTATCCATATCATCTGGCTATGTGTCCAAAAAGGAACAGCTCAGGTTGACTTGATTCTGGCAATTGCTGTTAGGTTTCTAATTTCCACTTCCCCATAGACTGGTACAGGATCTAGCAGGCCATAGGTAAAATGACAAACTAGACTTCCTGTAAGATAGAGTGAGTGGGTTTCAGCAACACAGAGGAAGCTGGTAGAAAACATAACCCACGGTGAACTGCATTCAATGCAAAAGGCAGTTTAGCTGAGAAGGGAACAAGTCGGTATGTATTCATACCCTTATGTAGGCAAGGGTCAAGTACATGTACTCAGTATGCACAAAAAAAAAGAGCAACAAAGGATCTGATTCCTGGGCAGAAGCTCTAAGCACTGGAGGAGGCCCAGATCCAGGCTAGAGGCCAGGAGACAGGCATATTTCACAAATGATGAAGAAAAGCTGCTATGTTGACTTGACTGCTTTCTAAACCAGGCTATTCGTATACACCATACTTAGCTTAGTCAGGCCTAGAACAGCATTGTGGAAGGGAGGAAATGGATTGACAGATGGAGAAAATGTACAATTAAATGTGTAACAGAGCAAGTGGATAAACTCTGCTTTTAAAATAATAATACCAATAATAATCATGAATATTGTTTTTCCTTAAGAGCAAATAGTCTACTTCAGTAATGTTTTCTCTGACAGTTACCTCAGTAAGTATCTTCCTTCAAACCATCTGAAGTAACTGCTTAAGGTAGACCCCTAAAGTAGACCCACAGAGATCAGAGAGAAAATGGCAAGTCACTAACCAAACAAACCTGATAATATACTAGAGTCATGATGGATGGGAATGGTATTCAAAGAGAAGAAGCTGGAAATGAGATTTTAGGATTTTTATCATCAATGGGATCATGAGTGAGTTTCCACTTTGCTTTTCCTGAGTAGTGTGTGGGTCAAGGCCAGCAGGGCTAAAGGTAGTATTATAAAGCTGTGCAATCTAATGAGACGATATAAGCAATAAAAAGAGATCAAGACGATATGAATAAAATTTAACTATAGTAGCAGACTCAATAACACCACACTATGCATAAATCCTGCTTTAATGATTTCCTTTCTAGTATCCAGTGTGAGGGAAGAGAGGAGAATGAAAGCTTGGATCTAGAGTGTTGGAAAGGGCCAAAATGAATAGTGAATGTTAGTTTACAAATTGCAAAGAGCATGATGGTTTAAAAGGATGATCAATACTACACTTTATTTAGCAAGTATAGCTGTCTAGTTTTTAGAGATTACGCACTGCCTCTGCAAGGAAAATAAAGATTCAGAGACTATCAATTGCAAGTGTTATATGGTCAATCACCAAAGCCAAAGAGTTAGTGGTTGTAGCAATTACAGACCAATGTCCTTGTAAAACACGCGGTCTCTAATCACATAATGACTAAATCACAAGCTAGAGAAGAAACAAGTGTTCCCTGAGATAGTACAACTTCTGCAGCTCAGCTCATTTTGTTCATTTAGGAAGATGCAACGTATTTTACTTTGCATTTGCTAACTTACACATGGGAGCATGAGGGTACATTTCGACAGTAAAGTAGAAATACATTCTGGATGGAATGCCTGGGTTCTGTCATTCCTCTAAGTAGGTGTGATAGACAAGGACTTTGCTCGCCAGTTTTTCAGGCTGGAAGTACAGGAGAGTCGAGTCCTTTGATGATATCTTTGTAGAACCTCCTAGAAAACCTACCTCCTGAAAGGAAGCCGTGGGCCCTCAGGCTAAAAACATGTTTCAAAGTCATTGCAGCTGGCAGTGCATTGGAGGAAAGCAAAGAATTAAAAGGTTCCTGGCAGTAGTTTGCTTAAATCTTCTGTCCTTAGTATAAACTATATAAAGTTCTTAATACGGCCTGGCAGACCTTTTATTTCTACTGTATGCTTCCCACCATTGCCTCTTCCATATTCACCTGTCCTCTCCATTCACCAAGGATAATGCTCTTTCTTCCTCCTTGCCTGCTCTTCTCTCTGCTCTTTGACTGGACTGCTCTCTTCCACGCCTGTCTTCATGTGGCTCATTTCTGCCCACTCCTAATAAATCTTTACAGATGTCCCTCCCTCCAGGAGATCTTTCCTAGCTCACAGATGGGTGAGGGGACTCTACTATGGGTTCTCTTACCACCTGTCCTAACTTATGAGAATTAGTGGCTTTCCTTGTGATTCTGTGCCTGCAGAACTGTGTGAATCCCTGGATCCAGTGATAACTGTTTGGAGAATTAAAAAGAAATCAAATAGTTATCTGTGTGCACTAAACCTCTGTTATGAGGAAATGTTATGAGAGCTAGTGCAAAGACAGATATGCACCCACTTGGCTCTTCACTCACAAAGCTTGAGTGAGCCAGGGGTTTCCTAAGAGAAAGCAGAAATTAAAATGTAGTCATGGGTATGAAAGTGGTTTTAAAAAAGTCATCTGGGGTTGCCCTGATGGCCTAGCGGTCTAGAATACTTGGGAGTGGTCCACATACATCCCGAGGTCCTGGGTTCAAGACCCGGAGCCTGGGGAACGAACAATGCAAACATTTAAATTTAAAAAAAGTGCTTTCTCTCCTTCTCTCTTGCTGTCTACTTGCCCTCATTCCGGCCTGCACCTTTCCTTAAAAAAAATAAATAAATAAATAAATAAATACAAGTAAACTAGTTGGCAAAATCAAGAGATGGCAAAACTATAAGATGAGACACCTGCCCTATTCCTATCCAACTAGAGTACGAGAAGCACGTTGTACTGAAATCAGAAGCTCGTAGTATTTATTAGACTGACATATAAATCCAGTCTCTTAAAGTGGAGAGTTTCTGCAAGAAGAAACAGACATGAGGAAAATAAAGAACAGGTAAACCATGATATGCTGGTTGCAGTTTGGTGGCCCCGTGAGGGCTGGTGTGGATCAGGAAAGATAGAGATGGATGTTCAACAGTGGCGACACTTTCAGTGAAATAAGTAACTTGGAGAGAAATCATGTGCTCCGTGGATTTATGGTTTAAGGGAAGGGGCTGGGACTCCAAAATTGAGAAACGTGTATGGCCTTGTTGAGGTTAGAACAAAAAGATAAATTCTGGAAAGAATTGGCCAGTTTACACGCAAAATAAAGACTTTGGACTTTGGATATTCCCAATGGGGAAAACCACAACAACAACAACAAAAAACCTCAAACCTGAATGTCTCAAAAGGAATCACACCTAAAGGAAAGGATTAGTTTTTACAAAATATCAAGCAGAAGGATGGCAAAGTCTCTCAGTTTTATAAAGCAACTCAGATTAAGGCCGTACCATTTCTATGCATTTTTCCAAACAGATACTTGCTGGTGAGTCAGGAGAAAAAGGCTTGGATAATAGAGCTGCTAAGAAAGAAGACAAAGATTTCAGAAAGAATTTGGGTGTGGTTACAGACACAGAGAACTGAGGGGAATCATTTAGATTGGTAGTTGTCTAGTTTGGGGGAGAGATATAAATGTATGTGTAGAAACATTCATGAATCTGAATAAAACCATTTTAATGTTTGGTCCTTCAGATATTCCTTGTGGTCCCAACTTTCTGTGACCTGGAGGTGAGATGAAAAAGCTGTGTAGTCCCCCAAGTGGACATGTCCCCCAATGTTCAATTTTGCTGAGGCCAGGGAAGCTCGTTGGAAGGGAAGAAACTTCCAGAGAGGAGACACAGAACTCAGATGATGATAATCTACAACGGAGTTGCCCCTGAAAGCAAAGCAAGCCTCCATTCTCTAGGGCAGGAGGATTTTGCATTTGCTGAGTTGGTTTGCAGAATTATTGCAAGTCAGTGACTACTGTATGATATTTGTCCCCTTACTCAGTCTTCCTCTTTCAGAACAGCAGCATCTATTTCTATTTTATTTCTGTTCCATCCTTGCACTGTGGATGTACATATGCGTATACGGAGTGGAGGGGTGGCGATCAGGGGAGACGATGGCTTTTTCTTTTAAATTCAGCATATTTATAACAAGAGAAACCACATCAAGACTTTGTAGAGAAACTACCACACACCTGGACTTGGAAATAGAGGCAGTGACTGGATAAGAATTTGGTAAGTTTTTAAACCAGTTTAAAAATATTGGCATCTTTATCTGTGTTGATTCTTCTAATTCATGGGCATGGATATGTTTCATCTATTATGTATTTTCTTCTGTTTCTTTTAATGATGTCTTCTAGTATTTGGCATACAGGTCTTTCACTTCTTTTATTAAATTTATCCCAGATAGTTTATGCTTTTTGACAGAATATTTTTTAATCTCTCTTTTTCTAGTTTTTTTTTGCATAAAAATGATACGTATTTTTGTGCACCTATTTTTTATCCTGCCACTTTACAGAATTCCTTTACTTCTTTAGCAGTTTTTTAGTGGAGTGTTTAGGAATATCTAAGTATAATGTGGCATCTGAAAACAGCAAAAGTTTCATTTCTTCTTTTCCAATATGAAGTCCCTTAATGCTGTTATCTTGCCTAAATGCTCTGACTAGGACTTCCAAAAGTATAATGTACAGGGGTGCTGGGCATCCTTATCTTGTTTCTGATCTCAAAAAAGCTTTTGGTTTTTCGCCATTGAATATAATGTTGGCCGTGGGTTTGTTATATATGGCCTTTATTATAGTGAGGTATGTTCCTTTACTACCATTTTAGCAAGTATTTTTATCATAAAGGGTGTTGAATCTTACAGAATTTTTGTTCTGAGTCTACTGATAGGCTTATAAGATTTATGTCTTTCTCTTTGTTGATGCAGCATACTACATTGACTGATTTATATATGTGAAACCAACCTGGAATCTGCAGATAACAATTTCACTTGGTCATGATGTATAATTATTTGAATATGTTATTGAATTCACTTTGCCAAGATTTTGTTGAAAGTTTTGCATTTGTGTTCATCAGTAATGCCATTCTATAATTTTCTTTTGTTGGTGCTGTCCTTGTTTTGGGATCAGAGTAACATTGGCCCCAAAAATGTTATTTGGGAATATTCTCTCTTCAATTTTGTGGAATAGTTTGAGAGGACAGGTATCAAATCTTCTTTGAATGTTTGGTACAATTTAATAGTGAAGTCATCTAGTACTGGGCCCTTGTTTTTTCTAAGGACTTTGATTAATATTTCAATTTTTGTGCTTGAGATTGGTCTGCTTGAGTTATCTATTGTTTTGGTATTCAGTTTTGGAAGGTTGTAGGATTCTAGAAATCTGTCTATTTTTTCAAGATTGACAAACTTCAGGAAGGATATGACAAGTCCAACATTCAGAGAGCATGAGGTGGCTGTTTGTGTGTGTGGGAGAGTGAGTGGCAGACACTTAGTGACAGAGGGGCGAGTGGCGACAGAGACAGTGCTCATTAAAGATTCTAAGTCCTCCATTGTATTTAACTATGAAACCAGATCTGTACAGTGGGCTGTTAGAATATGTGCTTTGTACATTTTCTGGGCAATTAAGAACTAGTGTGAACCCTCCATTCGTTCTGCCTGCTATTGTAACTTTGCAGGGTACCTATTCAAAATTGTGTATTACAGGATGGTGGCAGTCATCCAGTCACTTCTGAGGTGACTTGAGAAATAAATCTGCGTGGCATTAAACCACTAAGATTTCAAAGGTGATTTTCTGTTGTGGACAGTTAGCATTAATTACTTTGATACATACCATGAAAAAATATGCAATATTATTGTAATCAAGGGAGTAGCAGGCTAGGATATGAACAAAACTAAGTAAAGCATGCATAGAGAAAAGACAGAAAGGGAATAGACCAACATGTTAATAGAAGGGAAAGGTGAAATAGAAGTGAATATAATCATTTTTAAAAGACTTTGCATTTTGGATATACAAATATCATGTACTATTTCTGAGAGGATTATCCACAGATTTTACTTCCTTTTAATCACCTACAGGATTCCTTTAATTGCCCATTTCTTAAAGATGATTTCCTCCTTGAAAGAGACTAAGACAAAATCAATAAAAATCAAATTGGTATTAACCACTGACATAAGGACAATCAGAAGGAAAATTAACTAATTTCTTAAATAACAAGTACTTGAAGAAAAATTGTCAGAAAGTTTCCGTTATTCATTCACTTACATGTCTGACACTAAGGCTCCTCATAGTAAACCTGTGTTATTTCCTCTAAACCACACCAACTGTGCATGTCACTGACTCACCCTACCTCTGCCCCAATGAGCCCCACAGATTGAGACTTGGGATAGAATAGCATTTTTCTCAGTGAAAAGCAATCCAGAATGACCTGCACAGCTGCTCAAAAGAAAAATAACAATGAGAACCATGTTGAAGCTCTAGTCTAGTTTTATAAGACACTATTCAAATATTAATTGGGATTTTACAAATGCATTATTCTGAGACACCTGCATGTGACATATACTCTCTTCCACATTAGTATGACAGTACAAGTGAACTTTTTTATTATAGGGAAATAAATAGGCTTCTAATTTTGTATTACTTCACTCTAGAAACTTTCAAAGAACTTCTAAAATTCAAACCCTTTGCTAAAACTAAGGTGTTCTAGAGGGATTTTGGTTTCTACCTCTAGCCCTTCTAGCTCTCACTCTTATTTGTCCTGGAACTTCAGTCACTAGCCTTCTTCCAGGACACACAAAACTTTATCCTGCCCCCGGGCATTTGTACTTACTATTTTGTCTTTCCCTTTGTCTGGACTAGTTTTCCTCTAGTACTAACACTTTTTTTTCAAAAATAACTTCCTTGACTTCTTAATCCCAAATATTTCTACATCTAACTCCAGTTTAAGCTTTCTTTAAAATTCTGTTTTCATTACATATATCATTATTTTAAATAGTCATTTTGTTTAACTTGTTTCCATTGTGTTTATCTGTTGTACCAAACACTATATTTCTAGGAATTGGCATTATGTCAGAAAATCGGACATTAATAAACACATCTTAAATGAACATATTATGTGGACTAGTAGCACGAATGTCAACCTCAGTCATAGAAGCATAAGAGATAGGAGAGCATCCATCGCAGGACAAATATGATGGATCCTGGTTTCATCCTGGTGCTGTTAGGGTCAACTTCACACTCATATACTATCCCTCAAATTTGCTATGCTTTCCTAATCTGAAGATTTGTCTGTATCATCCCTCTTTCTGTATATACTCCTCTTTGTTTCAAACTATCCACTTCACAGACTCATGTCTATGCTTTCTATGAAATCTCCCTGACGCCTGCTCCACACAGTGCCATTGTGTGACCGTGGCAGAGTCACCCTCTGCGTTTATTGTTCTCAGACTCTCTAATGTAACAATTACAAGTGTGTATGGTAATTTTTTCGGCTTACATTTTAGGTACTAGCAGAAGAATTCCTTAAGGACAAAATCTCTCTCTTATTTATCCTGGTATCCAGAACGTTATGCATAATACCCAGAACATGACAAATACTCAATAACTAACTGCCTTGGATTTAAAATAGAATTAATTGAACGAAAATGTAATTATTTTAAAATAATTGTCACAAGCACTGTTCACATTTCGTGGTTAACATTATCTTTCTACAAAGTTCTACTGGTATGTTTTAGTTATTTAAAACCTGTTCAATAATTTCTTTTTCTTTAAATTATGCATCCGATTTTTATTACTATTATTTGATATTCATATGAAATCTTTCAAAAGACTTTGTGTCTTTCAACTTTTTCAAAAGACTGCCATACCAATTTAGTTTGAAAAGGTTTATAGTATAAGATTCAGGAATACCACCTCTTGGAATCTATTCTGAAAAAATGATCATGATTGCATATGAAGAGATATTCATTTATATGTGTAATAATGGAGACAATAGAGGACATGGCAATATCTAAATGCTCTACAGTAGATGAAGGTTTAGTATCTTATACTCATCTTAGAGAAGTTATTTTCTGTTATGAAATTGATTTTTAAATCTTTCTAAAGGTATTTAACATTTGCTATTTATTAAAGGATAAATTATTAAATATACTTGCCTACTAAACAATCGAGTAATTTATAGGAATATATTATATAAAAGTAGACTATAAAACAATTGGTGGACTTTTTAAAATTAAGAAAATAAATGATTGTTACTCTAAGATTATTTCTAAAAAATAAAAATAGCCATTATCCAGAATATTTAGTTTTTTTAAAAGCCAGATATCAAAGATTTGAACATTAAAGACAAAATAAGCAGTTATTATTCCTTTTATTCATATACTTTCATCACTTCCTTAGCCCATTCTGTCAAAAATGCCTCATTAATGCATTTTTTAAAGAAAAACTCATTTTTTCAGGTCACATAATATTATTTTAAATAAAATTACATAGTTTCTTCAAAATTTCAGTTTATAGTTATGACATCAGAAATTATTGACATAATCAGTTGACAATTCAATAGATCATAATATTTATAATTTTGAAAATTTTCTACAGATGCTTAAGTCTTGATACATTCAGAGCAAAGTTGCTAAATGCAGACTATTCTCAATTCTAAACTTTTCAGAGGGCAACTGTTTACATATTTCAGCCCAAGTATTTTATATATGCAGTGTTTTTGCATTTTTTCACAGCCTCTTTCTCTGATAGATATATTTACACAACAAAATTTGTCATATAAATTGCCTTTGTGGTTCTCTTGAATGTTTTATCAGATTTAGATTTATGTGAAATCATAGACTTTTTAAAATTCATTTCCCTCAGACACAGAATATAAATTTATCTAATTAAAAATAGGAGCCCCATCAAAATAGTCTTCCCAGAAGTCAAGCTATTTCAGCATGCAATTATAGACTTTCAAAATTAAGTGTACACATAGAAATACTCATCATTTAATTTATTCAGTTCCTCCCTTGCTTTTGTGGGAATAATTTTCAATATACCTCTGTTTGCAAGTTTATTTTCAATAATTTAAATTTTCTGAATGTCTCAAAAGCTAAGATTTTTTTGCTCTACATTTGTTGAATATTTTGAAAGAAATAATTTTTGGCAAGTTTAATGGGAAATGTTCCCAGTTTAATATTGAATGGAGGTTTTTAAAAAGATAAAACAAAATAAAGTACCCTGAGAGAAAAATTATGTCAAATATTCCCTTTTCGCTAGTTCCAAGCTCTATATATTTTTCATCCTGTTGTGTGCACGAGACCAGGGTGTACATCCCCATAATGGGCTCACAGGTGCCCTAGGTTTGCTGGTCATATAAAATTTGCTTAGACTTGGGCCGAACTAGGGTAATTCTACCTCACTCTAACAGTTGTGCGCCTCATTGCTTTGAGTGTAATTGCTATTTAATATGGTTTTAGAAGTGTGTACTATGTTTCAGCATTGTAAATACACTGTTTATATGGACAAATGATGGTAAAGAAGGTGACTTTGTGATGGACACAGGCATGGATGAATCAAAAGCAATTCAAACAGACTCTGAATATACAAGAGTTTTAGGAATATCTTATCAAATTTATTTTGCTTCTCTTTTTATGTAAGTACAAGAATTGTATTAGGATAAAAAAAAACTATATAACTTGAGAGCCATTTCATGACATACATAATATAAATTCTAAGTGATAAGATAACATTGCTCAGTGCTTATTTGTTAGCAATCTTTTTTTCTCTTTCTTGGGAAATAATGGTAGGTCTTATAATCACTAATACCTAATATTAAATTGCAGATGGATGCATTTAAAAAAAAAAAAAACAGAGGAAACTACATTACAAATTTTGTTGTATCTATTTCTGGCTTATGGAAATAAAAATTATTATAAATTTTTAATTTAATCATTGTAATTTCTAAATAAACGTTATATATGCGTAGCTACTTATTTAATGAGACTATCAATTAAAATTGTCAGCATTTGTAATAGCAAGATTAAATAATTGCATTTTGTTACTAAATAAAGTCTCATAAATTTTACATAAATATATATGACTAAAGATATGAAAATACTTGGAGAATTAATCAAAAGAAAAAAGAAAAACACCAAAATGTTAACCAACAGTAGTTTAAAATGATAGTAAGCAGCAGTGATGGAATTATGAATTCCAGTTCTATTTTCTCTTTGGCAATTTAATAATGAATACATACACACTCATATTCACCTGGCAATGTATATAATTTTCATCATCTCAATCAACAAAAGCAAGTTAACACAAACACAAGAGTCATTACTGAAAATGATTTTTTTCTATATCCTTACATAGCTGCACCTATCATCCATGGAAACTTCCTCTATTACTGCCATTGTGCCAGGTTTTGCACGTTTCATTTCCTGTCCATAGCACTGAGAGATGTGTACAGCCATGTCCACTTTAAGAAATGGGAAACTGAGGTTTAGGAAGGCCCAGGGACTTACCAGTGCTGGTAATGAGAAGGAGTGGAGCCCAAAGGGGTGGCCATCTGTGGCTTAGATAACATTGCTGTTCAAGATTCCCTGAGTTCCTCTAATACCACCGCTGCCTATAATGATCACAAAAGTGCCTGTGGAATGATTGCAGGTGTGACAGTCTTCACTTTTCCTAATTAGAAACTAAGATAGAGAGAGGCCAAGTGAACTCCTATTCACTGAGAACATAAGGTGTAGAACATGTCTAAACAAAGGTGAAGACCTATGATTAATGAAAATTGAAATGGAGATCCCCAAATCATGTTTCAAATAGTCTTGGGCCTTGCCTGGCAGTTGAAGATCACTTTTCTAAAATTTATATTGCATCGCTAGGTTCAATTTCAAAGTTCTTTGTATAGAAGAGGTGCAGACAATGGATCTTTCATAACAGCCTTGCAGTCAAGATGTGGACTGAATTGATTTCCCTTTCTTTTGGCAGATGAAGGTGGAAAATAATTGTAGTAATAATTTATATAGTGATTTCCAAACTCAACACACTGGGAGAAGCACATTAAATAGCTCCATGCTATTTGAATACAGCATTCTATTAGCCACCGTGTTGCAGGAAGTGCTACAGAAGTGGAAGGCATATTAGATGTGACTTGCGTACTTCGTTTTCAGATATGCAGTGCTGAAGTAGACCAATGAACCATCAGCTTAATATTCTGCTTCTCACAGCAATTCCAAGGCACAGCCATGAGGTAAGCATGGCTAACACTCTTTGAAATCAGTCTCTAAAGATTTATACATGTCCTCTAAAGAGTTCAATGAATATTTCATATACAAATAACAAATTATAGAAGTAATCTATTCCTTGTAGAAATTTAGACTAGCAAGCACAAATTAGGAGATATTTTATCTTTCTTACTTATTATTATTCATATGTGATATAGCTTATATACATTCCATAACATGTCTTAATATATTTCTACCCATATCTCTAAGCATATGCGTTTGTACATATACATACACACAACCACACATACATACATAGATATATCTATATAAGTGTGCATTCATATATCTGCATATATATATACATATGCACATATATATATATATATATATGAATAACTTCCCAAAAAGCACAGCACATACCACCACTGGGTTAAAAGACACGAGCATCTTTAGTTCTTACACTGTGTGTAATTTTAACATAGACCACAGGAGGCGGCGTTGCAGCATACAAAGCAACAGTGTTGTGAGCAAGATCATGTATCTTTCAAGATCCTGACTCAGGTTCAGTTTCTCATTTACTCTTCAATTCCTCTGATCTTCAGTTTTGCATCTGTGAAATGGTGATGATATCTACCTTACAGGCTACAAGTCTAAAGGAATACCGTACATTGAGTGTGTCTAGTCCATGTTGTCCACTGTTCAGCTACATAGCATATATTCATAAATAGAAATTGCTAAAAAAAGAGAAAAAAAAAAGCTAGGATTTTTTTTGGGGGGTATTTTTCTAAAACCAAACCTATTTGTCTATGCTTCAAGTGCTAGGCTTTTGTTTTACAACTTTTTAAACATATTCCTGCAGGTGACCATACATTTAAGTCAAGTGAAGTCACATTCAAACATATTTCACTTATCCTTAAGTCAGCTGAAAAACGTTCATACGTTCATTCCTCTGGTTTGTTGTTAGCATTAGTCTAGTCACCAACTTCATTAATCATAATCTTTATTAAAGTAATTTGGGGAATAGTAATTTTGTGTCCCTGGCAAAACATAGACAATGTCTATAATTAGTGTAGTGGTCTTCAGAAGGTGTAAAGAAAGATGAAGTCATTTGACATCTGAAATCAATGAAAATAGTGCAACATAATAGACAAGTGTCAATTATTCCCCCCCACACACACCCTCTCAGATTTGCTTTGATCATTGGGGGTCTTTTGTGCTTCCATACAAATTTAATATGTTTGTGTTTCTTTAAAAAATGTCATTGAAGTCTTGATAAGGATTGTATTGAAATTTTTTATTGCATTTGGTAAGATGAACATTTTAACAACACTAACACGTCCATTCCATGAGCATGAAATAGTTTCCTTGTGTGTGTTTGTTTTCATAAATTTCTTTTAACAATGTTTTATAATTTTCAATGTGCAGTCTTTCAGTGTGTAATATATACATTCATTTAGATATAAAGTCATACATACTCCCCTCAAAATACAGCTTTAAAAGCAATGGTAAATCAATAAAAAATTAAAATTTAATGAAAATCTCATGATTGAAAAAATATCAATATTTTGTGCTATTCTGAAATGACCACAGCATATTTGGATCATCCTGACAATATACTACAGACTTGGTCATTATTATTAATGGCAATTAGGAACTTGAATTATAAAATCCTCAAATCTTATGGTTAGCAAGAGAAGCTTAAATAGCTATCTTTGTTTAACTTCTCATCCAGTAAAGAATTATTTTTTATTGAATCCAGACCAGTATTTACTCACTCACTTATTCATTCGTTCATTCATTCATTCAACCAAGGAATATTTATTGAGTGCTTCTTATTTTTTAGATTGGCTCCTAACTTTAACAACAGACAATTAAACAAGACAAAAACTTTGGTGAGAGCTTACATCTGATGGACACAAGTTAAATAACTTCAGATAGTGATAAAATGCCAATAAAAAAGAAAGCAAGAGGAGAGCTGGGAGAATCACTTAGGAGAGTAAGGTCTGGGGAGGTAATTTGTGTAAAATAACAGACTCCTGAGATTTTTGTTTGTTTACCATTTTGACAATTACCTGAAGCACCTTGAAGAATGCTAACTCAAGACCAAATTTTTTTTATCAGAATGTATAGGTACCCTGCTAAAGAAAGATCACAGATGTTCTAGGAATAGCAAACACTCAATTAAAAAATAAAAAAGAAAAATCTCCATTTATAAGAAAGGATGAAATTTCTCAGTGAGCAGGCCTCCTATCTGGCTCAATTCCTAGAGCTTAAAGACAGTTCTCAGCAAACACACTGGGCACACAATGGTAGAGAAGAGGTTGGGGGCAGTCCACATACTTCCCAAGGACCTTGGTTTATGTCCCAGGATTGGACCAAGATGAATAATTAAAACAAAATAAATAAAATTCTTCTTCTCTCTTTTCCTTCATGCCTGCTTCTGATCACCTTCATTCCTGCCTGCACCGTTCCCTTTACAAATGTTATAAAATTTTTTTTGTTGTTGTTAACTGATTGACTAGAGTGAGAGTAAAACACATGAAATGAACAAGAAAAGTTAATGGGGAATAAATAGATCCCAAAAGCTGTGTTACCTTGTACTATTTATTTTATTTTTTTTTTGCATTTGACTTTAATACTAAATCATGAAGTCTTTAGACCTTATTGGAATCATGATTATTTTCCATTTTTTAGTATTAAATATCATGTATTTGTCTGAACACTAAAGCAAAGCAGATTCAACTTTCTCTTAAATATTTTACTTAAAAGCAAAACATGACCAAATGAGTGTCTCATTAACATATGGAAATAAAGTAGACCCCACTGATACATCGGAATCAAGCCTAATGTTAAGTGGATCTATTCCTGGGTTTCTCAACTGAAAGTATTTCCCTATAAACTGATTACAAATTGAAAGGGTCTAAGAAGTCACCTCAGGAGGAGCAGAGCTCTTATTATGGTGCTTATAACTAGAAGACTACCAATATTTTAGAGTTGATGTTTTTTTTTATTATATGAAAGATCTGATTGATTCTTCCCTAAAAATAAAATGAATCAGTGAGACATTCATCATCATTATAAATTAAGGAGACCATATAGAGAATCAAGAAGCAAGATAGGGAATAGAAGAATGCATTGGGAAGTTTCCAGTGTGAAAAGTCTGCAAATCATTTATCATCCCTCATTGATTCTTGACAGCATGTAGTATACTACCTTACTAGCATTCTAGCTGGCTTATGGGTTGTGTGCTGTCAGAAGACTTCATCTGTCAGCCCCATTTCCTCATCTATAAAATAGGGATAAGGAGACCATATACCACATAGAAAGTTGTAAAGTGTCTAAGTTTTCAGCATGGTACTTTGAACACCTGTGTTGAAGTACTCAGATGCAGCTAATATTTTTGAATGTTTTTTTCCTACCAAGATGATGCCATTGAAATATTTGTGAGTAGGAATCAGATACAGTCTGCACTGGAGTATTTTGTGCATGATGGATGAAGCATTCATTCCTCAGGGATAATCCCGTACATCCCTATGATGGCTAGCTTGGATGCTGTGACAGAGTGGAGAAAAGCTAAATGATCCCTCTGGGCATTAAATTTAGGTACTGAATTCATGACCCAGATTTCATTACCTACCACTCCCTTTTCCACTCTGGGTGTTTTAGGGGAAAGCAGAGCTTTCATGTAACTCATTGAGCTTGTTGACAGAGAACAGCAGAGAGCACAGTGGAAAGCCCTCACTGGAGAGTTTCTCCCATGAGGAGAACATGCTGTAGGAGACACCGAGGTGCCCGGGACATTGCTAGAAACTTGGTAGTCTGTGGACCCACATCATTGGTGTCAAGGGTGCTCTTGGGACATAGAAACACTCAGACCAAACCCAGTTCTATGGATACAGATTTTTTTTTTTTACAAATCCTTAGGGGATTTATATACATATTGCATTGGTAGGATAAAGAACACTGTCTAGAATAGTGGTTCTATTTTTCTATGCATTTGAATTGCCAGCAAACTTAAAAATTCCAGGTATACAGGCCCACCTCAAACCAACTGAATGAGAATATCTGAAAGTGGAACCTGAACATCTGTCATTTTTGTGGCCCCCAACTCATATTCTTAGAATTGGAGATACACTGCCCCAGAATGCAACAGTAGGGATGACAAGCCTGTTTCCAACATGCGTGCCCAGGGAAGAGGAAGCAGTCCATTCCTGAGAGAAGGGAGATGCTCATGGTGAATGAGAGACACGTGGTATCACCAGGGAAAGGCATTTTCAGACTGGAGCCAGACAGACTCTAGATGATTCCCAGAACCACCAATTAGTAGCTAGATGTCCTCAGGGAAATTATTAATCTTTTCGGCTTTTGGTTTTCTCATAGGTAAAATGAAGATAAGAATACCTAATTTAGAATGTTGTGATCAAAATAAAAGGCAATGTATTTAAAGCACCTGACAGAGGGTGGGAGATGAAGAAATAAAATATAGTCACTGAATGCAACTATTCTTAATAATAGTATGCTTCATTAATCCAGATGAAAAGGTGTCCACATGACCAGACTCTTTGCACTTAATGATGTTCTGGGAAAGTGGGCACATTTGAAAACATTTTAGCAAACTCTCCTCACCTAGAGACTCATTGGTGAGCACATCGAAGGTCACAAAGTCCTAAACTGTGGATGAGATGAAATTCAACATACAAACAATAGACAATAATTATAAAAGACTCTATATCTTCCATTCTCCTAATATTTTAGGATATGTAGTACATAGTGTATAATTAACCTCATTTCTTCAGATAACTCTATGAAAAGAGAGTTATTCTATGTCTCAGACATTCCCAGGAATGCCAGAGAGGGATAAACTGTCAACTAGTCACAGTCTATGAAACTAATATCTGGGAGAAACTCTTGTGAAACTTCTCACAGAAGTATGCAGATGATGACAACTAACAGAGAGAATGCTTCATGTGATCTTACCACTAAAACTAGTCATGGTATCTAGAGAAAAAGAAAACATAGTCACACCACCGAATGTATATGCAGAAGTTTAACCAATAGTTTTCAATCATGAACTGTACCGAAAAGGCACTCTGTGTCATCTAATTGCTTGAGAGCATAAGATGTTCTAAATTCTGTGCTAGGCAGAGTTGCTAAATGGATTAAGAAACATAACCCAACTCAATGCTGACTACAAGAGACTCATCTTAGGTTGAGAGACAAGCAACTGCTTAAAGTGGATGGATGGAAAACCGTACTCCAAGCTAATACTGAGTTCAAAAGAGCAGGAACAGCTATACTCATATCAGATAAGGTAGTCTTTCAACCAAAGAAAACAAAAAAAGATAAAGATGGACATTATATGATGATAACAGGATCAATACAACAAAAAGACTTAATGCTTATTAGCATTTATGTTGAGCAACCAATGGGCAAAAGAGAAAACTGAAAAATACCTGGAATCAAGTGAAAATGAAGAAACTACATATCAAAATCTGTAGGATGCAGCAAAAGCAGTAAAAGGGAAATTTATAGTGATACATTCTACCTCAGAAAACAGGAAGAATCACAAATAAAAAACCTGAGCCATCACTTAAAGGAACTAGAAAAAGCAGAAAAACAGAAGCCTAAATCCAGCAGAAGGAAAGAAATAATAAAGACTAGGTTAGAAATCAATGAAATACAGATCAGAAAGATTTTTTAAAAAAATCAATGAATCCAAAGTTGGTTTATCTAAAGAATAAACAAAATAGACAGGCCATTAGCCAGACTCACAAAAAAGAGGAGAGAGAAAACACGAATAAACAGAATCAAAATGAAAAAAGGAATAATCACAACAGATACAACAGAAATACTGAGGAATATGAGAGAATACACTGTACACCTATATGGAAACAGACAGAATAACCTAGAATAAATGAACACATTTCTGAAAAGGTACAATACCCCAAAACTAAACAAAGAAGAACTAGAAACCATAAGCAGGTCAATCACAAAAAAGAAAATTGAAACAGTGATTAAAAACTTTTCCAAAAAACCAAAGCCCTGGACCAGACAGTTTCACCAGCAAATTCTACAAAGCATTCAAAGAAGAATTAATTCTAATCCTCCTTAAACTACTCCAAAAGCTGGAAGAGGGAACACTTCCAAACACTCTTTACGATGCCAATATAATGCTAATTCCAAAACCAGATAAATACTGCAGGGTAAAAAAACATTACAGACCAAGATCTTTAATGAATACTGATGCAAAAATTCTCAACACAATACTAGCAAATTGAATTCAACAACATATAAAAAGAATCATACGTCATGAACAAGTGGGATTTATTCCAGGGATGCAGGGATGGTTTAACATATGCAAATCAATAAATGTGACATACTATATCAATTTAAAAAAAGGACAAAAACCACATGATCATCTCAATAGATGCAAAATAAAATGCATTTGACAATGTTCAACACCCTTTTATGTTAAAAACCCTCCTCATAATAGGTAAAGAAGCTATGTACTTCAACATAATTAAGGCTATATGTGACAAGCCCACAGCCAACATTGTACTCAGTGGAGAAAAACTGAAAACTTTCCTCCTAAGCTCAGGGACAAGAAAAGGATGTCCACTCTCACCATTACTATTCAACATAGTGCTGGAGATCCTGGCCAATGCAATTACACAAGAAAAAATTATAAACGGTATCCAAATAGGAAAAGAAGTGAAACTATCACTTTTTGTAAATGACAGGATAATATACATAGAGAACCCCAAAGAATTAAATAAAAAGCTGCTAGAAATAATAAACAAATCTAGCAAAGTGGCAGGCTACAAAATTAATATTAAAAAATCTGTTACATTTTTGCATGCCAACAACGAAAATACAGAAAGAAAACAATACCATCTACAATTGCACCAAAAAAAAAAAAAAAAGAAAGAAAGAAATAACTTGCAATAAACCTAACCAAGGAAGTGAAGGACCTATACTATGAGAACTATAGGAAATTGCTAAAAGAAATAGATGACACAAAGTAATGGAAAGATATTCCATGATCATGGATCGGAAGAATCAACATACTGCCCAAGGCAATATATAAATTTAATGCTATCCCTATCAAAATTCCAAAGACATTCTTCACAGACATAGAACACAAAATAGTAAAGTTTATCTGGAACAACAAACAACTCAGGATAGCAAAAACAATCCTCAAGAAAAAAAACAACAGGGGAATCATGATCCCTGACTTCAAACTCTACTAAAAAGCAATAATAATTAAAACAGCATGTTACTGGTAAGAAAAACAGAAAGACGGATCAATGAAACAGAATTGAAAGTTCAGAAATAAATCCGCATATATACAGATACCTAATTTTTGACAAAGGCGCCAAAAACTTATAATGGGGCAAGGACAACCTCTTTAATAAATGATGCTAGAGAACTGGTCATTCACATGCAAAAGGTTGAAACTAGACCATTACCTAACACAATGCACAAAAATTAACTCAAAATGGAATACCTTCTCACACCTCAGATAAGGGGTTAATATCTAACGTATACAAAGAACTAAAAAAATTGGACAACAAAAATACAAGCAATCCAATCAAAAAATGAGCTGATGACCTCAATAGACACCTTTCCAAAAAAGACATACGAATAGCCAACAGGTTCATGAAAAGATGCTCTAGTCAATTGTCATCAGGGAAATGCAAATCAAAATGATGATAAGCTGTCAGCTCATACTAGTAAGAATGGAAATAATAAGTATTGGAGAGGATGTGGAGAAAAGGGAACTCTAATTCACTGTTGGTGGGAATATAAAGTGATGCAACCATTCTGGAAAGCAATAGGGAGAGTCCTCAGAGAATTGAGAACAGAAATTCCATATGACCCAGTTATTCCTCTACTGAGCATTTACCCCAATGACACAAAAGCACTTATCTGAAGAGATATATACACCCCCATGTTCACTGCAGCCCAATTCACAATAGCTAAGAGCTGGAAACTATCTAAATGCCCATCAACAGAGAAGTGGATACAGAAGAGGTGCTACATATACACTATGGAATTCTATGCAGCCATAAAAAGGGAGTGATTCTGCCACTTGCAACAACATGGATGAAATTGGAGAGAATTATACTTAGTGAGATAAGCCAGAACCAGAAGGAGTAACATTGTATGACAGCACTCATATGATGGGTAAAGGGAAAACAAATAAATGTCATACACTAAAAACTGGGGGGGTGGGGGAAAGAAAGAGAGAACGAGACAGAGAGAGAGAGAGAGAGAGAGAGAGAGAGAGAGAGAGAGAGAGAGAGAGAGAGAGAGAGAGACACTACTCCAAACAAAAGCAACTATGGACTCTTAGATATGAGACAAAAAGGCAAATCAGGGGGTACCAAAGTGTTGCAGGAGGGATAGGGGAAATGGGATGAAGGGAATTAATTGTAAACAAAGGGAGAAAAAAAGAGGGGGAATATTAGTAAATCTATTATACTATTTGTAAATGTAAAAACATCACTATGTAAACCTCAAAACAAGTCATTGCCAAATGCGATATCCCTTCAATAATAATACAAAATAAAATTTTAAAAAAGTGCACACACACATACATACACAAATAAATTCTGTGCTAGGGATTATGGCTGAAAAAATGAGCACAGTTGCCACCCTTGAGAAGCATGGAGCCTACCTGAGGAACCAGAGGTGTCAAAGCAGCATCAAGCATGTAGTGGCTCATTTTAGGGTAGTATTTAAAATATTAATAAGTCCTTTCCCCCCAGGGCTCTATGGAGACTCATTTCTAGATCAGTACTGGAGGTCCCAGCTGTACCATTTAGATGCTGGATCAGAGAGCATTGAGGGTCCCTAGAGAAAGAAGGGAATGGTCACAAAGGTACATGAACTATTTGAATGACTTGGTTATTTTATTTATTTCTTCATAATTGGTGAGGTTTTTTTTTTTTTTAATTGTTTCTTCTTATTTGGCAATAGCAGTGCAGTCTAGGCTTGACTAGAGATTAAGAACATATATTGGGTTTGCCCTAGAAAAAGCCCTTCTTCCATTCTCAGTGGACTAACAAAAATTAATATTGCCAAGACAGATTAGGTTTCCAGTTGTCTCCTGAATTTAATTCACTTGGCAGGCTGAAAAAGTTACATCCCAAGTGCTTGACGAAAGCCTGCCTCCCTGCCTGGATTACAAGAGCTGAGGACTATAGAGCCCACAGCTGGCCTCAAAGGTCTGCCAGGATGATTCCAGCTGTGGCCCCAGGTGCTTGTCCCATCAGACCTCACAAACAAGATATTTACCAGCTAGCTCTCCTGAGCTGGTGATTTTGCAACCTCTTTTACTTACCCTCCCAACAGCATCGAATTCCCACACTCCATGGTGGTGACCTACCACTGCACTTCCACATAATGAAATGTCCTGGCTGCCCGTCAAAAATAGTCGGAGAAAATGCTCTCCAGCAAAGACTAGAAGGAGTCAGCAGTTGTCGCAGATATCTAAGTTCCTAACCAATGGCAATCCACGTTGCTGGTGGCAAGCACTCTTCCTAGTCTTTGGAGGAAAACAGAAAGAGGAAGAAAATTGCTCTTTCCAGTGTCAAGCAAAACCAGATAACCCACAAACAGCCAGGTGAAGGCTCTGGGAGTAAGCATCCTGTTTTCATGGTGAGCGGAAAGGTTTGAGGGAAAGAGCTCTGGACATGTAATTGGAGGGCTGAGTTGGAGCTCTGCAAGCACGGGTCTGGGTAAGTCATTTAGCACCCACTAGGCTATTCTAAAAGAAACAGTTTGGCTCAGGAACGTCACTGTTAGGTCTGAATCTCAGAGCCTCTGTTTTTCGTGTTACTTTCAGAAAATTCTCCTTCGGTCTCCACATTCTCACATGTGAAACTGAAAATTGGAAATTTTTATTTTTTCAAGATTTTAAACTTCAATTTGAATGTTGTGTGCCAGTTAGGGCCTAGGCATTTTCGTGTACTTTTGGGATGCTCATATCAATGTTAAAGAAACAAAACCAAAAAAATGTTGCTGGTCCTGAGGGAGCTTACCTTCTAGCCTGGTAGGACACACATTTTAAATACATATGGAAGTAGATAAAAAATGCCAGCTGTCATAAATGGAGGAGATGCGCTCGAGGGAGTGAATCAATGTGCTGAGAGATCTGAGCCAGAGAGTGCCGCCTCTGAATGTTCTCTTGCACACCTGACAGACCCCATCACAGGCAATTCCGCCAATGAGAGGAGAAACTCCAGATTGGTCTAGCACTTTTATTTCAACCGCATTCCCATAGCTTATTTGGCTCCTGTTTCTTCTATCCATCAATTTCAATCTCAGAACCTGCTATCAGTCCCATTTTAGAAATAAGTATACTGAGGCTCTAGTAGCTGAATATTAGATGTAAATTACTCACTAAGTTTCTGAAAAGTTGAAACTCAAACTCCAATGTGTCTGTTTTGCTGCCAAGAATACGACGTTGCTCCAGACTTGTTGGAATCTCTATGTGTGTGGTGTGTTTACTCTTTAGCACCAGTCTGTCTGTGAATCCTGAAAATCACCAACCTTGAATCTTTGCATCTCAAACATGTGGGCTACTGATTCACCTGCTGACGCAGGAACAGGAAAAGGACATAGTTTTTGAGTGAGAGTGAAGGTATAGCCTACCAGCCAACAAAACCCATGGAGGCCCCTGGGATGAATTCCAGGGAGCCTGGGGAAGAACAGGGTTAGTTACTGAAGGAGTGGGCTGTTTGCCTGAGCACGTAGAATTGTAAACGCTGCTTTTCACTTTCTGGCTTAAAAGTTCCCATCCAGCTTCCATATTTGGTCAGCAACAGCCCTGAAGCTGGTTTGTGAAACTGTCACTGAAGAAAAAAAGCAAAAGCTCATTTCTCCTGTTCTAATCTAATTGGTCCCAGGAGAATCTACGTTTGCCAAGTTTCCTCAATTAGCTGACTTTTCCTTGGGGTTGACCTACAGAATGACACTAGTTTTATAGAAAGGGTAATCTTTTAAATACCTCCATGTGTAAAAACAAAACAATGTCTCTTTTGAGCAGAAATTATTCAACTGACTTTTTTTCATGGTAGTTTTTCAGAAGTGCATGTTTTCTGGTTGAATGTGCTTGGTAACACATTTCACAAACCAGTAATTCAAAATACTCTTTTTGCAAAATCTCTGGGTATGATCCTTATACTCCAGGGATGGGGATGGGGGGAATAAGTAAGCATTGAATTAATGTAATTAATTTACTTCAAGGGCATGTTTCTTTCCACGGATGTTTTCCTTCTAATCTTCAAGTCATTATTGTCGAAAGGGAATCCAAAGAGGAAGTGTGGGAGAGACAGCTACCCTTCTGATCCTCTTTCTTCTCTATCTGTTCAAGAATTTACTCTCTTCAAGTGATTTTAAAGCTCCTTGAGGATCTTTAGAGGCTGCGGTTTTATAGCCCTGTGAGCCTCCCCACATTCCCGGAGCATTACAGGTGCTCAGTAAGTACATTTTAATGGTCAGTTCAATATATTTTTTCTATTATTAGAAGAAATCGCTAATTTTAAAACCAATTTCAGCATTTCTTTGTTCTAGTGTGCTAGCAAAGAAGGAAATCTTGCTCTTCTGTTGAGGAAAGTGATTCAGTGAGTATGTTGGTTTTATGGGAAAGTCTAAGAGACAGTTAAAGGAAAGTTACAATAACAGGAAAAAAAATGATCCTTCTTTGGGTGTAAAGGTTGTTTTGGTGTAGAGAGATTTTAATTGTTCAGTAACTGTAGGTAAAAATCTAAAAACTTTGTTGTTTCTAGGCTCTGAGACCTTGTAAAATGATGGAATAGGAGAAGAGACTTGATTTGAAATTGCAATGTTTTCAAGGGAAAGGCCAGTAAGATCCCCTGACCTAAAGGTCAGCTCATGAATATAGGGAGAGTGGCACTCAATCTCCGATCACTCTACACTTCCACCCAAGTTTCAGTAAAAGTTCACACTATACACACAGCCAGCAAATGGTGATGCACTTCTCTTGTACAAACAGTCATCACAGAGAGGGTGACTGGAACTTTAGAAGAGAATGGGGTGTGAAAGTTGTTAAGAGAGTAAACCTTTAATGTTCTCACCTCAAAAATGAAACAGTCATGTGACATGATGGAGTTTCTAGCTGACACAATAATGGTGATAATTTTGTCATATAGAAGTGTATGTACTTCAGCACATGTACACCTTAGATTAATATATATGATGATCTATATGAACTATAGAATAATCTTGGGGAAACTAAAGAAGCTACAAAAGGCAAATCAGGTTTAAACATAACAATCAAGTCTTGAAAATCACACAGTAAGCATTCTTTGACATAGGTGGGGAACACTGTTTTCTATAAATAAACAGTAAGTAGATATGTAAGTTATAAGTTTGGGTACTTAGTGGAAGAGTGCTAGAATGCTAAAGGGGTTGAGACAAGGTCAAGTATACATTATTTGGGGGGATAGTAAGTACTGTGCACATTTTTGGATTGGGGATGGTAGAGGCAAGGAGTTTGGAGTGTGGTGTGGATAGTAAGGACGAATCATAACATGAATCTCTGCATGCAACATATTCAGCCACAGAGTGGGGAACCACACAACTTGTCAAATAAAGTGATGGAGACTCCTCCCCCATCCTTCTTTCCTAGCTCACTGTCTTCCCCACAGCTAAAGTCAAATAGAATAGGTTCTGTGTATCTTGTGAGTAGAATATTTTGTCAATGCAGTGAATTCATGTACATCATTCCTTGGCTCATTTCCAATAAGGTTAGAGTTGGGTTCCCTGGACATGTTAAATTATCACAACCTCAGTGTCTTTCCTCAATAATAAAGTGGAATAAACATGCCTCCCCTGGAGGACTGTTGCAGAGGGTTAGATTGTGGTCCAGGGCTTGGTACATAGAATAGAGTCAATACATGTTTGCTATTGTTACTGCTTTACACAAGTTAATAGATCATAAAGCATCTGTGTTTTATTCTGTTTTCTGGTAGGTGTTGGAGCTCAATTCCTTACATGAGTAAGACACAACCTTGTCAAATCAGATGACCTGATAACCTGCAGGGCATTGTACATGGGAAGTTATGCTGACACAGTCACCAGGTTAAGAAATCATGTTTCTTACGGGGCTATCTAGGATAAACATATGATTTGTCCTCTAAATTAGGATATTTGAGTTAAAAAATCACTGTACTATAAAGAGTTATGTTTAGACAATAGGTGTAAATCAGGACAGTCTCAGGAAACACTGGACAAGTATTTCTCCTGTGTTTTGCAGTTATCTAGAGAGAATGGTGCCAAACTATTGATATCTAGTAAGTGTTCAGTCAATATTGAATATCAAAGTGAAGGAATTAAAAGGAAGCTGATGTTGCATATATCATAAGCTGACACATAAACAAAACCCATGGTACATTATTGTGGAAGCATATTGTAGAGAGGTATATGGTTCCTCATACAGAACTTCTGACATAATTAAAAGGAAAAAGAAAAAGAGGATTGGATGGAAGAAAGACCTTTGTTCAAAACATTTGTGATGATGGAAGCCAACCATGATTCAATATAGGTACATAGCTTTTATTTACTTTGAGCCAATTTTCTTTAGTCAGAAATTGCAGCTTGAAATGACATGATTGGGTTTGATAAAACCATCCCATATCATCTAAAACTTTTGATCACTGAGTGAAAGTACAGTATCATTCACTTGAGGACTGGTGGTTCAAAACTTCTTTACATTGCAGAAAATGTTGAAGTCACTGCCTGTTTAAGGCTTTCTTTTGATTGTGGACAGATAAGTGAACACATCATTGGCCACGTGGGGTATTAAGATTTTGTTTTTTTCACATAAATTTGACTATAATGAGTAATTAGGTAAAGGTAAATGTTTTCCAAAGTCTGTTTGGATTACTTCTCTGTAGGACTAAATGCCTTATATTTTTATTGAGTTACCATATGTTTTTCTGTGTTTTTTTCCTTTTAAAATAATATGTGACTCCTTTGGTAGGGATTAATTAAAGAGGAGAATCTGTTTCTCCCCTATTATGAGCTTGTTATTTTCTAACTATCTCCTGAAATGTAGCATTGGGTCTATTAGGCCTAAAGATCTTGGGTATTTGGGCCAAATCTGATGATCATATTATCCCATCTAACTTTAGAGGTAGCTTTATCTAAATTTGTGAAAAATACCATCTCAGCCCTAAAATCTCCTCAGCTTCTTAATCACATCTAGTGAAAGATGCTGCAAATATCCACTGAGGGATAAATTGGCACTGACAGCTTAACACAATGAGAACATTGCTTTTCCATCTGCTGAAAAACTTCATGGGAACGTAACAACATCAGTTACGGGATGGCCCATTTCCTGAGGTCCCTTCTGTATATCAGCATGTTGATGGTTGCAAATGGACAGGTCCTGGCCTCAGAAGAAACCTGCATTCAAATTCTGGCTCCTGCACCCACTACTTACTTGATGTGTGTTCTGTCTGTCAGCCCTAAATTGCCTGTCATGGGTTTCTTATTTCAAAGAATAAAACACACACACACACACACACACACACACACACACACACGCACAGACATATATGCTGCCTCCTACTCTCATTAAAAGTGTTCTTGCTAGCAGATAGAATTATTCTTAACTGATGTGCTAAGGTCATTGTTGATAATGGTGATGATTATATTGGTGATGAAGATGGTGATGATGATGATGATAATAACGATGTAAAAAAGATGATTGACTTGATGTTTATTTTAATAGTATTATATAGTAGATTTTGAAAAGCAGAAGCTTAATAAGGATTGATTTTACCCAATCACTGATATAAGAAATAAATATTGATTGATTTTACCCAATCACTGATATAAGAAATAAATATTGGGGGTTATTGGAGAAAGGAATTCAAATACAGCTAGTTTAATTGTGAGCATGGCTCCTGAATATTGAATTTATTTAGAAAATAGAGCAAATATAAGACCAAGACATGTAGCTCTCTTCTCTGACTAAGGATTACTCATGACAAGGACAATCAGTATAAGCTTTTGTGTTCAAGGTCAAAGAGAGCTAGACTGTCCATCACTCATCTAATGAGATGAAGCCTGGAAAATGTGCTGGGTTCAACCCTGTTTTGTATGACATGTAAACTGCTGATTATTTATAAAAAAATAAAACAAAACAAAAAACTAAGCCTGGATCAAAGCATAAACTCCTGAGCCACAAGCATCCTCCGTTTTCTGGTATGTTTAAAAGCAGTCTATTTTTGGTTGTGTTTCAGAAACTGCTTTTATATTTCCCATATGGTTGTGAAAGTGGAATATTTTGTGATAAAAATCTCAAGGCTGGAGGAACCCTTTAAGGTAATGAAGTTCAGGAATTCCTCATCTGATGCTTGCACCTTTGCCTGTACGAGGTGGTCCAGGAGACTGTTGAGTGTCTCCTTTTCTTTAAGTTTTTCTGTTCTTGTCATGGGAGCCACATGTCATCCACCCCCCATCATACCTAGAATAACAGCCTTTTAGACTGAACATCTCTAATACTTGCACCCCTTTTCTTGGAACTTGTTTTAATATGTTTGCTGTCCTAGTGCTTTTCACCTGGGCACTATGTTTTGTCAGTATCAGCTTTCCTTAATAGTGGGGGTTGGTTCCAGAATACTGTAATCAAGAGAAGAGTACAATAAAGCAAGTCACACAATTTTTTGTTTCCCAGTACACATGAAAGTTATATTTATACTATGCTATATTCTATCAAATGTGCAATAACAGTATATCTAAAAATATACATTGCATTAATTAATGTGACAGAGACATGAAGTTAATGCATTCTGTTGTGGTGCTGATAGATTTGCTTGTCACAGGGGTACCACAAACCTTTAATTAAAAAAAAAATAAAAAAGCAATATCTGCAAGGTGCTATATATCAGAGTGCAGTGAAGTATGCATACATTATTTTTTATACCCCAAATGATCCCCCAATTAAGTAAGTTCCTGATGAGATCAGAGAAAAACAGCAATAAAGTATCCTTTGCATGGATGATTTTTTGGGAAAAGGCATGTCACATATTTGACATCAACTTTAGACTTAGTTAAAATCTCTAATTTCCCTAAATTGGCAAGTGGTTTTCAACATGGCTGAACTTGGAATACTGTAAGTTTGGGACTCAATGTCTTCTCGAATTGGGTCCATCATTCAAACTTGAACCAATGTTGATGGATCCATATGTTTACATTTACTAGATGCAGGAATAATTTCAAGACATTTAAAGAATATATATTCATGAATGGTGACTGAGAAATAGTTTGGTCCATATTATTCTTGATTATGTCTTTATAGATTCAGTCAGACCTTTCTTTAAGTTAAAATCAGAGATACAATCTTGCCTGTTAGGTCTTTTGTTTTTAATTCATTTCATATCAGAAGTATGATTAACTTGCCCTAAGGCATGAAATAATAAATTCCTCTCCTTTTTGTCTCCTAGTTTCCTGTACTTGTTAACTTCAGTACTGAATGCAACACATAGTAAATCTAAATTCTTGGGGAAACCCTTGTTTAAGAAGTTGTTGTCATATACTTTGACTTTTGTGGCTCTTCAAATATTTCCGAGGAGGATGGAATGTTTCACTGTGAAGTCTGCCAAACAAGGAGACTAGCCTTATTTCAGAGAAACCTAAAGCACTTGAAATTAAGGAAAAAAATAACAACCCCTCTATTGGCAGACATTAAACTGTTCTATTGGCCACAAAGCTTGGAAAGACAACTCAGAATCATATGAAGACTCCAAGTGAAGAGGAAGCATGACAACCAGATGCAAGTCCATTAAGAAAGTCATCTAATGATAGTCAAGCATGTAAATCTGGAGAGCTGAAGTTCAGTGAAAAGCAATGATTACTAAGAATACTAGAGCTGCTGGACAAATAAGTATCAAGCATGTTGACTGGAGCCATGTTAGAAATATCTTGGTAAAGGTGTACTATTCTAAGGGAAATATTGGCTGAAGTGGAAAGATAACCCAGGAGGAGGGATTATAAATTGCAAAATGATCAAAGATTAGGATTAAACCAGAGAAATTGAAACAGACAAAGTATATCAGCATGAAGCTTCAACAGCTAGGAGATCATGAAGTCATGAAAACAATGAAGCAGGATCTGAGTTATGCTAGAGATTCTCAGATGCTATATCTCAAAGTAGGAACTCGGGTACAAAGGTGAGCATGTGGGTCTGCGGTTCATAAACAGGCGTGATTGCACAGAGCTTTTGAGATAATAATAATAGAGGGCATATTCTTACAATGATTTTTAGAAGTTCAATGTTGAGTGAAAATGTTTTAAGGGAATTTTTTTTTCTTTTCACTTTTAGTCCCTTTTAATCCTCCACAATCATTAGGAAATTAAAATGTAGTATAAAACTTAGATCCTCTAAGTGAAATGTGTTAAAAGAGGGACAGTGATTTAGACAGGAATAAAAGTATAATGACAGTATTTACCTTATTATTCCATATGTGACTTTTGATGAATTGATATACTGCCAGTTTAAATTAAGATATCTACTTGGGATATGACATAATAGTTCAATTTCAAATAGTTCAATTTCATTCTTTTTCATGTGAATATTCAGTTTGAAGTGACTTATCTTTTTCCTATTGTGTTTTTTATGTAATGTTACTGAAGATCAGTTGATAGTATACGTATGGGTTTTTTTCTGGGCGATCTGTTCTATTCTATTGATCTGTATGTTGCTTTTTGCCATTGTTATGCTGTTTTGATATGAAGACTTCGTAATTTCTTTTAAAATCAACTGTGATGCCTCTGATTTTATTCTTCAGTTTTATTCTTCTTGTTCGAAACTTGACTAGATGGTCAGAAGACGGCGAACTGGTGGAACAAGATTCAGATCCTCTTCACGGAGCAACAAAAATTCACCTATTGTTCAGAAACTAACACTGAGGAAAAGCAGATGCAGAGACCATAGAGATATAACAGCTTTTGTGACAATAAAGGGTAGGCAAAAACATCCACATTCAGAGCTACATCACAGATTAGGCACTCGGGATTCCTGCTATAGTGGAGGGGGTGGAACTGCAGGAAGAAACTGGCCTTGGGAAGAGCCACTCCAAAAGCAACAAAGAGCCTGCCCAGTAGGACCAGAACATAGAGACAGGGGAAACTGTGTTGGTACAGGGTAGAAAGAGAATCAACATTATAGGGTCTCAGCTGGAGTCTGTGCAATGAAATAACACTGCATGACCGCCCACCGGGATATCCTGCCCCAGGAATTAAGGGAGGAAGATAGTCTCCTAGAAGGCACGAACCCTTACCACTGCCCACTAGAGTCACTCTGTGAGTAGAGGTGGAGGTGCAGCCTGATTGCCAATTGTGAACCAATAAAAAGGTGATCACGCTACACAATGCCATCACTTCAGGGAAACTAAACTGATGTAAATATTTATAGTTATCTTTATATTTATATGACTATAAGCATAATGACAAAGCAAAGAATAGAGAAATACATGAAATGATAGAGTCAATCAAAAAACCCAGGGGAAAATCTCAATATAACAGCCATATGCAAACTACCTGAGATTGAATTTAGGGTAACAGTAATAAACATACTCATGGAAATCAAGAAAACAATTGAAGAAGTAAAGGAGAACAACAAAAAAAGAAAGAACTAAATGAAGCAAGAAATGAAATAAATGAAGCATATGATAGCTGAACTAGAAAACTCAAGAGTTCATGGAAATTCACATCCACCTCAAGAAACAAGAAAAATCACAAATAAACAACCTAATTCTACATATACAACAATTAGAAAAGGAAGAATGATTAAAGCCAAAAAAAAAAAAAATCAGCAGAAGAAAAAATAATCAAAATTTGAGCAGAAATAAATGAAATAAAAAACAAAAAGGCAATCCAGAAGATCAATGACACCAAGAGTTGGTTTTCTGAAAACAAATAAAAAATAAAATTGACATACCATTGGCCCAATTAACAAAGAAAAAAAAAAAAAGAGAGAGAAAAAAAACCAAACAAACCTCTCATAACTAAAATCAGAAAGGAAAGGGGAGAAGTTACAACAGTTACCACAAAAATACAAAAAGTTATGAATAGCTCTATGCCAACAATGTGAGCAAGCTTGACACGTGGACAGCCTTTTAGAAAAATAGAGTCTACCAAGACTGAACTGGTAAGAATTGGAAAACTTGGAACAGAGCACTCATGAGCAAAGAAATTGAAGAGGTAATCAAATCTCCCTAAAAATAAAAGCCCAGGAACAGATGGCTTTCCTAATGAGTTTTTACCAAAACTCCAGAGAAGAATTAATATCCATTCTCCTCAAACTCTTCCAAAATACTGAAGAACATGGATCACTCCCAAATACTTTTTCTAAGGTCAAAAATCATATTGATAACAAAAACTGATAGAGACATCACCAAGAAAGAAAATTACAGAACAATATCTCTGATGAACATAGATGCAAAAATTATCAACAAAATATTTGCAAACCAAATCCAACAATGCATCTAAAAGATCATCCACCATGCCCAAGTGAGATTTATCCCAGGGATGCAAGGCTGGTTCAACGTATGTTAATTTATTAATGTAACACACAAATCAACAAGAGCAAGAAGAAAAAGGACATGTTCATATCAATAGACGTAAAAAAAGGTTTTTACAAGATCCAGAACCCATTTATAAAAAAGAAAAACTGCATAAAGTGGAACTAGTAGGTAATACCTCAACATAATAAAAGTCATGAATGATAAATCTGCAGTCAATATGATAGTAAATGGTGAAAAATTGAAAACATTTCCTCTAAGGCCTGGAACAAGGCAAGGTTGTCCACTCTCACCACTGCTATTTAACATTGTACTGGTACTGGAGGTCTTAGACAGAGCGATTGGGCAAGACAGGCAATAAAGGTAATCAAAACTGGATAGGAGGAAATAAAACTATCATTATTTTCAGATGACATGATTATATATCTTGAAAACCCCCAAAGCTATCAAAAAGCAACTAACACTCATCAACGAATAAAGTAATGTGGCGGGCTACAAAAATCAATGCACAAAAATCTGTTCTATTTCTATATGCAAACAACACACTAGAAGAAAATAAAATCATGGCAAATATAAATAAAATAAAAATACCATTTAAAAATAGTCATAAAAAGAATTAAATGTTTTGACGTATGCTTATCAAAAGAAGTGAAAGACGTATACAATGAAAACGTAAACTCTTTGTTAAAAGATATAGATGAGATACAAAGATATGGAAAGACATCCCCTGTTCATGGTGGGAAAAATCAACATCATTGAAGTGGTCATCTTACCTAAAGCGATATACAGATTTAATGCAATCCCATTGACATCCCACAGGCTTATTTTCAGGAAATATAACCAACATATGAAAATTTGTATGGACTAGAAAAGACCCTGAAATGCCAAAGCAAGTATGAGAAAAAAGAAAAAATCTGGAAGGATAACGCTCCCAGATGTTGAATTATACTACAAAGTGATAGCTAACAAAACAGTATGGTACAGAGGCATTGATCAGTGGAATAGAGCTGAATCACCAGAAACTCCAATCATATACAGCCAATCTATGAAAAAAAAAGCCCAAATCCTATGATGGAGAAAGGAAAGCCTCTTCATTAAATAGTGACAGGAAACTGGACAGCCACATGCAAACAAATGAAGCTAGATCACACTCTTATACTATTCACAAAAAAAACTCAAAATGGACTAGTGACTTGGACATAAGACCAGAAGACATAAAATTCTTGGAAGACAACATAGGAAGCACATTCCATGACATCCATTGTAGCGGGGTCTTTGGGGCCTCAACTCCAACATCAAAGGAAACAGAAAGAAAGATAAGCAACTGAGACTATATCAAACTAAAAAGCTTCCTCAGAGTTAAAGAAATCATCACCAAAACCGAAAGGAAACCTACTAACTGGCAGAAGATATTTGCATTCCATATTTCTAATAAGGGTTTAATATCCTAATACAAAGAACACATAAAACTCTAACAGAAGAACAGGCAATCTAATAAAAAAAATGAAAAGAGGAATGGATAGTCTTTTTTTCTGAAGAAGATATACAGATGGTCAACAGGTGCATAAAAAGATATTCCTACTCCCTAACTATCAGGAAAATATGAATCAAAACAGCAAGATACCCCCTTCTACCTGAGAGACTGGCTATTATGCAAAAGTCTGGAAACAACAAATGTTGGCAAGGAGGCACAGAAAAAGGAACACTTTTGCACTGCTGGTGGAATTGTAAATTGGTGCAACACATATGGAAAGTGGTATGGAGATTCCTCGAAAAGTTGAATATGGAAATTTCATATGATCCCATCACGTCATTTTACCTCTGGGTATTTACTCAAAAGATACAAAAACACTCATTCACAGAGTCTTATGCACCCCCATGTTTATTGCAACCCTATTCACAATAGCTAAGAAATGGAAACTACCTAAGTGCCCAATGTCAGGTGAATGGATAAGGAAGATGTGGTATGTACATACAATGGAATGCTACATAGCTTTTAGAAAAGATGAAATCCTGTCATTTGAATTAACAAAAATGAAATTAAAAGGAATTATTCTGAGTGTCATAAACCAAAAGATGAAAGATAGCTACCAAATGATCTCACACATAGTTGGAATGTGTATATAAAAAAACAAAGGAACAAATGAAATAAAACCAACCCACGAACGCTTGCAATAGAACTGAGGCTACCAATAGGGAATGAGCTTGTGGACAAGTGGTGGCACAGTCTACTGAACAATGGTGAAGAGCACTTAGTGATTTGGTGGAGGACTGGGTATGTTGACATGTTATCTTAAGAATAGGGAAACTGCGCATATGGGGAACCTACGCTTATGAGTTTACTTTAATGTGTAAAATCAAAGTTACTGCAATAAAAAGTAAAAAAAAAACTTATTTGATGAACCAGGGTCTTTTATTATTCCATATGAATTTTAGAATTTATTGTTAAGTTTCTGTAAATTATGGCTTGGAAATTTTTATGGGGTTTGCATTGCATCAGTCACTTTAAGTCAATGTGGTTTAAATATTTAAATATAAGAGTTGAACCATAAAATTCTTACAGGAAAACATAAGGGAAAATCTTCTTGACACTGGTTTTACTAATGGTTTGCTATGGCACAAAAAATTGACAATAATAACAAAAATTATTAAATGGTAGTATAGAAAACACAAAAGCTTCTGCACAACAAAGGAAAAAATGAACCAAGTTAAAAAAAAACAAACAACTAATGGAATGAAAGAAAATATTTGCGAATCACAAATCTGATAAAGGATTAATATGCAAAATATATGGAACTTTTGCTACTCAATAACAAAAACAAAACAAAATAAAGCAACTTAAAAATTGGGCAAAATTATGAATATTAGTTTTTTGCAAATAAGATCTACAAATAGGTAAGTGCTCAACATCACACTTTTTTTGGAGAATACAAATGAAAAACAAAATAAGATATCACCTTGAACTGATTAGAATGGTCACTATTGAAAAACAAAGGTTAAATGTTCGTAAGGATATTGAGAAATTGATCCCTTGTGCACTTTTGGTAGAAGTGAAAATTGGTATAGTCACTATGGAAAACAGTATTGTGGCCCCCCAAAAAATGAAAAAGTAATAGAATTACGATATGATCCAGCAATCCCACACCTCAACGTATATCCAAAACAATTTAAATCGGGATCTCAAAGAGATATTTGCACTCATCATTATTTCAATATTATTTATAATAATCAAGACAAGGAAACAATCTCAATGATCATTTTGAGATTAATGCATAAGAAAAATATGGCATATATATAAAACGCAATATTACTGAGCCTTATAAAAGGAAATTCTATTATTTGTGAAAACATGGGTGAATGGAAGACTTTATGCTAAGTGAAATAAGCCAGATACAGAATGACAAATACTATCTGGTACTGCTTATGAGGCATCTAAAATAGTCAGACTTAACAGAATCAGAGGAGAATGGCAGTTGACATGAATTGAGAAAGATTTTCATTGAAGGATATAAACTTTCAGTTATGTCTGATGAGTAAGTTGAAGAGAGCTAATGTACATTATAGTGTCTTTAATTCATAACACTATTGTATTCTTTAAATTTGTTGAGAGCAGATTTATGTTGTGTTCTTAATTCTACTTCCCCCAAACAATAATAAATCAGGAGGATGGGAGGAAACTTTGGCCGGTGATGGCTATGTTTATGACATAGATGGTCTTGATAGACTCACAGATGTATATTTATCTTCAAATTTATTCACTGATATACATTCAGTAAGTATAGATTTTTATCTGACAATCATATCTCAAAAATGTGGCTAAAATATGCTCTTGGTATAACGTGCACAAGATTTAATACAAAACAAACCCAAAAGTGAGTTAAATTAAGTAGATTATATATTATTAAAATAATGCAAACTTTTTTCTTTTTTAATGAGGCTAACAGACAATGTGAAACTGCATATGTAATTTTTTCCTTTCCATTTTGGGCTGTGTCAGCCTATATAACTTGGAATCAGATGAGTCTGTGTACCTACATGGGCTCTCATACCATGTAGACTTGGTCATGTCACTTACATTATTTTAAATTTCCTTTTCAACATCCAAAATATTGATATAAATGATGTTTAAGAATTAATGGGAAGATAAAAAGTAAATTACAAAGGATCTGGAAGTGTATTATGAAGAGATTCTACAGGTAGCACAACTACCCAGCAACCTCTGAAGTTCTTGGGGGAGAGCACGGCATGGAGCTCTGCTCATACAGGGTGAGTGAAGGTTCACCACCTGGCAGGCAGGAGCTAGGGCATCTATTCTTTGCCAGTGTTGGTAGGCAAATATGGCCTCCAACCTGGAAGTGCATATTAAACCTATTTTGTTTATGAGTATTTGGGTTCTAGACTCAATTCCAGTGTGTGGAGGTAGCATATAGTTTCCAAGCAGACCATCAACCAATGCTCCAGACACCGGCTTGATGACCTAAAATTCAACCTAATTTTGACACAGTCTTAAAGTTTAACTTGCCTTCCACAGGTTTAAGACTCAGTCCCATAAGATCATCCACAACAGACTCCAATAGCAACCCTAGGTTGTTATTTGTACTTTGACTTCCTGATATAAACCAGAAGTGAACATGACCCCAAATAGTTATAGAAAGTAGAAAATTCTGGTAGCATTCTAATTTAGAGGTGACATGCTAAGATGGGGAGCCAATGTTATTGAGCACTTAATTATACTGAATGTGTTGCATATTGCATCATATTTAAAATATATTGATCTCTTAGCTAGAAGATTTAAATTGCTTTCTTAAGGCTGCACCAAGAGCAGCAGAATCAAGACTATCACCACTCTTTCCGTGTTTTTGCATTTCTTTGGAGAACGAGTTAAGGTTCAGGAGCAAAGGCTCTACAAGGTCATTCATTTCCTCATCAAAGTTTGTAGACAGTCTTAACAGAAAGATGCAGTGAATTCCTCTCCTCAAAACAAAACCTAAGAATTTTTGCTGCCATGTTGCCAATTCATATTTATAAATGATATTAATAAAACAGTAGTGTGTGGATATGACTTGCTGAACATTTATTTCATGGCTGTTTTTTTTAATACATTTTGTCATTCAATCATTCTAATAATCTTATATGATAATGTTATTTATTTTTCAGATGAGGAAATGGGGCAGATAGTCTCATACTTTCAATAATCAACACACAGTTAATGAATGACAAGGAAGCTAAATTAAAGTTCGTTTAATTCACTCATTCTTTCTCATTTTTCTGTATAACAGTAAAGCTTGAATTATAATAATTCGACTGTAATTTTGTGATTTAACATCTTTTTCTTTTCTGCCCTCTGCTGAAAAGGAAAGAGCAAATGATTACTGGAAAGTTCTCAGGATTCATATTCCCTTTCTGAACCCACATTCTGTATGAAAATGTCTCATATATATATATGCTGCAGCTAATTCTTATTAAAGACTATTTCAATTCACTTTCATTTAAAAGCAAAGTTTATTGCTACAGAAAGTATCTATTTCATCAGTCAAAGCAATCAATCTTATCTGAACTAAAGAAAATAAATAAAAACGAAATGTCTAGATTAGGCACTAGAAAAGCTAAAAATATCTCAGAAGTAAGCACCTTCCCTGCTTAATTTTCGAAGGTGGTTATCTGTAGCAAAGTCTCAAGTATGAAGGGACTAGAAAAATAAGTGTGTGTCACAGGTACACATAGTTAAAAACTAAAAACGAAGCTAAGATGAATTTTTCAAGCAGAAAGCTCTTTGTAAATCTATAAATTCAATTGAAAAGAGGCAGTAAACTCCAGCTGTCAGATGAAAGATTACAGGTGAAACCTGAATAGATTCAAAGATCTGAATGAGATTTCCTCAACTCCTCGTCCTTCTCTTCCCATCGCGCTGCCTGAGTAGAATTAAAGGGAACATTTTTTCTCACCTTCATCACATCTTGTCTTTGCCCCAGACTTTCACTTTCTTTGCCATGGAGGCACAGACCCACCTCCTCACACTTTGGACCACAGATGTTGCCTGAATATGCCCCATCAGGATGATAAATCGTCCACTGTTTCCTTCATACCATCTAATTGTGCTTTCCTAAATGTATCTCTTATTTCCCTGCAGAAGCTATCCTCTTTCCTCTTTAATTTTAAATTCAGTGTTCCTCTCAAGTATAGACATGTAGAAGGTACATGCTAACATTTTTATCAGACTCATTCAACCTAATTTCATCCTTTCCTTCTCTAAGATCATCTGACAGTGCTTTCCAGCTTTTCACAAATCACAACACTCAATAATTCTATTTTTGCAATGCAGAAGGATGTTGATCAGTCACTGGGATGGGGCCTGATGCAGATCCTGCCTAGCAGTTCTGGCTGAGAGAATCAACAGATGCATGTAAAACACAACCCATTTATTGCCATCACCAAGCAGAAAGACAGCTGTTTCATAGGATCCATATTAGAATGAAAAGCTAGGTGTAAAAAGTGTGTGTGTGTGTGTGTGTGTGTGTGTGTGTGTGTGTGTGTGTGTGTAAGAAAGAGAGAGAGAGAGAGAGAGAGAGAGAGAAAGAGAGAGAAGCATGAGAAGCATCATGCCTATTCTAATCCTGTGAGAACTGGGATTGAAGAAAATGAGCTCAGCTAGTTTGTTTCAGTCATTTTGACATGGTCACTTAACTAAGTTGTTTTTCTGGAACAAGAATTTTGGCAGTCTTTTTGATAGAGCATTTTTGGTGACAACATTTTGCCTTGTAAAAATACACATGTCATTTAATTTAAAAATTGAAAATTACCTATTGCACATTTAACAGGAATTACCATTTCCTTTCTTCAAAACTTATAGAATCCATTGAGAGTAAGCCACGTACCCCTGGGTTCGAGTCCTGGTCCTGAAAACCGCCAGAGTGAACAACCAAATAAAAGCAAAATAAAGATGCTTCTTCCTCCTTTCTCTTCCTGTTTATCTGATTATTTGCCTTCATTTCTGCCTGCACCTTTCCTAAAACTGAAACAAAAGATAAAAGCAAAAAAACTTATAGAACTCCAATGTTCTGTTTGTTGGACAGATGTGACCTTGGACTATCTCCAAACATAGACAAACACTGGAGCGTCCCACTTGCCCATCCCTGCCAGTCCCTGAGCTAGGTCTTTCCCTTTATCATTTCATTCTCAGCACACACTCACAAAAGAGGGTTGGATCCTAGAACTGGTTGCTGAATCCACACCAACTGACCTAACACTTTATTAGCAATTATTTACAAACATCTTATTTATACCTGTACATTAAACAATATAAGTGCTTTTGTTCTTCTTCTACACCAACACTGCTTTGTCCTCATTAATACCAATAGGCCTGATTTGAGTACATAAGCTATTGATCACCTGATGAGACGAGACTTGGGCATGATTTGGAAATGTGAGTTCAGCCTCTCACGTGCCTGGTGGAGTCAGGGCTTGAATGGGAAGAGGTTGTTATGCATCATGCTCTGTGATTTGAGCCTAGACCTGCACATTGCATCTGATCAAACAAAGCCTTCCATTACCCAATTGATTCGGGGTTTTACCTTCTTTTCTTTCAATCTGATTAGTTGTTTTGACATATTTTAATAGTGGAGACTTTGAGACTTTACATACATACACACACATATACATATACACACACGCATACACATATATATGTATGTGTGTATATGTGTGCATGTATGCATGTATGTATATATACACACATATTTAGGCTCCAGTGTATGCTGTAGGATAAGACTTTTCACTAGAATTGATGAATATCCTACAGTCAGTTGTCAATTGTGTAGCAGTCTTATTATCATCTTATATTCAGGACTCTCTTTTGTTCAGCTTGCATTTGTGTTTGGGGTCACTCTACAGTGACTTCCTTTCTTATCAGTTTCCATGTTCAGACTCTGGGAGAGAAAAACCCCTCTCTTGGGTGCTTATCGTGGCCTCCGGTCCCAGTGATTGCAGACACACAGCATCTCCTAGGTCCTGGCGCTTGCTAGAAGCACAGCTGGGAAATCTGCAGAACCCGGAGTATCTTATCTGAGGCACTATGAGCAGGTAAGTGGTCCAGGGGTGCTCCTAAGACCCAATCCAAGAAGACCCCTAAAGAAAGAAACCTAGTTCAGTTTAATGGAGGCCCTCATTTGGGTCCCGTGGTCACTTCTCAAGGGCACAGAGGGATCCCAGGGCTTTGCACTGAGGCTTGACACTTGAAATCTTTTATTTTGTTTATGTGGAAAAGATTCCTGAATGTGTCTGGTAGACAGAATCATATTTTTATTTATTAGTTTTATTATTTTTTTTAAGCACTAGGAATTCAGCAAGGTAAAATGTATAAAATGCCAGCTTTTGTTATCATATTATCTGATGTGAATCAATGTACTATTTTAGACACTGTTTCTGTAGTATCTTCCTGACACCAGGGAGGAGGGCCCCCTGTCTGGAACTCCCTGCTTTCACCGACTCCCATTTGGCCCTTTTCCTTGAGCTTCTTTGTGCAGATGAGGACTCTACCCAAGAACTCTAACCTGAGCTCCCTGCAGTCTGTGCTCCTCTGCTTCCATCTCAGGTTGGATCATGGTTCTTTCAGATCTTTATACATCAGAATTCCCTCACCTGACGGCACCCAGCCCACTTCCTAGACCTGTGCAGGACTGTCCCAGGTTTGTCTTCTCAGGGAAGAAGGGCTAGGTCCTAAGGCTAGCACAGGTAATCTCAGGATCAAGGCATGACCAAGGATCACCTGATGAGAAGAGACGTGGGCAGAGTTTGGAAACGCTGAGTTCAGCCTCTTATGTGACTGATGGAGTCAGGGCTCAAATGAGAAGAGGGTGTTATGCCTCATGCTCTATGATTTGAGCATAGACTTCCACACTGTTTTGAAAGTTCATCTGTTAACAAAGGAGGAGAGAGAGCACCACTAGCAGTTTCCTGACATGATTCATAGCTGTAACACAGGTATAATACATGATATAATAAGATATCCATTTATAATTTTGCCCCAAGCCCCATTATCGCCAGGGAAAGTGCTACCTCCTTGTATGACTTAGTTTATCCATCTCTAATTATTCACCTTAATTTATTTATTTGTAGGAATCATAATTCTTACACCTTTGAAATGGGATGATACCTAAGACTGGCTTGAAGTTAATTTTATACTATATGCAACTAAAAGCTTATACTAACTGATCATTAAGTAAAACTGATGAATCTTCTATCACAGACTAATACTCAGTGGGATGGAGAGAACAAAATAAGACAAAATTTCTATGCTTGTTTTTAATAATAGCCAATTATAACCACTTATAGGTTTATAGTTACTCATTTGTAAAGTAGGTCTCTTTCTTCACTGTTTCAAAGAATAAGCAAACAAATACATAAAAATAAAACAAGACAGTATCAACAGTCACAAAACATTGATCTATTCCTACCCTTGCCAATATCTATCAGTCCAAAGACAGAATATTTCAACTAGTGTGGGGAGCACGTACAGAGAGCACCACTCTCAAAGTTCACCCCATAAAATACATGTTAATCTCTTTTTAAATGAGCTTCTAGAGATTATGCTAAGTGTGATAAACCAGAAAGACAAAGAGAAGCATAAGATGGTTTCACTCATATGTGGAGTATAAGAAACCAAACAGGTACATGTCCACAAAATTTACAGGTCAGAAACTGTGGCTGGATGGGGAAAGGAGAGGAAACCCAAGAAAGGAAGGCGGGAGCAAGGCGGTGGTAGAGGATGCTAGAACTCTGGTGGTGGCTTGGTGTGAAATGCACACAGACTGAGAGGCTAATTCAAAATCCTAAAAAACATATAACGATGTAAGCAAAACAAATAAATCACAATTAAAAAAACTGAGATTCATTGTACAGAAGGCATTACTTCAAAGAACTGAGTTTAATATTAACATAACCAGAAGCTTTCTTACTCCATCTGCATATCCCCTTCCACCATATACCTAGATTCTTCATGAACCTCAGAGACCTCACTTGGAGTCAGCGTTAGAAACTCCATATTTTAAAGTGTGCAAAAGCTTACATTATGTTTTCCCTCTGCTCCTGCGTTTTCTACTTTTTCTTCTTAAAAACAGTTTGCTTGCAAGGAAGGAGCATTCCCCCCAAATTCTCCCAAGCTGTGAACATAATCTTATATACAGAACATTTTATATTATCCAAAGCTGCATATTAGAAAAATATGTATTTCTCCCCTGATATTTAAACTGTATAAACAAAGCAAGTCATTCTCTTGGAAAACTTCATAAATTTTATATATTTCTGTATCAAAGTGCTCTCCCCTAATTTAATCAAAATTGATAAATGAGTACAGAAACAGGAGCCGAAGCCCTGAAGACTAATATGTTTAGTCTTCCGGATGTGCCATATGCATAGTTACACTTCACAATTAAATGACATACAGGGAGATGTGCAATATTCCAAAGAAATCCTGACAGCTTTATTAATACCGCCAACAGCTTATAGGGTTGATGGTCACAGGGGAATATTTACAGGATTTCTTGAAGAGTTACATTTGGAATGGAAATTAATCACCATGACCTCTAAGGTGAAGATTTGAATTTTTCCTTTAAATGCTCACACTACATACATTCAACAACCATTCCTTCCCAAATATTCTTCTGAGCAATAGGCACTTTGTTTGGGAACCAATTTTCACAGCCTGTTAGAAAACATTTTCTCAACTTTCAAATATGCTTTTGCGAAGGCAATGGGACATCCGTCAGCCCTCATTCTTCCCCAGGCAGCCTGCATTTTCTATGCAGGAGCAGGAGATACTTCAAAATTATGAATCTTAAAATAGAGTTTTGCCATAAAAAACTGGAGAGATAGATCAGATAACGCCTGCTTCCTAATGATAATGAGGACAGTAAATAATTTTAAAGCCTGCGTTGCATGTTAAAAAAAGAAAAAAAAATGAAGCTCTCATCTATCTTCCTCATATAATAAATCCACATTATGCTGAAGCCAGCAAAAAGCACATGTAATTTCTTTTCTATAGGGATATATTTTTGGAAAGGCAAACAAGATGCTGTCTCTTCACCATTCCTGGGTTAGCACACAAAAGACAAAGTGTCGCTTGTCACCTGAATCCTAATTGGATTACGGGACTGAGTTTTATAGCTTCACTTCATCTGCACATGAAGACCCAAGCATTAATATGCAGGGAAGTAAAACATGATATAAAGTTCATAGTGCAGGAGTTAAAGGAAGAACACCAACACATCAGTCAAATACGATCATCCCAAGGCCTGTCAAGAAAAAGCTTCAGCAAAAATATGCCTCCTGCATGGGAGGCTGAGGGGATTTTACCAACCAAGTCCTCCAAAGACACACATCGGAAAATCTTTTGACAAATGCACTGAAGAAAATGAGATTTTATGCATCAGAGACCTATTCATAAATCATTCTGAGGGCTGCCCAACTTTTCTTTTCTTTTTTTTTTTTTTTTTTTGGAAGGAGAATTCAAATCTCTCCCAGAGTCAAATGGAGCCAAATCAGTTTCCAAAGTCACCAAAGAAATTGATATTTTATCCATAAATGCCAAGTGGTTGGTTTCCTCCAGTTTAATAACATGTTCATTCAGTCTTTTGAAAATTGTCATTTTGAGTCATGGAGGCCAGAAATTGCTAACTTGTTAACAGGCATGTTGATGCTGGGTTATTAGAGTATAATACGCATTGAACATTCATTCCATTCTCTAGATACAGGTAGTCAGGCCAAGGACCTTTTGAAGGAAGAATTAGACTACTGGTGGTGAACCTAATGAGTTCATACAGGTCTTGATGTGTAATGATGCACTCCTGAAACTTATATAATGTTACAATGCAGTGTGACCTCAATTAAAAAAAATAGTCATTAGTTGAGCTCTTATCACATCCAAGGCTCAGGAGATAAGAGCTAATAATCACATCAGTCTTGTAGGGTCAGTAATGTTCTTTGTTTCTTTTTATAGATGAGGAAACTAAATTTGGAGAGATTAAGTAACTTGCTCAAAGTCACCCAAATATTAAACCTGACCATGAGACCCCAGAGGCCCTCATAAGTATACACAGAATGATGGAAACAGAGAGAACACTGTCAACACAGGACACATTTGAGACTTTGGGGCTTGTCTTCTTGTGGCTGTTGGATCATCTGCTTGGATGTCTGACTTTGCACTGACCCAGATCCTTGCTAACTGACTCTGTGCCTTTTGCCATTCTCAGGCTGCAAATGGAAACGTGAAGGCCCATTAATTTTGTGTAGTCCAGTCAGAGCTGCTGGAGCAGAAGACAAGTCCCAGGCTCCCAGACTGGCCCTCTGTCACCTAGATAAGCCAGACCGTGCACTGCTTTGCACCAGCTCCAATTTCATGTCAGGATCTTTTACCCGTGAATTAGTTTCATTCGCTGCATCTAAAAAACTTGCCGAGGGGGACTCCTCTCATCCCCAACTTGCTGTAATCTCTTTCAGGCATACTGCCTTCAGTACCCTCATTCTTTCAACTCTGAATGCTTCCAGGAAACAAAGGCACAGAGCCTTCTTTGGGGGTAGAATGTAGAATATTGTGGGCTCGACAAATGACTGGCATGAAGGATAGTGATAGATGAAGACAGAAGCAGTGGATGCTAAAGTGGAATTTATACCCCACAAAGAGGAGGGTGTTGTGATCCATTAGCACAGCCAGTGTATCATTATTAACATAATCAGAGTGGGCAGAGTTGCCCAGTTTGGATTTTACTAGATGCAAAACATAAAATTGGCACAAAGAAATGAGATAAATAAGCATTGATGACTGGAACTGGAATGACACAGTTCTCGCTTAAGCAATTGCAGATGAAAACACACACACAGTGGGAGATTTATTCACAGCCCTTTCTTTGCCTAAGTGGGGACAGGATGACTGTGTAACTCCAAACTATGCGAGGTTGGGCGTATTTATCACAGTCCTTGTCTGGAAACTTACAAAACTTACATGAAATAAATTTATATGTTTCCAACCTAAGAACCTCCCTGATCCTGCTAACCTAGTAATGCCATGTATACGTGACACCGTGACTTTGGGATCTCTCAGGAGGTTTATATATCATACCGCATGCGGCCTTCACCACAAAGTAAACTCTCTTGTGGAAAGGAATTGTTGCAGGCACAAATACATATCAAGGCACACAGATATACGCCAAAAATACAAGAACAAACACATGCACACACATACACTCACACACACACTCACACACACTGTAGAGAGATTCCAGTATAGTGAAGGATGCCGATGACATAGCAAGAAGGATGAAGAATGACTCTCTCTGGTCTTTAAATAAATTCATAAAGCCACTAGGAACATTTAAAGTTAATCAACTAGGACTCTTCTATCAGATCCTACCAAACCATATCTGGTTTCACATCATCCTACTCTCCATGAATCAGGCTTCTCCTTTTGAAAACCTAAATTCAGTCTTTCTTAGGGCCTTTTGACTCTGAAGATACTGCATTTCTTAGACACCTGATTGTGGGGTTCTCCAAGGAAACTTGATTATTCAGACCTGCTAACTGTTCACACTCAGGTTGCCTCAGGAAGGATCAATAGTTCGAGTTTTGATTTTTGGGCACTTCATCCTGATATTGATTTACTAACCATGGTTATTGGCGTGTGTTCTTTGTGTAAATTTGAGCATTATTTACTCAACACAAAGACTGTCAACTAGAGGATTATTTCTGTGTTGTTTTCTTAGGAAAAGTCTAATTTTGACATTTGTTTACAAGAGTAGTTTCAAATATTTGCATGATTAAAATGAACTTATTTTGTTAATAAACTAAGAAATATCTTATCGATGTCTATAATTTGAGTATCTGGAAATTTCCCAAAGGCAGGATGATTTCCATTGCTTTGCATTGTCGGGATTTAAAGCATTTTCTTCTTCTACATGGCCAAAGAGGTTAAGATAAAGGAAATGGGTTAATAATGCCAACCATCTGTTGATCACCTACTGTGTGACAGACAATTTGTATGAATGGCCTCTAGTTCCCTCAATAATATGACATGAAAGGCATGCATTTCATAGAAGAGGAAATTGAATAGAAAAGAAGTGCAATAGCTGGTCTAAGGGCACAGGAACTGTTGGTGGAATTAGATTCAAAGCTAGCACTCATACTATTTCCCACATCACTCTGTTTCTTTCAGTAGAAATTTGGGAATTCTATACATATACAAAAGTGTTGGTGAAGAGTAACAAGCCTCCAAATCATATATGACCTTTGAAAAATTAGTTAGGAGCACAGGACAGGTTGGTCATGAAGCCAATTAATTTTAGGCAATCCTGGAGGGGATAACCTTTATATTTAACCATGGGGACTCTGGAGTATGCATCTACTAGTAGTAAATGAAATAAATATATGACTTACATTCTATATATCTTGTATATAAGGGGCTCTACTCAATGGAAATGTCTTGAAGGCGGGCACTGTCTTGCATGGTCTACCACTGTCTACCTGCCCCTCCATCTCCTGACATCTTCTGGCATGGCAGCCGACATCATTCCTTAAGGATGAAATCTCCTCATTCGTTATCAGTTCCCAAAGGGCTTTTGGGCAACACCCATGCTATCCTCCATTAAAACCAAACCAAACCAAATCAAAACAGGTCACCTAGTCTCCTGTCAGTGACCTGAAAAATTTCTAGTTAGTTTGATGGAAGTAAGAGAGGTCCAAGGGATAATGGCTGGTATTTCTTAGTTTCTTTAATTGCAAAATATTGTTGGTATTTCAAATACAATAGCAATGTTAAACAAAGATGATATCCATCACAGGAAAAGCCATTTTGCACTTATTCTAATTTGTTGTATTGACCTTGCTGGATACATTTTACTTTTGTATAATTATTGCTTCTTTTCTTCATTGATTTATTTCATAATTTCCTATCAATACCTTTTTACAAGACCTCTTACTTCTGTTTAGAATGAGTGGGTTATAAATAGCTAATAAACAGTTATAGGAGTCACAATGAAATGGAGACTGTACTTGTTCAAACTTCCCATGATTCCCTGACCCTTTCTGTTATAAAATCCTGCTTGGGTCAAGCCTGTACCCTGCTTCGTGCATATGTTTGCAATAGTCTTTCTCTTATTCAAGACTAGGTGGACTGGTACCTGAATAGCTTCTGCTTTTGACAGCCAAGAAAGAAGGAAATGTCATCACAGAAATAGCATCTTGCCTGAAGCTCCCAAGTCAGAGCAGCCTGCTTACAAGGCAAACACTGGAGCAGGCAGCAGGCAGAAGGAGCACCTCCCACCCAGATCTGGAGTCTGGGAGCTCAGGAAGTAAAAGGCAGATTTGTGTTGGGGGCAGCGGTAGAAGACTGGAATATTGCTGTTACTGCTGCTGCTACTGCTTATTATTCCCACTATCATCAATCAGTACTGATACTCTTACATAAGTTGCTATTCCTGCCTCCTCTAAAAATTCACTCTCTTTTGGGGAGAGAAGCAAATGAAAAGATTATTAGAAAAGAGTGTATTATCCTCTTTAGGAGGTAGTGGTAGGAAACTATGGTGGGGATTAATTCTGCTGGGAGGATACCTGTATTTTAAATATTTCTATATTTAAATTATTTAAATGAATCCCAACACAAGAAGCTCACTTCCCCTCAAATTACTAGATAAATAGAATGAAAAATAACGTAAATTTAACCCTCCTGGATCTTAGTGGGGTTGTATTTTTCAGTTTTTAAATTGCTATAAAGAAGTTTCTGATGTACTGAACTATGAACTCTTTCATATTTGATTATAAACTTAAACTTCTATGTAAATTACAAAAATAAAAAGTAAAAGCAAGGATGTATTCCACAGAAGGGGACATAGATGGAAATATGTCTCTTAAGGTATGTTCAAATGATACTATGAAAGGGAATTTTTATTCAGCAAATATAGTAATTTGTCAACATTACTTAAGATATGAAAAATATATTCCATTTCACCTTGTGTGAATGTGTATGATGAATGATAAGTATTACCTGGAGTCAGATCTGCAGACAAGGAATCATGTGTTTTTACATACATATATATATATATATATATATATACACACACACACACAATTATGGTAATTATTCTATACATTAAAATAACCTCCTACGTCTCCTTTGTATATGTTCCTCATTCCTTAGGTATATGTCAGCACACCTTGTCTACCACTAAATCACCAAGTGTTCTTCACTTTGTCTGATGGGCTCTGCCACCATTTGCCCTACTAGCTCCCATTCTCTATTGGCAACGTCAGTTCTCTTGCAAGTGTCCAGGGGTTGGTTTTGTTTCTTTCATCTGCTTGCTTCTTTCATCTGTTGCTTTGTTTTGTCTATTCACATTCCACCTATGAGTGAAGATGTTTGGTTTCTATTTTCCTTCTTTTGGCTTATTTCATTTAGCATAATTCCCTCTAATTCCATCCATGTTGATTCAAATGATAAGATTTCATCTCTTCTAACAACTGTGTACTATTCCATTGTATATATGCACCACATCTTCTTTATTCATTCATCTAACATTGGGAACTTAGGTAATTTTGAGTTCTTAGCTATCATGAATACGGTTGCCATAAATATGAGGGTGCATAAGTCTTTGTGAATGAGTGTTTTTGTATCTTTTGAGTAAATACCCACAAGTGGAATGGCAGGATTATATCGAATTTCCGTCTTCAATTTTTTGAGGAATCTCCATATTGCTTTCCATACGGTTACACCAATTTTCTGTGCAAAAGCATTCTCTTTCTCCACATCATTGCCAACATTTGGTGTTTCCAGACTTTTGGACAACAGCCAGTCTCTCAGGTGTAAGGTGGTACCTCATTGCTCTTTTGATTTGCATTTCCCTGATATTCAACTAGTAGGAACATCTCTTCGTGTGCTTGTTGGCTATCTGTTTTTCCTCTCCAGGAAAGTATCTTCAAATCCTCTTCCAACTTTTTGATTAGATTGCCTGTTTTTCTATTATTGAGTTTTATGGGTTCTATATATATTTTGGATATTAAGCATTTGTCAGAAATATGAAATAACAAATATCTTCTGTCAGTTGGAAGGTTTACTTTTGGTTTTGGTGATGTTTTCTTTCACTGTGAAGAAGCTCTAGAGTTTGATATAGTCCAAATTGTTTATTTTTGTTTTAGTTTCCCTTGATGGTGCTGTTGAGTCTCCAAAGGCCTCTCTACAACTGATGTCATGGACAATCTTTCCTATGTTGTCTTCTAAGAATTTTATGATTTCTGGTCTTATGTCCAAGTTTCTAGTGCATTTTGAGTTAATTTTTGTGAATGGTGTTAGAGAGTGGTCTAGCTTCATTCTTTTACATGTGGCAGACCTGTTTTCCCAACACTGTTTATTGAAGAGACTTTCCTTTTTCTGTTGCATGCTTTTGGCTTCTCTGTCATAAATTAACTGAGTGAATGTGAGCAGGTCACGTTCTGGTGATTCAGTTCTATTCCACTGCTCTGTGCCTCTGTTATTATTCTAGTAGCATATTGTTTTCATCACTATTACTTTGTAATATAGTTCAATGTCTGGGTGTATAATCCCTCCAAGTTTATTATCTTTTCTAATAATTATTTTGACTATTTGGGGCCTTTTGTTGTTTCCTAGAAATTTTAAGATTTTTTTGTTGTATTTCCCGGAAGTAAATCTCTGGGATTTTAATGGGGATTGCGTTAAACCTGTATAGTACTTTGGGTAAGATGGTCATTTTAATGATGTTGATTCTTTCCAGTCATGAGCAGGGGATGTTCTTCTATTTCTTTGTGTCCTCCTCTATTTCTTTTAAGAGGGACTTGTAATTTTCATTATACAAGTCTTTAAATCTTTTTTTTTTAAGTATATGTCCAGGTATTTTATTCTGGAATCTATGTGCTTTATATTATGTGATATTTTAATTTTAACATAGAACCATATCTTGATTAATCAGTGAATATTTCTTTTGAACTGAAAATTTACTGATCTCATCCAAAGTGTTTTGTATTATGGAACATAGTAACTTATACTTGTGGGAAGTATTCTGGTTATTGATATATACATTAAAAATTTGTTCACATTGTTTGATTTCAAATAACCACTCATAAATATGTGCATTATTGCAAGAAAATATTTGAATTTTATAAGATAATTGTCATAAAATTCTCTTTACTACAATATTCCTTTTTATCTAGCAAAGTTCTTTTAAGTAGACCACTATGAGAGAAGTCACAACCTCATAATTCCTTGGAATGATGTTTATTAACCAGCATGCCAACCTTCTTCCTCTAGCACAGCACAAAAATGGCAACTTGAACTTGTATTATTAAACATGCAGTTTTTATTTCATATTCTTAAAACAATAAAGGTGAGAAAAGGTATAATATATCTTAGACATCCAAAGGGGAACTCTCCTCTTGCATCTTCTCAGCCATTTTGCCAAATGGTTACCTTACAAGATTTTAGGCAAAATATTCACAGTCTTTCAAATTTGGTATAATGACTCCTCTTCATCGGCAGTATCATCAATCCAACAAGTACTGTTTTGAAATGCCTGTCATATCATCTTTGGTAATTTATAAAGAATATATTCTAGGAATATCCCTCTGTGGTTAATTCTTGAAAATTGTTTATTGGGAACTATTTATTGAGGTATACATTCTCTTTGTTCCTCCTACAACTCTGACTGTCTTCTCCAATGTAGAGAATTCATCTCCCGTGTCCCAGATCTACAGCCACCAGCACAATCATTACATGGTCAGCATGGCTGTGGATACTTTCCTCAGGCCAGGGATTTGCATGGGTCACTTTTTTTTGCCAGATGACTAGCATTTAGCTATTCCTATGAATATATGTGCCATATGAGGATAGCTTTAATGAGCTATGGGCCAAAGACAATCCCAAGCAAATGCATCAATTGCATGGCTTTCAAGTCAAATTTACAATGATGGAAAAGTCATTTTAGAGAACATTTCAGTTTTATCACTGTGGAATGAGGTATCCAGGACAAATATTCAAGATATTACCGTTGAACATTTACTTTCTGCAAGGCCAAGTAGAGAGCTGAGGTACAAATCAAACTAGATTCTTTCTTCTAAAATTATCTTGTTCAATTTCTAGGACAATACTAGCTCATATGAAGCAAGATTTGGAGGAATTATAGCAAAATATCGTAAGGAATTGCTACATGTCCCAGGAGATGGCCCAAGTAAGTGGAGTGTTACAGATGTACAAGAGATCACTCCTGCTTAAAATGATTGAATCAAGAGAAGTGGAACCGTTGGTCTGGGATTAGATTTGAACTGGATCTTAAAAGCAGAGAGTGATTTCCAGAAGTGGAGTTGTATGTATTGAGGGAATATAGTGAGTATTTAAGGAAAATTCTAGATTACAGTGTTACTAAGAGTAAAAGCTTACAGATAGAAAAGCATTAAAACAAACTGCAAGTTGTGGTGCTATTGAACCAGTGATAGGTGTTGTGGAAGAATAGGACCATTATTAGGCACCTTTTTCACATTCTCAGAGTTAATGTATGGAATCATAGCCAATTGTGTGAACTAAAACCTAATTATAACCGTTTCCTTGAGTTGCTATAAAATTATTACAAAATGAGTGACAATATAGGCAAACAAATTTATTTGCTCATACTCTGAATACTGTAAATCCAAAATCAAGGTGTTGTCAGGTCCATGTTCTCTATGAAATCTCAAGTGAATACCTTCCTTGTCTTTCCTAGATTCTTAGCAGCAGCTTAACAGTGTTATAAAACTACATTAAGTATTGAGTATAGCTTACATTTCAATAAATGGTTACACCACACCTCATCCACCACTAAAGGTCTAGAACCCATCAATACTATCAATTTTATTCTCTCCAACTGTTCCTCCAAATACCCCTTCCCTTCTTTTCTGGTAATCATCATTTAATTACCAGAATCTGAGAGTTGTTTCTGTTGAGTTTTATAAGTCCTTTTGCTTTGGTTCTTTATATTCCACATGAGTGAAAGCATCCGCTATGTGTCTTCTCTTTCTGACTTATTTTACTTAGCATAATCCCATTAAGATTCAATCATGTTGTTGCAAAAGGCAAGGCTTTAATCTTTTTTTCCTTTATATAGCTGAGTAGTATTCCATTTAGTACACACACACATATAGACACATACACATACACAAAAATATATATATATATATATTTACATAGCATGTCTTTTTTATCTAGTTATCTATGGATGTATATTTATATTGTTTCCAAATTCTGGCTATCATGAATAATGTTGCACTGCAAGGGTACATGTAACTTTTTAAATTAGTGTTTTCATATTCTGGGCTAAATACCTAACAGTGGAATTGCTGTATAATATGGTAGATACTTTTTAATGATGGAGAAATCTCTATACTATTTTCCACAGTGGCTGAACCAATTTGTACTCCCATAAATAGTATATAAGGGTTTCCTTTTTTCCACACCCTCACCAGTACTTGTTTCCAGTCTTTTTGATATAGAGTATTCTCACAGGTGTGAAGTGATATCTCATTGTGGTTTTGATTTTTATTTCCTTAATAATAAAAGAGACTGAGCATCTTTCATGTGCTTTTTGATCCTCTTCTTAAAGAAATGTCTCTTCAGCAGGGCTATTTTTAACAAAAATCTATAATCTTACATTTGAGGAAGAAAACTGCCCTTTGAGATACTGACAAAGTCTTGGTCTTCATTTGAATAAGGACTCAAAGATTACTAATTTGACTGCTTTTTATATGTCAAGAACATTGAGGGGCCTACAGATATTAATACCTCAATGAAGTTTTGCATCACTCTGATGTAGAACTTATCAAACTTTTACAGATGAGAACTCTAAGGCTCAGAGAGATAAAGCCCTGCTCAGGGTGAAACTATTACTAACTAGCGGGGATTCTAACTCAGATTTGCCTAAATCCCAAATTCATGTTCCAAATCTGTTTGTAAAGAAGTTTTATTAAGTACTGCTAAATTAAAAAATAAGATGCAAATAAAGTAATATAATCCTGATTGCATTGAGTTTAAAAATCCTCCCTTTTCATCATCTTCTTATCTAAATCCATGCAGCATAGTCCCTGATTACTGACAACACTATCTAGCATCCTAGAGTAAAGGTAGTTCAACCAGTAAAACAATTAATTCAGCTTCTACTCTCCTTTTGAGCATCCAGTCTGTAAAAATTCTTATGGTGACATTCAATTGTTTCCATAATGCATCAATTTATTTACTCTGGCTTCTTTTTTTTCTTATTTAAATAAGGAAAATTATATTAGTCATCAAGTGGCAGAACAACACACTCAACAAATCTCTAATATATTCTTTTATCAGGGGTCATTCTAATGAGAGAAAGCAAAGAATTATGATTATATCAAAAAAGGGTAATTGCTGCTTTCTAAAGTAAAATATCTGTGTTAGCAAGAAGTCCGTGCTTTGGCTGATTATGAATGAACCTTCTGTGATGGGAAGGACATAAACTAGGGATTCAGATGACCCTTTTCCAAAGCTCAGTCGTTCTGCATATATGAGTCTTTGTTCATTATTAAGCTGACTAATTTTAAATGGGGATAATCTCGCCTATTCAGGATTTACAAAAGCAGTTAGCATAAACATGACTCATGGCAGATACTCAGTGTGTATAGCTAGGTACTGCTGTCCTTAAGGTACTTGAAAGGTCAAATTCAAATCTTCAATGACCTTAAATAGTACGTAACCTGTATTATGAAATGCTCAAGTCCATTTGTTTATACATACATCATATACACACATACATAAATGTATCTATATATTCACACACACAAAATTATAATTTACTAACTCAACTTAAATAACAGGATCACGCCTTTTTAAAACAGAAGCATTTTCATTCACAACTCTACATTTAAATAAGGTCATCTGTAAGGTTTCACGTTTCCAGACAAAAAAGCTTTACAAAATATTCTTCCTGATTTGCAAACTTAAATATCTCAAAAATTGCAACTATGCTGTTATTTTTAAAGCCTCTTTACATTATAAGATTTTTCATATTCTTACATGAAAATTTGATTTACCATTATACAGAATTGACAAGACTAATTATTGAAGTGCCATTTAATTGCTTCAGAAATTGTTAAGTAACAAATCCAAGTCAAAGAGAAGTCCAACAAATAATACGGAATGAACCATTAGCAATAGAATCCCACCAAAGACCGGGAAATAGGACTTGAGGGCTACTTAGCAGCGGCCCATCCTAGTGATGCTCAGAAAGCTGAACTGGGCTCAGGGGCAGAGTGGTTGGCCATCAGCCTTGAATTACCTGCACTGTGCACTGCACTTGGATATGACACAAACAGCGAAGTGTTTCATGATACGAGTGGTGTAAGGGCAACCAAAATGATAGACTCAGACTATGGCTACTAAGTGGAGTCTGAATGGGAATCTTCCTTCCAGTTATCTGACTAATCGGGTGACTTATAATACTTCCAAAACATTCTTGAATCACTTAGAGAATGATTTTGAAGACAAGAGTCTAAACACATTTTGTGATGTCATTTAGCTTCTCTTTCCAATTTAGAGAGCTACCACAGCAGTGATGGTACCTTATGGTAACAAGGCCCTGGGAAGGATGCTCCTCAGCTTGAAAAATTACAATGAGCCAGAGATTTGAAGCCCAAGATGAATGCCTTTTCACACTCTTATTTTGTTTGCACTCTCTTCTTTTATTAACATTAAGACAAACAAACTGGAAACCATACTTAACAGGACTAGAAACTTGTTGCTTTATTATTAGTTTTTCTTAGTATCGACTGCTATTATTGTAAGAATCAACTTAATGAAGCCTGCTTTCCTTTGAACCATTTTTTTTTTTTAAACTCTTAAGAGACTCTTCACTTCCTTGAGGTCCCTGCCAAGCCTGGACTCTTTCCATCTGGCTAGAAGCAAGAAGACACCAGGGGCCTCAGACTTTGGCCTGGAGCCCTTTCCTTTAGGCGTCAGTAACTCCCCCAGGCTCTTCATTTAGCTCTTCTGTCTGCCATCAGAACTCACAGCTAAGTATCTTTAATGAACCTGGGTGGGTAACTATATTTGCCTGTAACCACAAGAATATCATACCTTCTCCAATGAGCATTGCCTTTATTTTAAAAGAAACAAAACAAAAACAACATCGAAAAAGCTGACTCATTAAGCTTGCCTTCATTTTACATATAAAGCTCAAAAGAAAGAAAGCTAAGAACCAGTGCCCTCAGGATATCTTCACCTGTGTATCACATGCCCCTACCTTTAATAGCAAGAGTAATCATATACCATATTCATTTAGCACAGTGTAATGCTTACACATGTTAGTTCATGTAAAGTTTACCCAGTGGTTCTCAAAGTAAGTCCCTGACCAACTGCACCAATAGCACCTGGGATTTTGTCAGAAATTAATAATCTCAGCCTCATCCTAGTCCTACTAGATTAGAAGATTTGAGGGTGGCATCGAGGGTTGTAGTTCAGCAATTTATTTCTTAACAAGCACAGTGAGACATTTTGGTGGACATTCATTTTTGAGAATACCTCCTTTAGAGACCACATGAGAGGTAAGTACTCTTACTATACTCGCCTTAGAGAGGAGAAAACTGAGCTTCCCAGGGTTTTAGTGATTTATCAAAGTCACGGAACTGTTAGCTATTAGACTTTAAAACACAAGATAATCTGTTAATAAAAAAAGAACAGAAAACCATGCAAGTTAAAGACTAAATAAATAAAAGGTGGTTAATAGGAATTCTTCCTCTCAGTCTTTATACTTAGCTAACACAATTTAACACATTGACATTAAAAAATGAATGCCATGTTACAAGCTAATGCTCGGAGATTAGCTGATGTTTCTCCTGATCTAAGGTGTGCATCTCCAAAATTGGTTTATACATATTGAAAATGAAATTAGAAGTCAAGCTTTCTGTGAACCACTAAATACCTGAACAATGAGATTCATTTAATAGCTGTGGATTTAGAAGAATTAATTTTAAGCAGATCGTCCTCCTTACTTTGATATCAGCTGCTGGAACCTATCCCATTACAAATTCAACCAGTTTGTAGGAGACTGAAAACATCTGCTCTCCCCTAGAAACCGTCCATATGAATATTAATCTTGAAGACGACATGTTCACTCTGTTCATGCGATGTGTTTAAACGCCACATGTGTAAATGTGTGAAAGTATTTACGCTTTAAAGAGGCTAGACCCCATATTGGGAAGTTCTCTGAAACATCTCAGCAAATTCTAGAATTAAGAAGGGAAAACATAAGGGCCTCAGTTAGGAACTTTCAAGGGCTAAGTGTAGAGCTAGAGGGCTGGAGGGAAGCCTGCTGAGTCTGGGGTAAAAAACAACTGTTGCTTCCATAATGTTGATTGACTCACTGTCCCTCTCCCTTATCTTCAGTCATATATCCAATGATAATAAAATCTAAGGTCAGCAAACATATTTAGGACAGAACTACAGGCATGATTAAGGGGAAATATTAAGTTCTAAGGAACTTTGCTTCTCTGTTCTAAGCTGGATCTGTATTAAAACTCAGAATCTTTTTCCATTTTTTCCCTATTGTAGCCCATAAGCTAAGGAGTCTGAGCAGTAAGTACAAAGGAATATGCATGCAAAGGGTCTGGGAGGTTCTAGGTAGATACCTGCTACTGATTGGGAAAATGGTTACAATGATGAGATTAAGTGACATTTTAAGGGTCATACAAACAAATAATGGTACAAATGGAATCTGACCCTAGTCAGAATCCTCACCATCTCCTTCTACACTTTGATTCTATTGGTGTGGTAATGTGATCTTGCATTGGTGATCTTCATTAAATCAGAGGGAAGTTTCTAGTATACCCAATTCCTAATTTAATTTTTAATAATGATCTACTATTAATGACTATTTGTATTAAAAAGTTCATACACATTTGTGTATGAGAGAGAACTATAAACTAAATCTTGAAAAACATATTTGATAACATTTTTGCATGTAGTCTTTGTTATTTAATGCAAAGTTATTACTAATAAGGAATTATATGCTTTGGTTTGTAGCTAAAGAAGATATGGGTTTGTTAATAGTCTATAATCTCTAGTCAGCTTCACTCTCAGGTTTTTCTTATATAACTGACCAGGGAAATCTTAAATCTAAACTGATTACTTCTCTATGTCTCAGATACATTATGCACATTTCCCTTTAAGATTTTGCTTATAGCATTTCTCTTATTGTGACTGTTTCTTCCTTCCTATCATTTTCTCTTCCTGCTTTCCTACATTTATTGAGTTTCTATTAGACATACAGCCCTTGGTAGTTGCTATGAAGCCAAAATAACTTAGACATGAATCTTGCCCTTTGAATTCATTAAATGTCTCCCACCCATATACTCTCCAGTACATCCTGACAACTTCAAGTATCTGAATTGCCATCAGTGCTACTCATACACACAAGCTGTGCTTCTGGGTCAGTTATTTGTCTCCTTATTGGTTCTACAATTCAGGGAAAAAATTAACCACGTTTCAAATTCTCCTTTTATGCCCAACACCTCGCTCTATGTTTGGTGTATAATGAGAGTTTAAAAGCTATATGCTGATGGTAATGAGATTCTCACTCTCAAATTGTTTTCTGAAATTGGTAGGCTTAAAATACTATATCAAACAGTGATCAATACTTAGGATGTTCTAGGCCAAATTGGCAGAAAAGGTATGTATAACTCATAAAGATCGAAGAGCATCTCTCAGAGAGTTTGGAAGTCAGTCAAGGATGAAATCAGGGAAGTGATGACCAAAATGTATAATCCACTATGACAATTGACCTTTGTGTGAGAAAAGTGCTGGGTATATATACAAGTCCTTCATATGAAGATCGATTTCAGAAAGCTACCAGGAACTGTATTGGACTGGTCAAAGGATGCTATCACACAGGATGAGTTGGCTGATGTATTTGGGGGGAGAAACAACATGATTTTTATGTAAGAAAAATCATAAATTGAATATTAATAAAACAGTTATTCACAGGGGAGTCACTGTGAAGTGAGAGAGTCTGAAAGGGCCATGTGAATAATAGCTGAATATGTGAAGCTATTGGACTAATGAGGAGCAGCCTTACTGCCAATACGGTAATTCTGTCAGTGAAGGAAAGAGATTCCTTCGCTGAAATAATTAGTTTTAAATTGTCATCCCTAGTTATTGTAAAAGATCCAAAGACCATTCTGGAGGGAAGTGGGGTACACATTTTATCCCCATGTTGCATGAGCCAACAACTGAGATTCAAGGAGTGGAGGCAGATTTTGTCTTTATGTGCATCAATCTCTTCCAGCTCTAGTCCTGATGATTTGTTTTACATGATCATTAAATGAAGACTTAGATCAGAAAAGCTAGTTCCAACCTATTTATGAAATAAGTATGACTGTATCATGAGTGTCAGATCCACCAGCAGAAAGAGTTTGGAACTAGTTGAGGATATAAGTTGTTAAAGATGTATTCTATGTATCTTCATATCCACTAAGTTTTCCCATGAGGCTCATTTAGTCAAGAAGGGACTTAAGTACCCATTTTAGTTGGTTATTCTCCAATAGACCAGAATACATTCTGAATCCCCATCCCGATTGCACCAGTCCTTTTGTTTGAGAATACTGGTTCTTAATTCTCATGCACTGGTTCTTAATTCTCATGCCATCGATTAAAGTAATATCTAGTGATTTAAGTGCTTAGACTTTAAACAATCGGAGCTAAATTTGCAATCTTTGTCCAATAACTATGACTGGTGTAATATGGGCTATGTTTCCTGTCCTTTCTAAGCCTTAATTTCCTCTTTCATAAAGTAGAAACAACTCATTAGGATTATTTCAAAACTATTAAATAATTTAATTAGCAATCTTAGCAGAGTACCTATTCACATTGAATACCAGATAAAGAGCAGCTGTTCCTTACATTGGGTATTCTTGGATAAAGGCATTGGAGGAATCAACCAGATTATTTACAATCCTTTGGATGTTGTATTATGAATTGTTATCCATGTCATTTATTGATACCAGCCTTGTAAATGTCCTTGCTTTGATCATGGCCTCAATTTCAAAAGCTCTTTTTTCTTTACTCAGTGTTCCACATCATGGGATGAGTTTTTCATCACAGTTGTCCTTATATTCCATATGAGTGGACTTTATTATGTCACAACATAAGGAATGATTACAACTGTAATATCTTGGGATATATGTCCTGCTTCAAGCAGTTGCTGGCTGTGACTGTCTAGTTAAGTGGAGACTTAGGGCAAGTGAGTAAATACACAGGCAAATCAGATGACCTAGTATTTCCAGTGGTCAATACCAAGAAGTCCATTAACAACAAATACTTGTGAAAAACCATAGACAAGGGGAGTTCATTAGATTATATTTGTAAAAGTAGAGTAAAATAAGTAACACAACAAAGATCACTTAATCACTGATAATATGGACTGCACTTATAAAGAAAAGGCAAATGACAATGAGAAGAAACTGAAAATATCCAAATTCCTTACAGATTGCTCCTGTTCTTTCTTTTCATTATGTATACATATACAATGCAGAGGAGGAACATAAAAATTACTGGAGGTTTCAGGGAACCTTAAAGATTCTAAGTAGGAAAGAACTGGCATTGTATTTAAGTATGAACACTTTCATGTATGTGTAAAAGGAGAAAGAGTGGCAAATAATTTATCCAATATGCTTCAATAAACACTTAAATATTGTTTGATTAAGACTCGAGATCTGTAGACTGGATATAAAGGTTTTGGGGGGGACTTTGGGAAGACTCGTGTGATTTTTGCACACTGTGGTGATGTTCTAGACATGAAAGGGTAAGAGAATTTTGATATCGATCATCTTTCACATCTGAGAAATATGGAGACGTTAATGGAATTTAGGGGATATGGCAATGGAAATTAACTTTGAAATGAGAAAGTACATGTTTAACATCTACTGGTAGGATATATTTTAGGGGTTGAAAAATTTGAAGTTGCTTGTTGCTCAATCATAATAAGAACGTACTAAATACTTGTGAGTTCATTGACTGAAAATGTTGCCTCAGCATGCTATTATAAATGAATGACACTGGAACTTTCCATTAAGGAAGGTATTAGATAAGAAACATATTTGAATTCTTCTATGAGCGTTTGTGTCAACACCTAATATGTTTAGCATAGTTGATTTTCTAAGAAAGAAGCAGAAAAAATCAAGAGACTGATACCTGAATTATCAATAAAATTTTATAATTGAAAATATGGAAATATTTGTCTCTTAAGAAAAGAGCAAAGGGTCCTGATTGAGCTGTACATATTCATGAGGCAATATGAATAAGGTAATACTAAAGAGGATACTAAACATTAAAAAAGAAGAACGTGTGGCACTCTTTTACATTTCAGAGTAATAAAAAAAAAAAATGAAAGGAAGCTCCAGTGTGCATAGAGGGGAATGTGTTTTAGAACACATGCACTATATCAAGGAAACAAAGAGAACACAAGCATTTGAACCCTCAACACATAAGGAATGCATGACTCTGAAAATAACTTAAGACTATAATAGGAACAGTAAGTGTTGCCTCTGGCATATCTTTCAAAATGACTGGTAACAGGACCCAGGTCTGAGTGGACTTAGCTAGATAATTGAAAATTTTTTGTTCCAAAGAAACATATATACTTCATTGAACATTGTTTGACATTGCTGTTCAGAGTTAGAATCTCAACACGAGCATTGCTTCTGCATGACTACCAACCAACCAGGAAAATATTTTGGATCTGTTAGGATTCTAAAATTGTTGCTAAGTTTTTCCTTGAGACACCTTCACATGTGATTATTTACTGGAGTGGCAGCTCTGTCTTCTTCATAAACCATAATGCATGTCCAAGAGGCTGCTTGTGGCCTTGTTGATGAATCTTCTAATTAGTATCAGATCAGAAACTTGCAAATTGGATTTCTCAGGTATGATATTTGTTACTATACAGTGGATGGGAATACTTTCAGAATTTCTGCTCTGAAATGAATGTTGTAAAATAAAACAAATCTCTTGAGTACTAGTAATTTATGTCATATCCATAGCATGTGCTGGAGTTGTGTTAATTGGCAAATCAATTTTAAAAAGCATTATAAACTCCACACCATCCAGAAATTGAGAATCTTCAAAAGACCATGTAAAAGACTCATTTAGGAGATTCTCCACTTTCTCACTGTATCATTCTTAATTAAGTCAATACTTGATGTTTTTGTGTATTGACTTTCTGGAAAGTTAAACAAAAATGCAATGTTATAAAAAACTCTTGTTTAGCTATTGCAATCATCTAGTTTATCAAGCTTAACTCTGATGCATCCTTACTTATAATTCCAAATTACCAGTAAAAAGTTAGAAGAAAAATTCTTTTAAGGCAATCTGTTCAATCAACAGTGTAATTTGGTAGAAGATCAATGGAATTAGCCACGTTAGATTTTACATAAATCTGTGAAGAAGTTGGTAAAACACTGAGTCTGTCTTTGCTGGGCATTCCCAAAGCCCTAGACAGTTAGAAAGAACATGAACAAGATTTATGACAGAGAGAGATACAGTTAGATATTACTGTGCTTTCTCACTTTTATAGCTTAGCAACAAGTGAATTAAACAATGGGCTTTTATATTCATCTTAGAAAGTGGATCTGGCAATGCTTATATTTAAGGTGAGAAAAGTAAATCAAGATTGTGAAAATTAAAAAAAAAATCAAGTGTATTAAAGGAGAAATAGAAAGCACATTTTGCAATCAAGTATATTTAGGCATATATCTTTGTCTTAAATTTTGGTACCACCAATTTCTGTTCATAATGAGCTTAAGTTTCTGTAAGCCTCAAGCTCTCAGCTCATAGAAATGTTACCATTGAACCACCAGTTTGATAGAGTAATACACAATGCATGTGTATATTTAAACTTGCACAGAAATAAATGTATATATGTATAAATATTATAAACATTTGCTTGTGTAAAAAAGTGTATGTGTATACATATTTGCTTGCAAATGTGATGTACAAGTGGTATTTTGTGGATGTTAGTTTCCTCATTATAGCAATAAATGGATGTATATTCTTCTAGATTCCTCATTATTCTACATGACTTTTGGGGATAATCCTGCTCAATTTGTCTGTATTTTACTCTTTAAACTGGAAATTGTGATGATCCCTCCACACATCTTTTTTCTTCCTAGGATTTGCACCTAATGGGTGAGGCCTGATGCTTACAAGTCCCTTTAGGCATTGCAGAAGCCAGAGCTAGAATTTAGAGCCTTTTTGCCCACAATGGTTTTCTGCGTTTTCTCCCCTGCCCACCAGCATCTTTAACCTCCCCAGAAATGTCAAGGTTATTTTGAGAGTGTGGTAAGGGATGGGTATAGTTTCTTCCTCTCTAAATCTGGAAACACTAGTAACTTTGCATTTCTTTTAATAACCACACAGATGTTAGTTCTTGCAATGTGACCAGAAGTAATGGGCATGGGGACTGCAGAACTATAAGATAGGCCCCTGCTTAGACAGTACATGGAGTTACTTGGAAGCACAAATAAATTAACAAGGGCAAGGAAATAAAATGGGTCTTATGGCAGCTATTCATAGGTCCAGAAAAATTGTCAATCCTTGAAATACATCCTGATCCACAGTGTAGGCTGAAAGCAGGTCATTTGGTTCTAAAGAAAATGAAACTCAAGGTTTTAAAAAAATTTAGATAAAATAACTCAAAACTGCAATTCAATCTGAAAGACAACCAGTTCTGATTGAAAATGCCAAACAAAATAAACAATCCCACATCTATTTGTCCCTCTACAGTCAACATACAACCTTAAAATTGTTCCTCAAAATGGAAAGTGTGCTTATTTTTCATTTCAAACTAAAAACAATATAAAATAAGAACCTGTGAAAAATTATGGGGCTTCAAAATTGAGAAAAACAAATAGTCCCCCAAAGACTTTTTTTTTTTCAAAATAAAGAAAATCCATGCTGACAGTGACTATTACAACCAAATATTATAAGCGACCTGGAATAAAGATGGCAATAATGATATGCTCAAGTTTCAGTCTGCCATAACTAATTTTAATTCTCACTGTACTATTATTTTCAATTAGAAAGAGTGACGGGCAAGCAATTAACAAATAAAATGATTATCAAATATGCATTGTTTCCTCAACCAAGCAGAAACAACACAGAAAAATGCCTGTGCAAACAACACTAATTTTAAATCATATTTGGCATTGATTTAAAGGGGAAAGCAATTAGGAAAATTGTGGAAAAAAAAGATTATCCTAACAGTTGCCAGGTCTTCATTCACATTTTCTGTATACATATATAAAAAAAAATAGATGTTGGGTGATTTTCCCCCTCAACTTAAATGCGATATAAACCAGCAAGTTATTGTATTCAATGCATAAATTTCTGAAGCCTCCTCAAGCTACCTTGTGCTTTCTCCTCCTTTTCCTCAATCTGTTTCAGGGACTAAGGGAGGAAAGTTGGGTTTTTTTTGTAATTTGGAGCAAATTGTTCTTCTCTTTCAAAGTGAATATTATGCATGTATAATGACAGAATAATTCCAAACTTTATATCTGGTTTGTATTTTTAACATTTTCAATCATGTTCAAATCTCGGATAGAGACCACTGAGTACTGTGACTGTAACATCGGGCCAGACTACAGACCCACATGCCAAGATTCACAAATTAGACAACTTTGCTCAACTTGCATCACTGAGCTAGCTGGCTCATTACAAAGTATATAAAGCAATTCTACATAATAAACCAATAGGCAAATAAAAGTAGATAAGTACATTCATACTAGCAATTAGACTCTGGTGATATATTTCTTTGATTTTTAGATGAAGGAACTGAGGCCCTGTTAGTGAATTAGTTACAAGAAAAAAAAAAAGGAAAACGCCAAACTTTTTGCAAGAGACATTCTCATTTCCCTAGGAGTTGGAGCCATGCTGGAGATAGGACTTATATATGGTCTAATTATTTCTGAATGGGCACTCGGCAGTTATTAAGCTACCCACAATCTGGGTATAGGAAAATGACACAAACATTCACAAGTTACCATTAACGCAGTTCATTTTTATTTATCTGAGAAGAAAAGATGTCCTACCCAGATGCTGTCTTCTTGCTTGTACTGCTTCCAGTTGCGTCCTGTGTCACTGAACATCAGGCTATAACTCGTCACCCAGTCAGAGCTTCCGTATCTTCCCTGCGTAGCCACTGCTGTAATCTCCACTCTGTTTCCCAGGTCCATCTGGAGCCACTGTTGAGCATTGGAATCTGCTGGGGACCAACCACCAGTTCCTGGAAGAGGATCAAGGAGAGAGAATTGCACTAGTATCTCACAAAGCCGCAACTCTCAACTCAAAAGTGAAAGCTGTTCAGCTACAAAGACTTTATGCTCAAGTACACCCCTGTTCTTGTTTTTTTTATTTATGTGTTTTTTAAAGATGCAGGTAGGAACAGAAGCCAGGAGGCAGACAGGAAGAGAGTAGAGAAAGACATATTTTTATTATTATTTGAGTTGTACATGTTGGTATTCCATCTGGTCTGGAATATGAACCCGGGTCCTTGGGATGTATGTGAACTGTGCTTGTCCTGAGGCAGCAAACCTAACCTCTACTCCACCAGGGGATACCCATGCCTCTGTTCTTAAACTTTTAGTGCTTTCTTGAGTCAACGTCAATCCTCCTCTATCTAATTTCCTTTCACTGTTCAAGATTTACCTCAAATGCTATTTTTTTCCATCAATCTTGCTCTTTCCTTAGTCACTGCAGTTTCCATCTTTTGGGTGTCTTGTGGATTTTCCTTTAGTTATTTAATTATTCTTTACAGCCTTGACTCTGAGAATGCCTCACACCCTTTGCTTGACTGAGAGTGTCTTTCTTCCTTCCTCCATCACTCTCTCTTTTTTTTTTCTGTCCCTTTTCTCATTTCAAAACAAGTATACCTCTTTTTTGAAGTTTGCCTTGCACTACTTTGTTTATACAAAAGATTTACATTAGCATGTGATCTTGCTAAGATGTAGAAGATATGTAGATGATCTTCTCTTTTATGACAAAAGATGAAGTGCAGAAATATTGCTCAGCATTGGGTCTGAAACAGCTGTTCTAGAGATATCACATACTCCAGGCATTTACGGCAGTCCTAGCCTGCTCCTTTGGGAACTCCTTTATGTAGGCTGTGTGTTTATCATCTTTTACCTGATTGTACTCTATATTAAGGTGATTTTTGATTCTATGTGATATTTAGTATAATTTGGTAGGTTTTTTTGGGGGGTCTGGGAATGGTAAAATACTTTCCACATAAATAATGATCATTGCTTCTTTGCTTTACTCCATTTTGGTTTAGGAAAACATTGAGAGTAGATCATATGGTAGTTCCATTTTTTTTTGAGGAATTTCTACATTGTTTTTTAAAGTGGCTGTACCGATTTACAGTCTCTATAGAATATTATATTTTCAGAGAGTTATGAGCCTACCTACCATGGGTCAGATATTTTACTGTGGCTACAAAGAGCAAAACCAAGCATTTGAGAGATTTTCATTCATTCATTCATTCATTCACTCACTCATTAATTCATGCAACAATGTTCACTGGTGACACAAGCATACTAGGTGCTGAAGAAAATGAGACATGTAGCAAAAGTGTGAGTGTGTGGTGGAAGGAGGCACTACAGAGTACAAAAGGAATATCAAGGACAGAATGCTAAGTAGATGATCAAAAAGGCATTCGAAAGACAATGATAATAGAGTTGAAACCTGAAGCAAGTGTGACCATTTTCCAGCCAAACAAGGTTAAAGAAAAAAAAAATTGGATAGAGATTAGCAAGGGCCAGGGATCAGCAAACACAAAATCCGTGAGAGACATGAGACAGTATGCCACCTTCTTGAATCCACATGTGATTCTGTATACTTGACATACAGGGCCATGCTAACATGTACACAGGACTGCAGGCCCCCGCAGAATTAAATTTTTTGACACACTAGAATTTTATAAAATAGATGAAGCATGAGAACATCCTGGATCTCTGCAGCATTATTTAGAGGAAAGTATCTGCCCACTTGAACACCTGGCCAAACTACAATTTGAATGAAAACTAAATACTTCTTTGATTCTCCAGTTAAATTTTGATAGATAGATAGATAGATATTCTGTGAAGTAAATAGTGTAAGCTCCATAATGTAATTGAGAAAGCTGAGATCCAGCAAGTTTTAAACACCTGGCACACGAGATTCAAGGGTGGCTATCTTAAACTAACAGAAGAAAGTTTTCTAAAAGACAAAAAATAAACACAAAATCAGTAAAGAATAAATACACTGGGAAATGGCACTTGGGGAAAGATTTTGAGATGCCAGATTCTGGAGCACATTTTATTAACTCACTCCCAATATCTTCACTAACACATTCAGAATTCCCAATCCATCCTGCCTTTACCCCAACTTCTCAAAGTTGACAGAGAAGCTTAAGAAGGACATTTCACATTTCAAGGAAATCAAAAATTATTCTCAACCTACTCTTTATTCCTACTCAAATTCTTCTGCTACACATTTAATCAAGCTTCTTTCTTATTAGGTAACAAATTAAAAAATTACAGCTGTATGAAGTAAATGATCTTAATAAACATTAAGCATGATAGAAATTTACATGATGACTTAATAAAATATAATGTTTATTTTTTGTTTTTGACCATCATCATTTTTGAAATTAAAATACTAAACACAATTATTTTTCTTCTTTCTCCAATTGTTCATAATCAGTCATGCTTTAGAGTTCTCTTTCATATATTCTTGTCACTCTTATACTCTTGTATGCTAACAATTTATGCTGAGGTTGAACTAAAGAATAAAGTGGTGAGGAACTCTTCCCCCCACACTTTGCAAAGAGTAAAATCACAAAAGACTGAACAAAAATCAAAACCAAACAAAAATAAAAAGGGAGCATATAGAGAAAAGAAAACACTTATGCACTCTTGGAGGGCTTGTCAATTGACAGTCACTGGGGAAAACAGTGTGGAGACTCCTCAACAATGAAAAATAGAGCTGTCATGTGATCTAGCAATTCCACTTCTGAGAATATATCCAAAGGACATAAAACACTAACTTGAAAAGATACCTGGACCTCCATGTTCATAGAAGAATTGTTCATAAACGACCTAAGTATCTGTTGATAAATCAATGGATATGCAGTTGAATTATGTACAGTCATACATCACTTAACAATGTTTTGTTCAAGCATTAGACTGCATATTCAACAGTGGTCAGATAGCCCAGGTTTATAGTAGACTATATCATATTGATTTATGCAACTACATTTTGTCACGTTCATGTAATGAAGGACATCACGTAATGACACATTTCTCTGAATACATCTTCCTTGTTAAGAAACGCATGTATACACTATAGAATATTACTCAGTCAGAAAAAATGAGGAAATTCCCCCACTTGTGAAAACGTGGATGAGCCTTGAAGGCATTATGCTAGGTGAAATAAATCAGTCAGGGAAAGAGAGAATCTCTATGCTGTCACTTGTATGTAGACTTTAAAAACAAAAACAACAACAACAACAAAAAACAAACTCAAAGAAAAAGATATCAGAATGTGCTTGCCAGAGGTGAAAGGTATGGGAAGAGGGAATTGGAGGAAGATAGTCAAAAGGAACAAGCTTTTAGTTACAAGATGAATCATTACTTGAGATTTAATATGCAACGTAATGCCTATAGTTAACACTGCTGCATGTCATTTAGGAAAGGTGTTAAGAGAGTATGTATATCCTAAGTTCTCATCACAAGGAGACATTTCTTTATTTAAAATTACATGTATGCAGACAGATGTTGACTGAATCTGTAATCAGTTCACAGCATATAGAAATCAAACCGCTGCATGCCTTAAAATTATACAATGATGTATTTAATTTTTTTCTTTAAAAAATAGGAAAAAATGGAGGGGTAATGTTCAAAAGCTGTCTTCATATTTGTCTAAGGAAAATCATGTCTCCTTTTTGTCCATGGTAATAGCCTTAGCATATTAACCCCCCCTGAAATGAACCAAAATGGAATTGCTGCTCTCTGCATTCATTAAAACATCAAGTTAAGAATTTTCCAAACCCAGGAGCTTCAGCCTAAGCTCTTACAATGGAAGAACTCTGTCTGGGTGATAATTGCCAAGAACTCCTTCCCTGCTGTTGGAGATGCTCCCTGCATTACAGTTAATAGGCGAGGCACCCAGGGCTGCCATGGTTGCTATGGCAAACAGTTTGTCCCTTCCACCAGCAATACATGTACTTTCACAAACGATGAGAGTAGCCTGAAGACACTGTCTGCAGTTGCTCTAAAGGCACACTGTGACCACATTATCTTTCTGTTTCTGAATTATTTTTCAATTGGGGGTGTAGCACACACAGAGATACCTGTGTTTGGTGAGTTGAAAGTGTTAACAAAGGCAGGTACTGGCTGTAATATTAATGATCATTAGCTGCAAGTCCCATAAGTCTGGCTATTTAAATTTGAAGGAATCTGATGATAATTTAAAGAAAAAAAATGGAAAGGAAAATAAATGTCACTGTAGATTTTTATAACTTTTTTTTTTTTTTTCAAATATGGGAATCTGTTCTACAGGATGTGTCTGAGTTTTTTTCCTAGTGCATGCCAAGGCTCTTGCTCTACAGCCTGAATTATTTGGCTTTTGGGAAGACAATAGAATATACTGGATGGAAAGTCAAAGGTCTTGTTTGTGACCACCTCTGTTTCTGAGGTTAGGTTTGAGATTTTCAAATGTTCTCAATTTGAACATTCTGTAGAAGACAAGTAAAGATCTTGGCCCATTCCTCATTAACTTATTTAGTGGCCTAACCTGGGAATATGTATCTTCAGCAAAGAGCTTATGTCATGCTGAGTGGTTTGGGAAACAGGATGACATGATTTATGCAATTTTAGTCCTAATATTTTATTTCTAAGAGTTGTCACATATCTATTTAATGATCTATGTTGGCTTGCATTCAATATGCTATTTTCAAATATTGAAATATAATGATAATAGCATGAATTGCTTCTGAATCTGAAAGTGGAAACCCTTCTCCAGCTTGATCTTCCAACTTCCCATGCTCAAACACAGTCAGACTTATCATTGACAAGGAAATATGAATATCTGTAAATTCAGAAATAACCATATTTGTTCTTCTTGGACAGTTCTTTTCACTCCCAGTCTTTTCACTCCTTCACATCAACCCCATCCCATAAACTGTTGGAATATTAATTCATTCACAATATTGGCCAACAGTTAGCCCTTTCTAGCACTAGGCTATGCACCAGGCAGACACAGATTCATTCTTTATCTCAGTCATGATACATTATAGGCATTTTTCTTAACCTCATTTTACAGTGGGGAAAGTTGGGGCTAGATTAGTGGGCAGAGTTCCGAAGATCACATAGTTAGGAAGTGGTGTTGCAGGGGATTCAAACCCAGCATCGGGGAACTCAGGCTCTTAACTGCTCTCAGCTCCTCTCAACAGTATGGACAGAGCACTCTTGTCCTATTTTTCCTTCTGTCCTAGACTAGAAAAGCAAAACTCCTAAAAATAGAACTAGAAACATAATTTGCACTTCATATTATTTTCAGTATATCACTTGTTTCTCAAAGCAGCTAACAATGTATTTTTAATTTCTATGTACAAAAGATTAAAAAAGCTTCAATGGGCTCATAAACTTACCTGGGTTATGGTGAGAGACTACTTTCCAATTCACCTCTGATTTCTCACCCCTTCCTGAGGTTTACACAGGGAGCGACATGTTAAGGAAGCAGAACATGATTCTTAAGAATCCTAAGGAAGGATTAAAGGGAGACAGGTATCCAAGGACCCTGATGCCCACTCAGGTCCTGGTCAGCCTGTGCAATACAATGCTATTCCTAACTTCATATGTTTGGGTAACATTTACTCATGAAACAGAAGAAGTGGTGGAAAATACAGAAATTCTTCAGTGTATGCACTTATTTCCACTTCTAACTCAGAAAAGGAAATGGGAATTGATTGCTGTCGCACACTGGAAATGGACACAAAACGGATTATATACAGGTCCCTGTTAAGCGGTATTTTGCAACTCTCATTCAAAAAAAGAGAGCTCATTTAGTACAAGACCAAGAGGAGATAAAGTCATCACACACAGCATTTTCACACCTAATCTCTTTCAAGCACATAGCCTGGCCATTTTTAAAAACTCTGAAATAAATTCTATAGGGAATGGATTTTCTGTACAAGTGCTTTCCCCATCTTACCAGAGGCCCTGAAAAGCCACAAGCATATTTCCACAAATGACTGGGTGGTTGGCTTGAATTCCTAGCTGCATCTTTAATTATTAAACATTTAGGTGTCTTTGTAAGCAAATTTGGGAGTTTTCAGGGATAAATCTACCTACTGATTTTAAGGAGTGAAGCAGAGAGGCGCAGTCATAAATATTTAACATTGTATAGAATGAGTAAGAGTGACATTATTCACAAATGTGCTTGTAGGGTTCAAGAGAGCTTTCTGCACCTCTATTCAGAGTTTCTTAGCATATGTTTGCAATGGAACTTAAGGCAGAGCGATGTCCTCAGAGTCTGGGGAACTGTTGCTGACACACTGGGAACCATTGTTTTGCTACTGGGCAGGTGGGACCTACGCACTGCAGTCTGGCCCTGTCCACCGCCCTGACACTTCTAACTGCATATTCATTTAGGGACTGAGTCCCTTGGGAGACAGGCAAAAAAGGAAGAGGTTGACTAACTTTCTGTGGGTTTCCAAAAGATATTTAAAAAACTTGTAGGAAAACCTCGAGCAGTCCTACTTGTGGTCAGTTTGCAGAGAACAAAGAGATTGATTAAAGGAGATGCACGTAAGGGAGGAGGGTGGTCAGATCTGAAGGAGAACAAATAATTATACCCGAGGCTGCCTGAAGAGTCTTACTTAGCTGTGTGTGTATGTGTGTGTGTGTGTGTGTGTGTGTGTGTGTATGTTTCTTTGACTTCCTTATCAATTATGAGCATGGGTTTAACTGTAAGCAGTTCTTTTGGGGATTAACCTCAGGAAGTCAGGCAAGGGTGATAGAGATCTCACAGGGAAGAAAGGAGCATCAGTCCATGATATATCAGCAGATCAGTTATTCCTCTGGGTGAGCATAATCTTATTGTTGTAGGATGCCTCTCAGGGTGATATTTAAAGCATAGAGAGAAAGTCCTTGAGCACATGAGCAGATAAGAGAAGGCTTAACTATTTGAGTAGAAGGTATTCTTATGAGGATGTATCAGACTCCATTCAGCTCCTCATTAGTAGATGAATTTAATTTCCCAGCTACTAGTACTGACTGTCAACCACAACTATCTGTCCTGTTCTCCAGAGACTTGCCCTTGGCCAAACAGAAGACTTCTTATCTGGGAAGCCACCACTTCCTCTGTCCCTCTCTCAGTCAGTGACTGACTGATAGAAAATTCAAAATGTTGATCCTGTTATCTCAAGGCATGACTGATAGCAATGGTGCAATCTGTGATCCAGAACGTACTCTTGGCATCTTAAGGAAGTTCAATTTCAGCTTATATCACATTTCTTGCTGGATTTTTTCTCTGTCTTTCTGCAGGACCTGTCTCCAGAGATCCCTTTTCCACAAATAACTTAAACAGAGAGTTTCATCTTGGTTCAGCTGCAAGATATTGTCCTTGTGCTGAAGTAATAAAGTCAAAGGATATAGGAACCAATTATTTCTGTGACAGTGTGTGTACTTGACCATATACCTGTGTGTTCATGTTTATAAGAGAGAGCTGGATTATCACTCTGAAGGGACCTGATGGTCATCACCAGCCAGTTTTGCTATGATGTCCTATGGTAAGTATCTTCCCTTGAGAAGAATGATAACATCAAGTCCCTCATATAACGGAAAAGGCTATCTGCTTGTGAATTTCACAGTTCAGAAATTACACAGGAAGTGTGTGAGATCAGCAGGGGGGCATTTTGAGCTCAGAAAACTTGGTGTTCAGTCTGAAGGAGAATATCTCACATTTATGTTCCCTGTGGACCAAGGACTGAGTCACATGAACATAAAAAACTTTTAGAAACTTAGGTGAGAGGTACTTTTAGAAACTTAGGTGAGAGGGTCGTGTATAGAAAACTTGAAAAATTTCTACCTGCATTGTCTGAGTCGCTAGCCACATTGTTTGTTTAAATTTAAGTGTGATTATAATTATATTAAATTCAAAATTCAGTTCCTCAGTAGCACTACTCATCTTTCAACGGCCGCATGTAGTTTAGGTTCTCCCTTATATGATAACACAGATATAGGGCATTTCCAGCCCTGCAGAAATTCCCATTGGATAGCACTAATCTAGCATTTCTCTTATAAAATGGTAAAAATTGAACTCTAATTTTCCAATCCATACAATCTAGCTCTGTCAGTCTCTTCATGTAGGGGATTTTTCTTTTCAGTGGATTACTTATTCCTCATTTAATGGATACCAAATACTGAATTCCATCCATGAGGAACACAGTGTAGAAGATTTAACAGCAAGGTAAAATAATCTTCCTAGTTTTAGGCATACGAGACAAAAATGACTATCCTAATTATTTTTGAAGGGAAAATGGAGAAGTGGAATTGAACATTACTTAAAACGACAGATCTCATATTGTTGGGATGACCACTTCAAACTTTCTACTCATGAGCAGCAAAGATTTTGCACAGTGGAACATGCTACCTTTAACTTGGTTTCCTGAAGAAATTTTGTTTGAAAGAGTGCATAGTCTAAGTCTGGAGTTTGAGTTGAAATGGTCACTTCCTACTCTGTGACTTTAGGTGAGTAATTTCTCTACTTATATAAAAGCACTGTAGTGTCTACTTTATGAAGGATCAAGTAAGAAAATACAGGTCAACTCACAGTTTTCATGATTATGAGCACAAAATGGTTAAAAGGCAGGTTTAAACATTTTATCCCTAAAGCTTTATCTTGGGTATATTTATACCTTCCAAAATTCTGATATTGACTAAAATCTCCTTCTAGAAGTTATTCTTTTGACTTGAAGATATATAATATAACCCAACGAAATGACAGGAGGTACAGGCAAAAGGGAAGAACAGAGGCAAGGGAGAGAGAGGAAAGGAGAGGAGCATATGTATTCCATATCAGATTATTATCCTAAAGGCTGTCAGGGTATTCCCATCCCTCTTGATTGTGATTGTGTTCAGAAGTGGACACAGGGCCAAGTTATGCTTAATTAAGCTTTAATGTTGATAATGCCAGAGACTAGTGGTTGGGTGGTCCAGGGTCTTGGGTCCTGAAAGAGATTCACTACTCTAAGCAATGGTTCTCACAGTTTAGTGCACCAAAATCACTTGGGGAGCTTGGAAATACAGATTATTTTTGGTCTTAATGAATTTGTGATACAAGAGGTCTGGTATAAATCTGGGAAGTTATCTATAGATAAATGTATCTGTTCTAAAAAGTCTCTAGGTGATGCTCATCATACTACTGTTATTAGGAATCCCAATTTGATGTCTTAAAAGCAAGCTAAAGGAGATCATGGGTTATTTATTTCCCAGACTATCATATCTAGCTGAGGTGTTAGGTGGATTTGTTGTCTCCAAAATGATACAGATGCTGAGAATAATATTGTCAAACTGAATTCACTAACTCTGGAGCCTGTCCTTATTGAGGACTTCCTTTTATGTGGGGTAATACATTTTATCTTAATTTTCATTTTTTAAATATAAAGTAAAACACAGTTACAGAAAAATGTTGCAGAACAAATATTTAGCTTAATAAATTATGACAAGTTGAACATCCTTTGAGTCACCATACTGTTCAAGAACTAGAAAATATGGTCACCACTCAATTTCATGTGCCTTATCTTAATAATTTAATGTTACTTCAAGCTAATGAAATCTTCTCAAGCTGGTGAGCTTACGTTACTTGAATACAATATTATCATTAGCAAAGCTATCCCATGGACAATATATGATTGCTCTGGTTTCTTTTGTGAAAGGGAATTATTAAAATAAAAATAAGGATTCTTCTACAAATTCTGGACCTGTATCAAAGATGTAAATTGATTAGAAAAATAAAGTTTTAGCATATACAACCGATTGCACAGATGAGCATAAGACAGTGTAGTTGGCGAATACCAAAGGAACACCAGGGAAGGGCTCAAAAAAAGACCATCCAAACTGGAATCCTGGTGAAAGATAGATACATATTTACAGCAACTCCTGCTTTTTAGCTCTTTCAGATTTTATGGTGTTACCATTTTTACTCCATATGGTGGGTTCAGAAATCTTTAGTTCATCTTTTTTAATAACATTTCTACAACGTCTTAAGTGAAAGACTTCTTCTAGTGGTATTGACTAAATGAGTGAGTAGATGCTACCAAACGACTCCAAGTTAGACAAAGGAGGAGTAACCACATTTGTATATACTATACAAATACAATTTATTTCCTTCTAAAATTTGATACTCATTGCAAATACAGTACTAAGTTACCAAACAGTAGACAGACATATGTCGCTCATTATTCTGCTTTTGGTTCCATGACTGTATTTTAAGTTCAATGTTTTAAGTTAAAAAGTAAACTGGCATATTAAAAAAAAAACCTCTCATTGCTACAAAATATTAGAGACATAAAATTAGTGATTGACTCAGTTAATATTTAAAAGGGTGCATTTAAGAAGTAATCTTGGGTTGGCCTTTCCAATAAAGTAAAGAGCCATCAGGAGAAAAAGTAATTACATAAGTTCTTCTGTCATTTACCTTATGTCAAGTCATGTCAAATATTTAGAATCATTGAGGCATTATATTATTAGTGAGTAAAAATATTTATGAGCTATCCTCTCATTTCACTCTTAATATCATTTTGTTCATAATTTACACTGCCTGAATAGAGAGAGGATTATCACATTAGATTTGTGTGTATTTGAGATGGGGCCCCAAGGCTCCAATTAAATAGCAGAAGATTTCTACTCTGTATGTCTCAATGCTCTGTAGCTGCCCTAGTCAAAGAGGAGGTCAGTGTATCAGTCACACATCCAGATCAAGGTTAGTTTTGCCTACAGACACACTAGGCCATAGAATGATTTTAGGGGCACTGAGGAAGCACAGGTACCATATCTCTCTCTCTTCCTTGATTTCTGGAAGTCTAGTCTTTCTGGTTAAGGTACTGACAACCTTAACTGAAATTCCAAAATTACATGAAAATGGTGATTATTATGTAACACCTTTACTCATATGGGTAGTTCAGATCAATTTGAATCAAGATATTACTTAAAGTACAATTTAGACACATTTAGATTCAAGTCCTACCAATAATTTTCTGTGTATTCTTAGGCTAGTGACTTGACCTCTCTGAGTTTGTTTCCTCATCCTTAAAAATGTGAATAATATCAACTGTCTCTGAGTACTGAATTGATTATATATATATATATATATATATATGTATGCATATTTCTTATTGCTTGATACATTACCTTGGTGTCTGTCTATCCTCCCCTACCCCAGTGATCGACTATAAAAAAGGCATAGTGGGAAGAATCGATGGAGCAGAAGATTCAGGGATGCTCTAGAGTGTAGCTTATCTTTTTAATGAGTGAAGGTAACAGCTGTTAAAGTACAGGTTCAGATTCAGAACTTTGAATGGAGAATAGTAGTCTGCACTTCTCTCTCTCTTGTCTTTTTAAGGAAAGGCACAGATAGGACAGAGGGTGAGTACGCAGGGATGAACAGCAGGAAGAGACACTTTCTGTCACGCCCTGGTCGAGCAGCACTTTGGTCAGCCGCACTGAGTTGTGAACACAGGTCACATATTTCAAGGACCTGTGTTCTCAACCCAGCTTCATGTTCTGGGACCAGAGTGGAAACCAAGAAGACAATAAAGTGCTTCTTCCTCTTCTCTCTTCCTGCCTGTCTGCCTGCCTCTACTCACCTTCATTTTCCTGCACCTTTCCTTAAAAAATAAAAAAATAAAAGCATTCTATATTTATTCAGTTGCTCATCTTGGTTGTTCCCCAGGATGTGAACCTGAGTCCTTGGGATGCAAGTGAACCTCATTCTTGGGCAGAGGCAACAGATCTAACAGCTATTTCACCAGGGAGCGCCAAAAATCTGCATTTCTAACAAGATCCCAGGTGACGCCCATGTTTTCACCCACAGTCTAGACTTCTAGGCTAGAGGGCAAGCATTAAGGACTTGATGCCTGCTGTATCTGGGGCAAAAAATAAAAAAATTAAATTAAATTAAAAGCATAGGTGCTGAAAAGGACAGAGCTCTTCAATATACAAAGGAGGGAAGCCAGTGACAGATGTCTCTATATCTTTTTAAACAGATTAGATCATATCCAAATTCCATCTGGCTCAATCAGCCCAACTGGGAACCGGGTGCTATCTTTTACAAGCAAGCATTGTAGTGGTGCCTGTGAAATTTAATCCTGAGATTGTCACCTAGCTATCTGGAACAAGTCCCTAGATAGTGATACCATGCTAATTGCTTGAGCCCTGCTTCCTGCATTGTTCTCAACCCACAGAAGGACCAAAGACACCCAACTGAAAACCAACTTCCAAACATTTTCTTGGGTCCTTAGCTTTTTGCAACCAGCGCTGCTCGAGAGGTGGGCAAAAAAGTATGTGGATTCTGTACCAAAGGGAGGGAAAGGTTTTGAACCTCTTCTTCTGTGCATGAACCTAGGAAGCTAAAAAAGATCTTGACAAAAAAAAAAATCACATTCTCCATGGCAACAAAATTGTCATGAGACTAGGCACCATCTCACCTTATTCAGGCACGCATTCCAGCAATATATTGAGTGAGGAAGGACACACATCGCAAAGGATACATGGTACATATAATTGTAATACACTATGGAGGGGAAGGATGGGAAAGCAAAATACAACCTTCTCTTCTCACGGGGCCAACACATCTGTCTCAATATGTCTTTCAATCATATAAAGCAACTTAACCCCACCCCACTCCACTTTTAAACAGCTCTATTCCACAGCTCAGAGGCTTCATGCCGAATCACCTGTTCCTGTCTTCCTGCTGACAGGAAGTGCTTCTCAAAGTCCAGTTGACTTTAATTCTCAGATCAAAAGCTTTCTTGCCACAACACAAATTGCATTTGACAAAGTCAGATTCCTCCTAAGCCACAATTATATAGATTGATTTAGTAGCCTAACTTAATGGTGATCTGACCTGCCGTTGAATGTATTTTGTCGTTTTTTTTTCCAAAAGTAATTAGTTCTCTTCCTTGCTTTTCATTACGTTGTGCGGGCATGAGATGGAGACTGAGGGATGTACGGAAGTGAGAACAAAAATTCCATTTGGAAAATCCCTTCCGTAGATGAGATAGCAGTGTACAGACTATTACAGAGGGCTTTAACCATCTAATCCCTCTCCTTGTTTCATGGCTTGCCCAGACCTGTGAGGCCATAACAGCACCTCAGGTCACAGACTGTTTCTAAGGGTGTGTTTGCTCTAAGAAAGATTAGCTTGTCATTGACAGAACTCATTAGATTTGCTTTACTCAGGCTCTGAGGACACTCTTCAGCATTCTTTTCCTATATTCCTCTTTTCAACTTTTAAATGGATCCCTGCTTCTTACATGACAAACTACCAGTTATGCACACTCTCTTCCTGAGTTTTGGTCAGAGGTGTGAACCCTTAAATTCTGAGAATGCACTGGAGAAAAAGTGGTCCTTTATCATGAAGTTCAACATATGCCAAAAGGGTATATGGTTCCTAGGGGATCTGGTGATTTAAACGGTGTCCAAGGACTTGAAGGGAATTTCATCTTTGTGAAATAGTCAGGGTCAATGAACTGCAAGGGTGCCATAGAGGACACTTCACTGTGGAAACCAAGGATTTTTGCGATTTGGATTTCATTTTGGATGAAATACCAGAAGTTCCTTGACTGAATAATGTAGAGTAAAAGGAATTCATGAAATACTGTGATACATGAGTGAACAAATGGAGTATCTTAGGAGAAAACTACCCAAAATTTGGAAATCGAAGGAGAGTATACAACACTATACCTTTTTAATATCACCCTTGTAATTTTTAACATGTCTACTCTATGATTACTTAATTCTCGAAGAGAGTGTTTCTGTCATTTGAATTCTTGCTTCACTGGTTGATTATATCTTGGATATATGTTAACCTATAAATGTTTGTAAAATAGAAAAGATGTAAGTCCCACATCTTATTATCCTGTATGCCAACTAGTTGTCTATCTACCTGAAATTTTTATTCTTATAATCTTTTCTTTATTCTCTGTGTCATAGTCTTTTGATAGAGAGAGATAAGAATAAGACCTACTTGAAGAATAGTTGTAAGGACTGAATAGTTGTACATTAAGAGGTTTAAACAGTTAGAGCTCATGGTAAGGGTTAAGTGTATTATTGCTATACATTTTAGTTGTATGCTAATAATCATAGATGATAACAGGAGGAACATAAACTACACACATAATCACATAATCTTGACATTCAAGGAGGAGAAAAATCTTATAATTACAGGGCTGAGTACTAATTATTTAGTATCTGGCTGTGAGCTTGCTTAAAAATTATGTGAATAATTCATATTAAACTAAGATGCTCTATGAAATCTTCATGTATATCTGAGAATTTCCTAGATAATCTCATGTGGTACAGTGTTCTCTTTTGAGTATACTGAATGTCATTTCTCTTTTAAAATAATAAGGAAGTTTTAAAGGAAGTCATGTAGAAAAAGAGTGCTTGTTAAATAGGGCTATACTTACTTCTAGGCTGTTTCAGTGGACAGACAGGACATAAGCCTGTTTTTAGAAGGAGAAAAATAAATATTAATTTATGTTGATATTTTCAGTATAAGTGAAGAATTACAATTTCCTCCTTAACTTTCTAAATTGTATATTTATATATTTATAAGATAAACTTGCTTCTTATTACCATTAATATAGCTTACATTTTATTATAAAATATCATATAGGTATTTCATCTATATATATTATATATGGGTATTATACACAAAAGTATATATTGTTATGTATCTCTATATATAGATAAAGGTTTATGTGTGCATAAACATTACATTTGGATATGCATATCTACATTATCTCTCTCTCTCTCTCTCTCTCTCTCTCTCTCTCTCTCTATATATGTCTATATCTCCAATCTTGTGTATATCCACATGTCCACCTCTCTATAACTGGATCTGTATATATCTAACAATACATAACTTTCTATATATATCCTAAATTTATATACAATGTGTATGGTTTGCATTGTACATAGAAATTTAATAAACAAGTAATATTAATGTTATCTTTAATGATAAATGTCAGCTATTAATTAATTATATAGTACTTTGCATTGTACGTATAAAGTCTTCATAGACTTTTTTAACTGTTTTTACCATCTCTGCTCCAGGGTTCTAGCACAGTTCTTGGAACATAGTGATGCTTGGTAAATATTAATAGAGGATTTGTTTTTCAATAATTCATCCAATATAGTGTTTACCACACTCGTTGCATTTTATGATCAACTAGAAAGCTTGTATTTATTTACTTTATCAATATCCTTGTTTGAATCCCATTCCACAATTAATTTAGAATGTCTGGGAAATGGACTCAGACACTGCTACTTCTGCTACTTGTAAAGTTCTCCAAATGACCCAGGGATATGGGCCTCCAGTCAGAACCAGTGATCCAATACTTCATTGAGCCTGTGTTTAATTTTTTCTGTGGGTGATAGTGAGATCTGGTGAATGAAGTGAAAATTTTCAACACTGGGAGCTGTGTATGGGGATTAGTTCTAGGCCTACACATCCCAACTTTATCAGTATCTCCTGCATGGTCTTTCTGATTTAGGCTGTTGTTGGGAGAAGGAAGAGAGGTCAACCGTCTTTTTGCACTGCATGCACTCATGCTGGTATTGGCGCTGTCACCCAGATTACCTAGTGAAAAGTACAATGGTGAATAAATTGGAATTCAGAGAGCTCTACCCTGTCAATATCCATTCTTTACGGGAGGAATTGATCTATAATTAGGGTCATAACTTCTCCAGAAACTGAAGGGGAATTATTAAGCAGTAATGTATTTCTGCTGTGGCACAACTGGGTGGAATTGAGATAGACTCTGGCTCTGGATGCCCTGATGGAAACCATTTTATTGTTTGCCAACCTGTGTTTCTCCCTGAAGTGATAAGCAGAGCTCCTTTCTTCAGTTTAATTCTCTACCTTGCAATGAAAAGTTTCTTTAGAGCATGCAAATCTGATATATGTTATACATGAGACTGCAAGACAGATATTACTGGTTCATTTTATGGATAAAAACACAAGGTTAAGTACCAGTAATCACTTATAGACACAAGTAAATGTCATAGTCAGCATCTGAACTCTGGCTGATGATTTCATGTAAAAATCTTATTATTGTTTTCCTGGTAATTCTTTAATTGACCATTCTTTCCCTTCTATAAACATATTATTGAGCTCTTTTCTCAACAAAATCATCAAACTAGCTAAATTTTAAGTTAATGATCCTATTGTAATAGAAAACCTGTGAAATGTTGTATGAGATAAACAACAAATAGCAAAGATTGTAAATCAATTCTACCACTAATGGGATTGGAAATTATAAATTAAGATGTTAACAAATGAAATCATTATGCACCTTATGATAGTATCAATAAGAGGGCAATTAACTAGAACTTACTCCAGAATGCAAAGGTAGTTCAATATTGGAAAGCCTTCTAATGTTATCAGCCTTTTAATGAAATCTGATAACTATTTCTAATGTGTGGAAAAGAAGTTTCTCCAAATCTACAATACTTGCCTGTGGTGTGGAGAATTCAGCCAATTCTAACAAGATATACTAGGAGATAGCTTCATATCCCAGAGTTTAAGGGTGCAGTCCACTTAAGGTATCAGTTCCAAGCTGAGATTTTACCTGTGCTTCTTAAAGACCAGCTACAGATGGAGGCTCTGAGGGTCCCCTCCTTTAGTTTCATACTCCATTTTTAAGTCCTTGTACTGTATTACATATACTTATAACTGGCTATAAACCAGAGTTTCCCATGACCCATTCCTTGGGTTTGATTAATGACTCAGAACACAGAGAAATATTTTAATTGCTAGATTACCAGTATATTGCAAAGTATATAATTCAGAAATAGCAAGATGGAAGAAATGCATAGGGTAATGTACGGGGTAAGGGTGAAGAACATCACTGTTATCCTTAAGACACCAGTGTACCTAAATCTTCATGTGTTCACCAATTTGTGGGGTTTTATGGAGGCTTAATTACATAAGTATGAATGATTAAATCTCTGACTACTAGTAATTGGCTTGATTTGTAGTCTTTTCTCTCCCAGGAAATCATGGGTCTGACTGAAAGCTCCAAGTCTGTTATCACCTAATTGCACTACCAACAGTTGCCCAACTTTAGCTGTGGTTCAAAAATCATCTCATTGACATAAAAAAGGCATTTTTGTTGTTCTCTTATGAAAAGTGTTTTAGGAGCTCTGTGTTTGAAATGGGTAGAGTTCATACATCTATTTCTTAAATCATAATATCACAGTCTCATATATGAATGGGAAAATACAGTTAAGATTAATTAATAGGAACACTAGCAGATTAAATTACCTCTTAAAATTGCATACAATATTATTTTTCTCAACTTGAAAAATGTATGACATATATTGCTTATGTATCAATACATAGCATAGCAAATTATAGTCTAGAATTATAAATAAATATTTAAACATCATATATTTAGTCTTTACAAATGAAAAAATATCAACTATACAACTATAACTATATACACATATGCATTATAAATGCTAACATCCAAACTAGATTAACATATATATTTATCTAGATACCAAACATCATTTTTGTTAAGGGCATTTTACATAAAAGATTAGTTAAAGTTGTTCTATCACAAGTTGTAAATTTATTAGCCAGGCATTTGATGATAGCTATTTCTAGATGGTAAGATTACATATTATTTGCATTTTACTTTTTTCAGTTACTTTTGTGCTTTTACTTATTTCTTTTTTTAACTTTTATTTGTATTTTATACTTTTAAACTACAAAAAGTATATTTTATTGTAAAATTTGTTGCTATTTAAGGAAAAATCTTAGATTATTTTATTTGTGCTTATCAAGTTGCAGAAATGTTTTTTGGTAATTGTATTAGACACATAAAATACTAAAAGCAAATATTTTTTAAAAATGTATTTTCACAAAGTTCTCATGACAAAAAAGAATATTGTGGGGAGGGGAACAAAAGAACACATTTCAATATCTGGGAAAACTGGTTTCATTTCATTTAAGTCTTTCTCTCCCCCTTCTTCTGAATACTGCTGTGAGACATGCTTGCCATAAACAGAGGTGTTTATTTTTTGCCATTTACCCAATGCACATTTAAATGGCACTTGCTCTTAGAGCTCAGTCATCTTACTCACCAACTCTTCTATTGAGTTGAGCTGGGCTATGAGTACCAGTGAGGTCTGAGGAACTGGAAAACGCCATTGGAGAGAGCAAGGATGCTAATGGATCATCACAGTTGTCTGAAATGGTAGGAAGAAAGGAAACAAATTCTATTAGCAAGAGATAATCTGTTTAAAAAAAATGGAATTAAGCATGTTCAGGTGGCCTAGTAGTCTAATACACCCTGGGAGAGGTCTCACATACATACCAAGGTCCCAGAATCAAGCCCCAGGACTTGGAGGGAACAACCAATGTGAACAATTAAATGAAAGTCATGACATTAACGATCAAGACCAGCACTAATTTCTGTGGACTATTTTGTCTAATCTTCACAACAACCCTGAAAGACAGGCATATGTTTCTTCCTTAATTGGTGAAACAGAAGTTCAGAGATGTTAAATATTTTGTCCAAGGTCACAACACTAGGAAATAGGGTTGGTCAGTATTCTTACTCAAGTTTTGTTTAACTCAAAACCCAACTCCTTTTATCATTCCTTTCACTAACCACTTGAAAAAAGTCTCAACTTACAGCTATTGATCTTATTTGAGAAGAAAAGAGATGATTAAAGAGGAGATCATTGGTTAAGTACTCTCCTGTCTTTAGTCCCTGACTACTCTTGTACTAATTTTATATGGAGGGATGAAATAATCTAAAATGTCCCACTCCCAGTTTTGTGAAAATATATGGAAAATAAATAATTCTAACTATTCTTTTTTATTCCACGAAATACTAGAGAATGAATAGTCTTGATCTTGTGCAATGTTTCATCTGATAACTCATCTCGGTAGCTACCCTTCTAACCTCCCCTAAAAATGTAGAAATTGTGATTCCAAGGTCATTGAATGATGTTCAAATGTGGACAAGATTGGGTCATGAGCAGAGATTCTGGTCGTGAGAGCATAAATATGTTTTTCTGATATATACTGATGCCCTAACTATCCAATCTCAAGTAGAGGACTTTATCCTGCATATTGGTCACCTAAATGTTCTGTAATCCTTCATTCAGTGACATGTTCTTTTTGGAAACTTAGCAAACTATCTGGTACATACAAGTCTTTAATAAGGGTCTGGTGAAAAACAGAGATGGTGAGAGAAGGAAGAAAGGGTGTACTCAATTAGTTCACATAATAATTCTAACGGTTCCCTCCTAATTTTCCTTTTTGAAAACTGTTGATCTTTCAGGATACTGTAGAATGATTTCATAAAAACCTAAACACATGTCCTTCAAGATAAAATTGAAACATGCCAGTCAATTTAAAGGTAAGCTTCATGAATTAAAGACTTTCTGTACTGATAATCTGATGTTTTCCAAAAGAAAATATATGTCGGATTATGAGATTGCTTGTTTACCCAATAAATTTGTCTATTAATTTTTTATTTTATTGTAGGAAAATTACTGAGAAACATAAGGATTAAATTTTTGTTTGTGGAATGTGTTGAAAAATTACTGGCAAGATGAATTTAGAGTTTTCTCCAAACACAGGTTTGAAAAAAAAAAAAACTTGAGGTATTTGACAAACACAAAATAGAGCCAGATAGACTCTGAATAAGAATAACATAAAAAATTTCTTCAAGGACACCAGGGTAGTTACGGCCATATCATGAGTAGAAACCAGAGCTTTGTGTCACTCTGTTCCTGGCATAAGATGAAGATGAGAGGAAACACACACACACCTCCAAGTGCTTGTTTGGAAACACTAATTTGTTACATTGCACATTTGGAAGCAATTTGAACATAATGCAAATATTACATTTGCTTATGCCTATTTTATCATCAGGAAACATCAGGAAAATTCAAAATATTAAACCTAATTGAACTGAGTCCTACAGAAATACATCATACAAATACAAACACAAACATGAGATAATATATATTATCATATTTCACAGCTGTGCTGAGTCTCACTTATCCATCTGTAGGCATAACTATTCTGAGTTCAGATAACACCATTTTCCAATAATTCATGTATACAAATTCTCTTTCCCAACAACTCTCAATAACTTTCCGGTAACTTTCAAAAGGAACTTCCAATTTCTTCTGACGACCACTTTTGCAAATAAGCTGACAGTCTTTTGAAGGTGAAGTACTGTATATGCTACAGCATGCATGTAGTTATTAAATATATAAAATGCTACCTTTTTTATTAGCTTTCAGTTTTTTCTTTAGCACTGGTGGCATTTTAGAGTATGGTGATCCTAGTCCCAATTTTCCTTTGTGCAGAAATGGTATGATCAAATCATTTCAATTTAATTCTGTTCAATAAATATGTATAATGCCCTACTTTACCATTGACCTCGAATAAACATTGGAGATAGATTTGAGTAAAACTGAGTCTCAGACCTCAAGTTGCTCAGAAACTGTCAGAGATAAAAGATGTAAAAATAAATAATTAACTGAGGAGAAAGTTTAGGAGGGTTTCACCAAAGTCACATGCAAGTCGATTAAAAAAAGATAGTTAACTGTTTAGGCGACCAGAAGTGTGACCTATCCATATCCTTCAGCCCTATGGAGTCTTTCCTGCACAGCACTGGCCTCAGGGAGAAGGAAGCCTCCAGAGTCCACTGACCTTATAGACCAGCTGCCATTTGCCTCATTGTCGATTTCCTTCTCCTGAAATACACCCTCATTGTTCAGGTTTTCCTCACTATCTGAAAGTAGAGCTCTCTTACAAAAGCGTTTACAAGTCAAAAGGCACAAAGCAAAATCAATCACCATTCATCTTCCCTTCCTTCTTCTCTGTTTTTCTTTCTTTCTTTTTTACTTAATAGAGGAATGGAGAGGAGGAAGAAGTATTTTTAAAGAAGGAAGGAAGAAGAGAAAGCACTTTTATTTGTATGTACGTGTCTGGTTGTTCCCTCAGACCCAGGGAATGCCACCATATGGGGAAAAAATTGGGCATTCCAAGATCCCCCAAATAATCTACCAAATCATACCAAACAGTACATAAGACCTAAAAAAACACACTAACATGTAGTAAAAACAGGCGCTATAAATTCACAGCCTTCATAGAGCTCATTCCAGAGAAGGAGCTTGTCCAGTCCACTCTCACTGTCTCTAGAATGGTGCAAAACCAACACTGAACACTATTTTCACTTTTATAAAAAAAGGTAAAAATCCTCTTCAGATTTGTTTCAGTTAGGGAAAGCAGGTACTAGTATAGGGCTTTGGTAAAAGCGAGGTGCTGTAAGGTGAACTTCAATTTAAAAAATAGGGAAACCTGTATCTCAGTTTATGGGGACATATTTTAATTTTGGAAATTAGTAAACCCACTAAAAGCAACCTGTATTAATGAAAATGTGTCAAGGAGATTCTTCAAGATTCCTTGCCCCCATGGATCCTTTATATTGCAACAGTGGATTTTATTGAACACGTCTGAATTTTTGCTGTCCTATCCCTAAAAGTCATTAGAATTGTAAAATGTCAAAATAGAAAGAAATAGACTATACCCCCTTCCAATAGGTGGTTTCTTTTGTCATTTTTATGCTGCATGAACGAATCTGTCACTTAAACTGAAAATAGACCAGGTCTTTAATCAAATTACCTCTAGTCATTGGGAATTAAGAATCCGTTCGTATAATCATTCTAAATCGAAAAATGTGTATTATTTTTAGACATGTGTCCTGTTCTTAAAGGAGAGGAAAAATGGTTTAGTATAAATGAGAACAATAATTATATTTTTTCTTTTTAATTCATGATTTGGATCAACTTGTGAAAGTGGAAAGTATCAGGAAGGCTAAAGTTAAGAGATTCCCCTTCTAGACTTGTTTCTTCTCTTGCCTTAGTGACTTTAGATAATACCTTAAAAGGTTCTACAACCACCTGGTGGATGTGCTGTGATATACACAGTGACTCAAGTGTGAATCAGTTCTCTTGAAATTTACAGAATATTGTAAATGAATGAAGCAATAATACAAAAGAAAAGAAAGCACAGAAAATAGCAAAATAGATGTTCTTAGCTCTAGCTTCATGGTGTACAAATGGAAGTCATCTCTGCCACCTGTAGTCACAGAATAAATTTACAGCTGGAAAAAGGATGGATAGGAAAAGTTCACATCATAAAGGAGAGCCCATGGAATGAGAACAGGAAACAATCAATAGTCTGTGATATCTGCTGAAACAGAGATGAAACATTTCAACAATTTTATTTCTGGGAGATCACTTCTGTGTCCCAAAACCTGCTTAAGAATTGGTGTCACTGATTGTACTGAACGTTTACAAGGGAACAGATGAGGAGAATATTCAATTGAGGGGGAGAAGATATGGGACGGGGAGAGTAACAATGGCAGGGAGTCCACATCCCTCACCTGCCCCTTTCCATGAGATTGTCACCCTTGTGGAGACTGCTGATATCACCAGTTATAGGGCTGGGAAGGCATTGAGTGAAAGCCCATCACCTCCACACTTCTTACAGGTTTAAAGTAAGTTCACCTGTGTTCTTAAATTTTAGCATCCACTCATAATGAAGCGTCTATCTATGTGTCTGCACAAAGCTAAATCCATTAGTCATGGCCTCCAAAATTGTATGCAGATGTTTATCTGTACTTACATGGAAATAGTGAAGAAACTCAAGAGGAAGAAACTCATATTGGAAGATTAGGAGAAAAATATGGAGAGGCAATGTCAGCTTCCAATGAAACGCACATCCTGAGAGAGACCATAATGGTTTTTCCAAGAATAGTTTTTCCAGAAATGAGACATACTTCATGGATGCATTGTAACCACAGAATATTTTCAAAGTGGGCTCTTAAAAATCTCATAGTTGGGACTTTTCTCTAAAAGATCTGTTGCAAAAATCAGATAAAATCAGGCTATTTATAAAATGCAAGCCCTTATTCTCATGTGATCTATTATTCTCTGCTTTTAACAAATAACTTTGCCGCCACTTTTACTATGTTCCTTTATAACATGAAAAGCACTGCCTAACCCTCCTCCATTTCCAGGCAGAAAAAAACTCAAACCTATGTGTGTGAGCACCATAATTCCCTTTGCTTTCTCCATTAGCAGTTGTTGACAATCCCCGGTCTGTTTACATTCATACACTGACAGAATTTTAAAATGCGAAGAAACCTCTCAAATTGTGGAATTAAAGTTCTTGATTTTTCAAATGAAGAAGTCAGGGTTTGGGGACTGCCCAAGATTATTTGAGTAACTAATGGACTAGCCTGGACGCTAGGTTTGAGTTATCAGGAGTTGTATTATACTTTATGACATTTGTTTTAATGGAAGACTATTTTTTTTTTTTTGAAAAAAGGACATAGTTTCATTTTGTGGATAAAAGAAAATGAATAAATAATAATTGTCAGGAATTACAAAAGAGTTTGCATTTCTTCTGTAGTTTTCTTGCCTCGCTTATCTCTTCTTTCAACACTCTCTCCTTGTAAACAGGGAGGGAAAACAACAAAGGAAGGATGACAGAAAAAAAGGTAAGAAGAGAAACAGAAAGAAATTTGTTCTTTATTACTATGTGTATGGATACTCAAGTCACTAATTTTATTTGATACTTTTAATCTAAAGAAGTGGGGATGATTTCTGCGTCTATATATGTACAGTCAAATTCTGGAGGTTTTATTTCATGTAAATTAATAGGTAAATTCAAAAAAGAGAATTCTGAGTAAATGGATATTTACACAGCTTTTTAGAAATGATCATTGACTCTTTAAGATGATTCTACTTTAAGTAACAATTTTTGTTGCCAACATATATTTTTATTCATTATTATTAAAATACCAATAGAGTTATAGATGGTCTTGAAGTTAAATTGTAAGCATCGTCTTGATTACCACAGTAAATTGTCTGTATATGGGGATTTGGAGCTTAAAAGATTCACTTGTATTTATAGGTGAGATAAAATTCCTCTTCGCATTGCACACTTAATGGCCTACTTTGTTTGAAAGATATAAAGTATGCATTTTGCATAGTGCCTACAACAGTACTTAGAAATGACAACTCACACTTTTAGCTTCATTTATTTTTCCCCTTGTTAACTATAATTTAACTTAGTAAACAATAAAAATAAATTCTCAATATTACTCTTAAGCCTGACCCTATCCCGGTATTCCACCATGAAATCCAAAAAGATAAATTACTTCATAATGAGCAGACCAAGAAACATGGTTCTCTAAAATGAGTCATGAAAAAGAGGTTAAACCTCTTCTCTCCTGACATCTGAATCCAACTTAATGCAGTACTTGTTTTTTGATCACCTGTGCATGTATGTGGCTGTGCTCTTGACTATGGAAAGACAGAATTAAAGTTCAAGACATAGACCCTGTGTTTAAGAAACCAAACATCTACTTTTGGTTGAAAGTTAATCCATATATACATGTATGCTTATGAATAGTTACATACAAAAATCATTTGACTTGGAATCTTCTCTCCTCCCTGTGAATGTGCTCTCATTTAGCCTTTCAGTATTCAGAGTCCTCAAATGGAAATGACAAGGGTTGTTCATTTGTTCAATCAACAAACTTCAACTGATAACAATCCAGATGTCAGAGTTCCTATTAGGCTTTGAAGATTGTAACAACTATAATAAATTTCTCAGTATGGTAGACATGTTCACATTACTCCCACCACTGCAACAGTTATTGTTGATGGATAACTGGGGTGCATTAGACTCTAAGAACACCCAGAAAAAGGGGCTGGCCTTGTCTAGGGATTAGTAAGAAGGCTTTGAGATTGTTTCCAGATTTTCATACATACATATATATATATAAAATTGTTGATTTACACCTACCCACCAACAGTGTTCTAATGCCCTTCGATTAATTTGACCTCTTCTATCCCAGCTTCCCTTCTCCCTCCTCCTTGTCCATCTCAGACAGCCATAAATTTGATTTTAGCATTGAAGGGAATTTTGGTTATGTTTGTTTTGTTTCTTTCAAGATTTTAGAAAAAATTTGAAGATTCTTATCTGAACTTAAAAGTGACTTGGTAGGACTACATCGTAAGTAAACACAATAAAAACAATAACAAGATGGCAGCAGCAGCCACAATTATTTGAGAGCTTCTGGTGAAGTTCCCTGCTAGGTTGGCGGATTCAGGTTAGAGGAACCCTATCATCTGTGCTGTCTGGATGAAGAACCTACGGTTTTTTATCCACTTTACATTCTAGTCAGTGTCTAAACTGGGCTGTGAACCAAGGTCAGTGTGATTCTTTGCACATTGTCTATGGAAAATCTGCTTCCAATTCCTAAAATGGCAGTAGAATTACATCCTAATCTGGCAAGGATCAGAATGCCAACTATCTTGTGTTAATTTAGATCTTTCCTTCTAGGAAATTAAAAAAGCATCCTACATGGATATCCAACAAACATCTCACACTCATGACTCCAAAATATGCATGCCTAAATTGTCTTCCATTTAGGATATTATCATCTCCCATTTACTGCCACTGATGGATTTTATAAAAAAAAAAAAAAATTCATGTTATGAATACAAGGTCACCATTCACTGTTTCGTTTTATTATTTTATACCCTGAAATATTATTAAAAACAATCTAAGTGAACAAATGTTTTATAGGTTTTTCATATGCAAAGTATATGAGGTATTAATCATGCTGGGACTATAAAAACACCGTGTTAAGCAAGGATTTTCACATTTTTTTAACAATAGAACTTAGTATCTCTATTACATTTAGTTCAATAAATATTTGTTGTGTGAAGCGATAAAAGATACAAACCTACCCTTTTGTTGTTTATTTTAAAAGATTTCACTTTTTCCCAGTCTCTCTCTCTCATCCATTAATCACCCTTAGTTCCGGCTTTTCAAGTATGCTACACATTTTGTTAACAGTCTTCTCAGTATAACGCTGGAGTTAACTCTCATTAAACCAGTCTTTTTAAAAGCCCACTTCGAGCATTCTTCCTTCACTAAGATTTACTATATCTAGTAGCCTTAAATTTGGCATTTGGAGGTAGCATCATGATGATGAAAGAACAAAAAAATAACTATTAGAGCATAGCAGGTGCAAGCTAAGCATAAAACCAGGTGTCATTGATAGGGGTGGCAGGCCTGTCATAGAATAAGAAAGTGAGGAGCCACAAGCAGAGTCAGGAGTAATGGATCTCTTGTTGGGATTAGCTTTAGTCAGAGGCCAAGAACCATGTCCCCCAAAGCAACACAATGACATTGTCTAAATGCAAATATGCCAAAACTATTAAAACTTTATATGGTCTTTTGTAGTTTAACTGGATTAGCTAGGACACATAAAAATCTCTGATGGGCATAAAAGATGAGATTCATATATAAAAAGAATTCAAAATCTTTGGAATATGAGATTCTAAGAATTATGACTAGGTTACTTTGGAAGGTTTTAGAAGATAATGAGGAAAAATAACAAATATTTGAAATTTTTTCTATTTAAAATTTTTACTAAGTATAATATTGTTTCTATATACGCTTTCTCCCTCTTCTCATTCCAACCTATCATCAGTCTGCACAACAGATACACACATACAGACACACATGTACCATTAAAAAGTAGAGTAATTTTGGGGGTGTGTGCTTAAGCAAAGTTAATGAGTAAGTGAATTAAATATATACAATGATTAGACTGTGAAAATAGAGAAATGAAATCTAAATATCTAAAGTATTAAAAGTAGAAATGATGTCTTTTTTTCTTAAAAATATCCCACTGCTCAAATGATTGTGCATTTGAAGTGAAGAAAAGCTGACTGAAGAATTGTAAAGAGAGTGCTGCTGTCAATTCAGTGCTCATCAGAGTTGAGAATTTCTTTTCTAGAGCTGTGTCTTTCTCAGTAGACATCTATTTTTTTTCTTTTAATACAAAGGAGCTAACCTTCCAATAGTTAATCATGATCTCGGATTGAGTGGTTCTAAATTACACTACAGTCCTGGTTACTCAGGAAACCGTGATCTTAAAGTGCAGCTCAATCACTCCATACACATTCTCAAAACCCTCTTCAATTTTAATGGGTACAGGCACAGAGTTCCTAAAGGAAACACTAAAATATCTGTGTCCTAAATCTACTCATTGGAATAGAGGAAAAATATCTGATTAAGAAGACAGATTTGAGTTTTGGACTGGCCAATTGGCTGACTGATAGCACAGATAATGGTGCTAATGCCACCCATTTACGAGAGAAGATAAACACGTATTGATAACTTGAATAAATATTAACTTTTATTGGTCTTTGTAGATGAGAGAATAATGCCAGCTGAGAGACCAAGGCAGCAATCCTTCAAGATCACAATCTGACTCTGTGTATGTATGTGTATGTGTACATGTGTAACGTATGTGTATGTTTGTGTATATGTATGTGTGTACACATGTTTTCTTTCTGAAAAGATGGAGACTCTAGTATATTTCTAAAGCTCCCAGACATTGGATTCTAGCTGAGTCTGAATTTAGATTCTGATTCTGCAGTTTATGAATTATATCTCCTTTGGAAAGTTATTTAATCTCAGTCTTCTCTATGAATAATGGGGATGATAACAATTCTAACATACCATACTTGTTATGAGAACAAAAAGAGAATTCAAGTAAAAACATTCAATTCAGTGACTGACACATAATTGAATACATGTACTTTTCTTACTATTATACTCTTTCTTCCCTGAGATTCAAGCTCATCATCTTTTTGATATTGTTCATCCAGGTGGCTTTAACATTCTCTTTATCAGCATTTCAGGGTCCATACAAAGAGCTATTCTGTTTCTACATTACTTGCCCCTAAACTAAATAGGGTATACTTTCTAAGATTCATTAATTTGCTTCTCCATCCAGTGTACAGTTTTTAAGCAGAAATTGCCAGATATCTAGCTCTCTGCTTCGTAGACTGGTGACTCTGTATTGAACCGGAAACAGAGTTTTATATAATATTACAAGGGATGAGGCTTTTAAAAAGTTTTGATTTATTTCTAGTCCTTATATTTGACTTATTTTAAACATATAGCAATTAAAATTGGACTTACTAATCTTGCATTCTTATACCATAAGCTTAAAAAAGCCAAGAAACACAGCTTTGTGTGAGACAGTCATACCAATTTGTATTTTAGAAAGCTAACTTTGATCTCAGAGAGGAGAACAAATTTTGATTGTTTATGGGGAGGGTTATAAATTTCGGGTTAGAATAGTGAGAATAAAAGATTGATCACAGGAATACCCAATCAAAGCCATAGAAATAGCAACGGAGGAATTCTAAGGATCTGGAATAACAATGGAATTGAAACAATACAAAGTAAGAAAATATTGTATTGTGTAAGACTCATCACTTCCTGGTAGCTTGAAGGGGAGGTCAGAATGAAGGATGAATTCAAGATTTCTGGTTTCACTATTTTGTCATTTGAGACCTAAGAAGTTCACAAATCTGTTTCTAAAATTAACAAATTCACATAAAGCAAAATAGAAAAAATGAATGCTCATACATTAAAATGATTCCCAGATCATAGATAGGTTTAAATTTTAGATAGATTTACAGTGTCAATGTCATGAAAATTATATATGTGTACATGTGTATGTATGTATGCATGTATTTATATGTAATGTATATGGCAAGTCATATGATATTTTAAGATGATACATTTTTAATTGCACAGAGGCGAATAATAATTACTGTATAAAAGAGGAAAGAAAAAGCACTTTGACCAGAGGTAGGTAGCTCCCTTGCTCTTCAGAATAGACTTCTAATTCCTTGTTTCTGTATAGTTTTCATGGTTGGACTCTTGGTTATTTTGTCTCTGATACTCCTTACTTTTCATTCTTTGCCCAGACTTGCCAATTTATTGGCAGTTTGAGAGGCAAGGTCTATGCTTCTCTACATTCGACTATCAAATATGACAAAGATGTGTCACTTCTGTGTCCCTCCACATCCATCTCCTTCCTAAATAACCCCTGCGTCACCTTTCTCTTTCCTAGATGACTTTTATTTACTGTACCAGATAACAATACCCCAAGAGCGTGCATCCAGGCAGGAGAGCCATGTTTTGGTCTTATATGTCTTATTCTCCACCATAAGGACATTGCCAAGGGTTTGTGTTGATGATATTGTCACATATCAAAACCTCATATCTTAGAGAGCAGGAATAATGTCATCCTATCTTTATTGACATTCATAATGGTGATCACACAGCAGTTGTTCAATGATTATTGGATCAGTAGAATCGTAAATAAATGGACAGTCTTAAATTGGGTAAAAAATCTGGGTAACAATTAGATGGCTTTATCAACTGAGTAATGTCTGGGCAACAGTAAAATGTCACATAGGGGAACAAAATAAAGGCTGTGAGGAGTAATTTTAATGAGATCATCACCACTACTTTACATATGTGTGAATTCCAAACACTTTCTTTATTTGATCTTTGCAAAAAAACATCCCAGGCAAGTAAAATAATCATGATGGTGGCCAAATGACAAATGGGGAGCACAGATATCAATATCACATTGATATTATCTAGGAAGGAAAAAGTGTATTTTTTATACTTGTATGGAGTAGCTTTCATTATTTATTATTCTAAAGGAAACATGCAGGCAGGAATGAAGCCAAGTAGATTCAGGAAGGCAGGAAGAGAGAGGAAGAAAAATCTTTTTTATTTATTTAGTTGTTCATCTTAGTTGTTCCCACTCATTCTGGGATGTGAACCCAAGGTCCTGAACTACACCCAAGCCCTACTCCACCAGGGACCACAGAGAAAGATATCTTATCTCCAATAGACTTGTTCCCGTCTCAAACAACACCCTATTCTACAGATAAAGAACCCAATGTTCAGAGATTGGGGAAGGAAACACTTGGAAATATGACTTGAAGTCTGACTTTCTAAGTACCAAGAGTGTACTATCTTTAACAGGTGTGAAGGTGTGAAGCAGAATGAAAAATGAAAAACATCACAAATGTGAGTCGCATTACCTGACTTGTGCATTCAGTTGCTCTACTGATGACATGGTAAATCTATACAAATCTATTCCCTTCTTTGTATGGCAGCTTCCTCCCTGGAAAATGAAGATGATGTTGCCTGTTCTCAACAGGATATTATGACAAGTGAGGACTATATGAAACTAACAAAACAGTGCATACAGAAAGTACATAATTGATATAACTATTGCATTGTAATTCTCTGATAAGCCTCAGAAATGATTTTTGGGTAAGGAAATGATGTTTAGAGAGTGCATAAATTCGAATTCTAAAATGGCTCCTATTAGCCATTTCACTTCATTTATCATGGACCCATCCTGGTTTCTGTGTTTCGGGCATGGGAGTGAGGCTAGGGTGGCCAATGAGTTGGTATGGGTGGTCTCCACTTACTAGTTGGTTCCTTTTAATCCATCCTGTTGACTCTGCTTATGTGTTTAGACTCATTTTCATCACTGGGAGGGAACCAGGCAGAGGTTAGGGGCAAAAATCTGCTGTTTGTCTTTGGCATTTTTTTTTTCACTTTTTAAAAGTTTAAAAAAAAATTTTTTTTAATTGCAATAACTTTATTTTATGAATTAAAATAAACTCATTTGTGTAGGTTCACCATATGTGCAGTTTCCCCATTCCTCAGATATACATTTTTGGCATCCCTTTGTACACCATTAATCAGATGAAATGCATCCAAACTAAGACAGTAGAAAGAAGATCTTAGATTGTTACATGAATATAATATTAATTATTCTGAGGTTCTAAGATCATTAGATTTCAATTTTGGAAATGTTCCCTTTAATAGTGAATCAAACATTTTGAGTTTAATTTACTTTTCAAACTCTGGCATGCCTTTTGTTAAAACCTGTACTCTTAAGAGTGTTTGCCTATCAGAAGGCAGGAAAAGAGTAGGTTTAAACAGACAATCCTTTGTATAGTCCAGAGAGCTCACCTATCTGCTATCAAATGTGATCCTGTAGGACTCTCTAAAATGACCTACCAACCACACAAATATAATGATTTTTGAGACATTTCAGGTCACTTGATAATGAATTTTTGGGGACAGGCTAAAAATAAAAGTATGGTCCAGGCAAAATGTTTCATCATGTTCTATTTTTCCTTGTAAAATGTTCCTCTTGCTCTTCCTGAATTGCAGTTGTGATTCTTAAGCAGACATTGGCTGCAGCTATGAAGACATAAAATGCTATAAATGTTATATGGACATGTCCAGGTATTTTGGTGTTATAATTTAAAAGCATCAATAAAGTTTGAATTGTATTCAGAGTTTGCAAATCTGTCATGGTCAGATGAGTTCAATTTCCATTTTTCTCTTCCCGACCCTTCAAATTATGCATGAACAAATTAAAAATAGCAGGAAAATGTATTGTGCTCACTAAATATCTCCCATTTTGGAGGAAATCTTTAGCAATCAAATAACATGAAGAAAGACACACTGGAAAACAATTATAAGCCTGGGAAAATTTCATTTCATTGCTGAAGACAGAAAGTGGTGCATTTCAAAAGTGTGAGCAAAGATTAATGGAGATGAAGGGAGTGGTAAGTGCCTGTGAACCAAGACATTTAACTTTAATATCATTGCAAAACATGAGAGTCATCATTTCAAGTCTCAATAACCTCAAACTGAAATGCATTCATTGCTATTTTTATTCTTTCCCCTGCCCCCAATGTTGTACTTTGCAAGTTGAATGGGCCTGACAAGGAATTGGTTTGAAAGTTAAGGGTTCTTTTCCTGAACAAGGTTAAGTTTAGCTTTGATGACAGCACAGCTTGGAAATCTCTTGCCAAGCCATTTCCTCCGGGCAAGAAACTGAGGATTTTCACTTTCTCTGTCAGCTTTAGCTCTCTCTCAAGTGGTTATGAGTCAAGTCTTGGAAAAGACAGAATGACAAAAATAAAACCTTTAATTCATGGCATTGGTCTGAGAGTTCCAGACAGAATTATTCAAGTGAATTTTGATGAACTAGGTCACTGAGTCTAGTTCCTTGGGGGTCTATATAATATTTTAGCATGGCATTCTGGTTTTCTGAACATTTAAATGGAATTTTAATTGGAGAATATATTTAGGGTACTAGAAATGTATGAATGTGTGCCATTTAATACTAAGTATTGTATTTGCCAACAGACATGGAATGAGTCTATATGAATACTAAAAAGTTGAAAAAAATAGTTATTTGCTTATGGCTGATATCTATTAATGCTTGGAATAAATAATTTTGCTTTTCGTGCTTATAACTTGTACCTTCAAAAGAGGTTAAATTCCTACTTTGGTCATCTCCCTGAATATTTCAGTCTATTCCAGCATCCCTATGCTTCTGTAAATTTTTATGATCCAAGAATTTTATTTCCAAGGGTACTGCATGTGACAATTTTTCTAAAATTTTCTGAGAAATGTGAATAATTATGAATATTATATTGATCAATCAACTAATCAGAGATATTTGCCTTCACTGACTTTCGAAAAAGAAAAAGAGTGATCCATTATGGATTCCTAATAATTAACAATGTGCTTTATATGTTTTATTTTATAGATTACATTTAATTTTCCTCAAAGCAACCATACCAAAAAATGTGCTTGTCTCATTTTATGACAAAGAAAACAAAGTTCAGAGGAACTAGATGACTGAAGAGCTTGCATTTGAAATCATGCTCTTTCCACACTATGTCGGCCTCCTTTTTCTCTTCACTGTTTTGGAACTCAGAGGATTCTGGTTGAGGCTCAAGCTCCCCGATCTTTGATTCTGCTACTCTGTGAGTCATACTTGGATCAGCACTGTTCTAGAAAACTAGCTGTCTTTTCTTCTAGCTATTCTCACTTTACTCTTTCATGTAACTGCTCCCAATTGTCCAAATCAGACCTTCATATCTAAATAACCCCTGTGGTAATATGCAGTGAAAGCTTAGAATGATGGTCCCAGTCTCATGGCAGAGAGGAAAGGACTAGTAAATGAGAAGGTGAAACATTATAGGGACAACGTCCCTTTCTATAACAAAATATACTGCATTATAGATAACTTCTCAATCATCCCATTTACTCTAACTTCTATAATTATGATAGCATACCCCATTCATTGGGTATAAACCACAGACCACTGGGACTAGTGACCTACAAATATTGAATTCATTGATACTCCCAATAATAATTATGATTAGGCTTTATTATCTTGGCTTTATAAAGAAACTGAGATTCAAAACATTTAAGTAACACGTATCGAGTTCAGGGTTGGGATTGGCACTAGATCCCCATTAGCATTAAGTACCATACTGAAAAATTAACCCAGGGCATGTCAGTCCATTCCGTTCATTTGATCTCATCTCTTGATCAATTTTGTAATATTGGAATGTTTAGAAAAAATAAAAATGATATCTACATGCCAACACTATTGCATTAACTATGAGAGTATATCCAAACTGAACTTTACATAACCAAGTAGAATCCAAAGGCTCACTGTTAATATTTCCAAAGGGGATTCTATCCAAGCCCCTTTCAGAAACTGCAATCAGCTGGACTTACCCTGAGTATTCACGCAAACACATAGAGGAGGTAGGAGAATGTTCTCTAACTGGGGATAGGGTCACTTTGTTTTCTGAGGCTGCTAACAATTAGTTTCAGATTCCTGAAATTTGGAATTCTGTATCCCGGGGTGCTAGAGATATAAATCTTCTATGCCTGTGAATCTTCCTGAACTCCATTATTGACTTTAGGTTTCAAAGATCTTCTAGACAATTTGACTATGGATCCTCAGATTCAACAACTTCATGCTGGACTTGCTCTTTAAAAACTCAGCCTCAGAGCTGGCCCTTCCTCTTCCCTGAAAGCCCAGCCCTTGCCTATCTAGTTGGTTCCTACTCACAAACCTACACGTGTGTTACTCTTTAGCTTTACATGACTGAGGAGATAACAAAGCAAAATCAGCATTGACAAAGTCAAGGCTGTTCTTTGAAAGATATCTTAAGAGTCAGTGAATCAGTTTGTGAGACTGAGGCAACGCTTTCACAATTCAGATAATTTTAATAGGAATGTTAAGTTGTCATTGAAATAGTGAATAGGGAATTTGAAGACATCTCAGTCCAGAAACATAAGGACAATACCTGAGAAACAGAAGACATTCTTCTTTGATTTTAGAAATAGTTTCAAGCAATGATATTAATATTTTTCATATTAGCTCTTCCAGAAATATAGGGCATATTAATAATTATGCTTCTATTTGAATTAGCATAGACTCTTTACATTAAAGTGTATATTTGAAAAATATGTTTTAAAAAGCTTCTTTTTATAAATGGAGCAGAGCTCAATTAGGCAAACACTGTATTGAAAAGAAAGAAAAAACAAAATAATACTAGTGATGAGCCTCGCAAACAGAATCTTTAATTCTTTGCTAATGTTGACATCCAGGATGAACCAATACTGCTGGATAAGAGATGTGTCTCGACTAGTGCCTCTGTAAGTCTAAAATGTGGACATTTGAAAAAAAAATATTCTAGTATGCAAAATTATTTCTCTGGATTAACTTAAAGTATTGCTTCATTCCTGTGCCCACCCAAAACTGATTACATTCTTGTTCCCAGGTTTGGACTCAGGCTTTGGGTAACTCCTGTCTCTTTCCCTCAAATGATAATTACATCTGTCACTCCATCTAGATCATGAGTCTCAGGAGGAGAATTACAGAATCCTTCAAACAACAAAAAAGGAAGAGAACAAGGATGCCGATGTTGTGTGGAAGGAGCAGGATTTCAAATGAGTGCTCTTCAGTAATTTAACTTCTCTGAACTTTGTTTTCTTTGTCATAAAATGAGAAAATTACCTTTTTTAAATTATGATTGTTTTGAGGAAAATTAAATGTGATCTATAAAACATAAAATACATTGTTAATTTAAGAATTCTATGAGATCATTCTTTTTCTTTTTTGAATGTCACTGATGACATGTAGCACTGATTAGTTAACTGATGAATAAAATTTTCATTATCACTAAAAATTGTTATACTTAAATCTTGTGTATGACTTTCTTGGCTAGGCTATCAGTCATGCATATACTTAAAAGAGAGTTTTGGTGAGTCTCTGAGGATTTTGATATGATACTGAAATTTAGTTATCTTTAATTACATTTATACCAACACCAGACACTGTTTTGTACTCTGATGTAATGTAGATGGATCCAGTATGAACCTTCATGTCCCTAGGTTTCTCATGCCTGTGAAGTAGCCTCTGTCTGTCTTCCCTGACTAATGAAAAAGATCCAACATGATCCTCCCTGGAGGTGCAATATCCTGAAATATTTTTTTCTTTTTAAAGTGAACCCACAGTATTCATTGGAGGAGGAAGAAACTTAAAAACTGGCAAGTGAATAGCTTTACATAAAATTGGGCAAACAGGATATTTTGTCAAAATTCATTCTTTCTCCTTTGTTCTTTCTCTTTAATTTTCATAAAGGAAAAGCTGTTTCTTGATTTGCCTTTCATTGCAATGAACATTAGCCAAATTTATGTTAGTTTATTTCAGAACTCATAACTCAACAACAGTAACACAAACAACCCAATTAAATAATTGGCAAAAGATCTGAATAGACACTTTTCCGAAGAAGACATGCAAATGCCCAAAAGGCACATGAAAAAAAATGCACATCATCCCTTTTTATTAGGGAAATGCAAATCAAAATCACACTGAGATTTTATCTCACACCTCTGAGAATGACTAATATCCAAGGGACAAATGTTATAGATGATTTAGAGAGAAGGGAATCATACAATGTGGATGGGAATGAAATCTGTCACCGCTATTATGGAAAGCAGTTTAGTGATTCCTCAAAAACAATAAAAGTAGAATTTCCATACAATACAGTTATCATGCTTCTGGGTATTTACTTGATGAGTACAAAAACAATAATTCAAAGAAAGATATACACCCCCATGTTCATCACAGTATTGCTTACTTCTAAGGGTTGGAAACAACTTAAGCATCCATCATATTATTGGCTAAAAAAGTTGTGGAATATATACCCGATGGAAAACTAGTTAGCTGTAAAAAAGATGAAATTCTATCACTTGCATCAACCTACATAGGCCTGGAAGTTATTACAATTAGTGAAATGTCAGATAAATAATTTTATTTATATGTAGTGTATAAAGAAGTGAAACAAACTAGATTAAAAATAATTTCAGAGTACAAGTCCCAGTGATTAGCTACCAGAGCAAAGGAGAATGGAGTGGTAAATTAGGTAAGAAGAGACAATTGTGTAGTGAATGATGGAATTGTCTCTTAGTGGGGAATAGAATGCATATTATGCATTATATAGAGAGATAATATAATAATGCAATGTTAGTTCAATATCTGTTTTTTATAAAATGAGGTGACTTTTAAAAGAAGATAAAATGAACTTTTTGACTCTCTTTGAAATGACTGCTATGGAAAATAGTCAATCATCCTTGTATGTGAAACAATATTCAACTTAATTCTTTGATTATTATCCCCCCTGCTGCAAATCACTCACCAGTCTTCATTATATCACTCATGACCACATTCAACTCATTATATCATTCAACCATCCAAAGGAAATAAGAGGAGAAAGTACAGAAAGAAGAAGAGATTCGAGGAAGGGAAGAAAGAAGGGCAGATGGGATGGAGAGAAGGTGGGAGGAAAGAATAAAAGGAATACAAACACTAGGTTCCTATTATTAATTCTCTAAGAAATTTCTGATTCCAGGATCATTTGGAGCTTTATAAAACAACATGAAGTTGATCTCTGTAAAACTTGGAGTCAGTGTTGAAAGTTATAAATAATATCATAAAAAATGCAGCAACAATTTTTGTATCACTTCCCAACTAATGGCTCTTGACAAAAAAAGCACCTGAAAATTTAACGATGACATTCCTATATTTATAATTGTCCATGGTCCCCTCTTACCTTGAGGTAAAAGCCCAGTTCCTAAGAATGGTCCTCTAGATCCTTTATCATTTCCTAATATGTGTTTCTAGCTGCATCTTGCTAAACTCATTCTGACTTATCTGTCAGGCAAAACATATTGGGCTTCAACTAAAGTTTTGACTTCTCTCTCATTCTTTCCTTGCCTTCAAATTAGAGACCAGAAAAGAACAAAGATTGGTGGAATAAACACTTAAAGCTCACCACTCCAAATTAGCAAATATTAATCATTTCTTCTACTAAAGCTTTAGTTATCATGAAGGATATCATAGATAAAGAAATTTACTGTGCTGTCTGAAAAGAGAATGCTCCTATAAAGCTTTTCCAGAGTTGAAATGGTAGCGAGAGAAAAAGCAATTGCCATCAATTTATATGAGCAAACATTTGAGCATTCCCAGAGCTAAAAAATAGCCTACCAAATCCAACCATATAACACATGATAGCTACAATAACACTAATATGAAGTAAAAGCAGAAGTGGCATGATAAATACATAGCCCCTGTAAGGTGATTTCCCAAGAAGAAGCTTGGTGAACTTTTCCTCATGGCTACAATCTGCCTCTAGAATGACTGCTGCAAAACCCATAATGGATACTATTTTCAATTTTTGCCTTTTGTCCTAAGAGACAAAATACTCTTTGGATTTCTTTCAGTTCATGAAAATAGGTACTATTGTAGGTCTTTTGCAAAAATGAAGTGGCTAAGGTCAACTTTCGTTAAAGGAGAGAATATCTGAATCAGAAAAGAGCCTTTACATCTTGAGTCATCATCTAGAGGCATGATAATGATGTGTGAATGTCCAGAGCATTTTATGTTTTAGCCACTAAACATATAACTTTGAATGTATCTTTCAGTTTTAATGGCATACCAAGCATATCATTCTGCAAATTCTTTTTCTGGTCAAAATTGATTTTTAGATCTGCCCAGTCATATATCTAGATCTAATGAATTTTATTAAAGTTTTGCTTTAGGTTTTGAGGATGTGGATGCTCTACATTTTAGTAATCCACATTCTATTGAATTCAGAATTTTTTCCTGTATTTTTCCAACACAAAGGCAAATAGCATTTATGGCATACTTACATGGGGGAGTATATTTTTAATATAAATTAGCTATTTCACATTCTTCTTGAATAAATTACTAGTTTACTCTCTTTGCTAATTTGCTATTTTTTTCTTGTGTTATTTTGTTGAATTTTATGAGTTTTTCATATAGTCTAGATAAGTGTGTTTACTTATTATATAAAGTATCTTTCTTCAATTTTTGTTTGCTTTCAACTTTTACTTAACCCCAAATTTCTTTAAGATTTCAGAACCAGAATACTTATTGTGAACTGAATTATAATGCATTCCAACTATTTTGCTCTCAATCATCTTCTTTCCCCAATTCACCTATTCCTTATTTCAGGTCTGATCATGATTTCATTTGATATGGAAATAGTCCCTATTAATCTCTTTATTTTTGCTAGACAAACTTCCCTCACCCCAGTCCTCACACACACTGCTACTCATGCTGTAGGAGATGACTGGGAACTTCGATCTGTTTCTACAACTATTCTTTATGCCTATAGGCTTCAAATCTCTCTTCCATCTGTGTCTACTGTTTGCCAAGGAGTTGGCACATTGCAGGTGCCTAATAAATATGTCTTGGGTCAAATTTAAGCCTGAGCAATAACAACATAAACATTAAAGGAGGTGAAAAGTAATCATTCAGTGTTCTTGGCATCTTGGAATGTCTGATGTGGTAGAAAGATAGGACTCTGAGGACCACAAAAAGAAAGTTTGATAGGGATGAAAGGTCCAGAGTATATGGAGTCTTAGTGACCTTGGATGGACGCTGAAGGTCAGAGTCTTGGAAGTGGAGTGATTTCAATCAACTGAAAATAGACCCTCCTGAGGGAAAAAAATTAGATATAAACAAGAAAGAGAAGAAAGATAGTCTTCAAGTAAGACTCACTTCCCTAGTGAGTGTGACCAAGACAATGGAACAGAAAACAGAAGGAACAGGGCTTAAGCAGCTTCAGCTTGAGAATTCACTGTGACTGTCAGAAGGAATCTCACTCCCTGGATGAGGAACTTGAGTGTGCTCAGATGTTATTAAGATATTGAAAGACTGAAGGATCAGGATGGGCAAGGAAGAATGAGCCTTAGATGGATAAAATTTCTAAACAAGACTTTTGGCATCAGGAGAGAGCTGAGATAAGATGAAGAGTAGGTAGGGCAATGAATACAATACCTCTAGGCATTTGTATTAATCTCAGAAAATGTATCATAACTAGATTTATTTTTCTTACTACACCATGTTTGTCTACTCTTATCACTCACAATGGGGGCAAAAGGAGACAAAGAAAATGAAACAGCAGGTTAGTACTTATCCTGCAAGTGAAATAGATGGTGGGTCCTGGAGCTCTCCTGAATCTCAGAGGTGATTGAAACTGAAGATTGAACCTGCTTGAACCTGCTCTTAAGGACAGATGGAGTGCTTCACAGCGGGTGGCAAATCTGCAGGAAATATAAGTTTCAGTCAACGCTTAGATAGTAGATCAAGAAACTGGAGGTGACCAGAGGTTGACAATTTGTATCTCTCGACAGGAGTTCAGCATTCAGGTAAAGGGAAAAAACAAAAAACAAAAACAAAAACAAAAAGCTACTAGAGGGGTCAGAAGTGACTGCAATCTCTGAATAGGGCTTGAGATTAAAATGCAGAAAAGATTTAGATTTTATTAAGAAGCTGCTATGAACAATTTTATGCCAGTAAATTTGAAAACCTAGATAAAAAGAAATATCTGGGGGGAAATTTAACTAATCAATGGTGTCTCAAGTAGAACTCTGTGTGTGTGTGTGTGTGTGTGTGTGTGTGTGTGTGTGTGCGTGTGCGCGTGCGCGCGCGCATGTGTCTTTGTGCATGCAGAGAGACCACATAGTGTAAAAGAGAAATTCTACCAAATGTCCAATGAACAATCGTTTCAACCTTCCATAAGTCCAACCATCCAACCAGTGCTTAATTGAAACTGCTAATTGAGCTTAATAGAAACTACTGATACTCAACAAAAGAAGAACTTTTCCAGACTACTTTCATCAACATGGAGGCAAGAATCCTGAAGAAATCCAAAAATGTATTGAAGATAATTAAGTAAGTCTAAAGCTCAGTCATTTATCAGGTAGAGTAAATTCTAGAGGGGAGTCAGAGACAATCACCATGACAAGATGGTGTCACATTAGAAAATGATTCAATATGATTTACTAAAATAAGACTTATGAGGAGATGAATACTATGATTAAAGAGGTACAAAATAGAAAAATTAATTGTTCAATAAAAATATCTCAGCATCTATTCTCATAAAACTTTTAGCAAATAAAAATACAAGGTCATCTATGTCAAGCCTAGAGCAAACATTATACTTAATGATAGACTACTGATGCATTCCTCTAGGATCATCAGAAAATAAATATGCCCATTATGAAAAATGTTTACACCACAGAGAGCCAGTTGACATAGTATGGCAAGAAAAATAACATATCTGGTGATTGTGACTGAGGAAGCATTATCTCACTATCTGCTGTTGAGATGATTGGATATTTAGAAACCCCAAACCATCTACATAGAAATTATTAGAATTAATAAAAGCATTCATCAAGTTATTACATATAAAATCAACGTGCACAAATAAATCATATTTATACATGCCAGTTGCAAATGATAGAAAACATTGATGATTCTAAAATTACATTATTATAAAAACAAAATTTACAGTAGTGGAAGAATCTTGGAATAAGTTTGACAAAACATTTGAGAAAATTATGACCTATTTAAAGACATTTTTAAAGACCTGAATAAATGGAGATGATAAAAAAAATAATACATTCACTGTATCTGGATAGAAGACTCAGAATTGTTTAATTTTCAATTATATTTCTCCCTAAATAGGTCTATAAACTTACTAAAATGCCAGTTTAAGCCCCATGTCTAATTTCTTTCCCTTTAATTCTTCTCTTCTGTCTTTTCTCTCTTTCTAACTTTCACAAACTGATAGTGAAGTTTATTCAATAGGGTAAAAAAAATTGAATTAGGAAATTTATCTGCACCCCTCTGTCCATTGCAACACAACTCATCACAGCTAAGACATGGAAACAACCTAAATGCCCATCCATAGATGGCTGGATGAAGAAGCTGTGATATTCTCAATGGAATACCATGCAGCTGTTAAAAAAAGATGGCATTGTGCCCTTTGCAACAATCTGTATGGAACTAGAGAGGATCATGTTAAGAGAAATAAACCAGAAAGAAAAAGAAAGTATAAGAGAGCTTCATTCATAAGTAGAACACAAAGAAGCAAAGCAAACAGACAAGTCTCAACAAAACTAACAGTATGCAGGTCTGTGCTTCACAACGGGCTGGGAAAGGAGAGGGAAGAAAGAAGAGAACAAGGAGGCACTAAAGAACACTAGAATTCTGGTGGTGGGTGTGGTGTGAAAGACACAAAGACTAAGGAGTGATTTCAAGATCCTAAAATGAATACAAAGGTATAAGCAAAATAAATCATAAAATTATTATTTAAGAAAGAAGTTGTTTAACCCTCTGGTGAAATTTAAAAAAAAAAAAAAAAAAAAAAAATCTAGAAGACCCAAGACTGCAAGTTGTTATTCTTGAAAAAGAAAATCATGAAGGAAAATGTCTTGATATAGATGAAGGCTAAATTAATCTGTAGTAATTAAGATAGTGTGAGTTTTGGCATTGGCATGAGGTAGAATATTACCAAAAAAAAATATTGAAAAATAAGTGAATTTGACACAATCTCAGAAAAGAAAGGAAAGCTTGATTTATAATAGAATTGCTGCTATCGGTGAGAAAGAATAAAGAATACACTTTGACTAATAGTGCTGAAACACATGCATGTGGAAATATACAAAACGTGCAGATCTCTACTCACTGCCGAAACAAAAAATACCCCACAGATAGAGTCAACATTCAAATTTTAAGAGCAAATATAAAAAATATTAGATAATGTAAGAGAATGTTTTCAACAATTGTGTTACAATTATGTCTTAAAAAATAGCATAGAAAATTTAAATTATCAAGGAAATAGATTAATTTTTCTACATGCAAAATTAGGAACTTCTGTTCATTAAAAATACAGGAAAAAAGAAATAAAAATATACAGTGGAGGTAATTTTGGTACCCATATAACTGACAAAATATTAGAATTCTGAATGTATATATAATTCTTAAAAGTAAAAAACTTAAAAGCAGATAGCCCAATAGGGAAAAAGAAATTTAAATATCTAAAAGCAAATTTAAAAAAGAAACTCAAGTGGTTCATAAATTAAATGACAAAATACCACTATTTAGGAAAATTAACATTGAAGTGTAAATGAAATATCCTATGCCGTCCATTTTGAGACAAAACAAATTTTGGGCTAATAAGTGACAAAAAATAAAAATTAAAATGCCTACACATTATTTGTTAATTGAACATTGGTACAAATACTTTGGAGCATGATCTAATATCATTAAAACGTTAAAGGTGTATATAGTTTTGAACAAATTCCATTGCTAAGTTCATACTCTCTACAGTTATTATCCCAGGTGCACAGGCCACAAGCAGATTTATTCATGATGTCAGAGCTGAGAATGGAAACATAAGTATTAACTCTCAGTAGGATGGGCAAGCAGACTGATGACTGTTATTATGAAAGGAAACCAGTTTCACTTTAAAAATAAATGAAAGGTACATCCAAAAACCATGAATGAAACTTTAAAATGTGAGTGAAAAAGTCAAGTCTTAGAAAAAAATACAGTTAATTCATCTCTATATATAAAGTCTAAAGGCACATAAAACTAAATATAGAACTGGAGGTGGTAAAATCTTTTTAAAGGAAAACAAGGAAACAGTGAACACAATCTGTTAGTATAACTGTATGTCTGCAAAGGTAGAGGAAGAATGAGATCGGAGAGGACTCATGGGCAGGTCCTCACAGAATGACTGTTATCATCACTCAGTGGAGATGGTGAGCATACAGCTATGTATCTATTGTCATTATTTCTCTCTTCCATATCATTTAAAATGATTTAGCATAATTATTCATTCATATCATTCATTATTTCATATGATTTTCATTTAATAAGAAAATAATTTTAAAAGGATGAAACAAAGATGTGTAAATGGAAGCATATAAATTATTTAGAACTAGTTGGGAGCATGAGAAACTGCATAAAGACCATTTATCCAGATCACCTACCATTTTACCTGGAATTTTTGTGGAGAGTATATGCAGGCTGCCTATCTCACTGCCAAAAGATTGAGAAATGGACTTGAGTTGATTCTTTAAGAAAAGTCACATTGTCCCCATGGTTTGGGTCCTGGGAAATATTAAAGCAGATGACAAAGTCTGCTTCTCCTTATAGGACTCTTAGGAGCAACTTTTCATATATGATTTTACATGAACTTTGAGCATCATGGGGTATTTTTAAATATTTTACAAGTGCATTAATAATTATTAATAATTAATTAATTATTCCACTAAGATTGCTTTTTCTTAAAATCCATCTGTTTTAAAAATGCTTTGTGATTATTTATGGTAGAAACAGTGGTCCTTTCTAGATTCCTTGGAATTCAAGACAATACATAGCTAATACTTCCATAAAATATGCCATGCTTTACGGCAAAAATGATCTGTTAGTGAGCATGTCATCTTTTCATGGAAATATGGAGAGCAAAAAAATGCAGGATTGCAAGATTGCTAGTCATATGAACTATTAATACTACCTCCTTGGTAAGATTACCACTATGCTATTCTTATCCTACTGTTTAAATTGATCTCTTCACTTTAAACCTATATACCGCTGTGATTCAACTTTGTTCAGTAAAATTAAAATAAGCAAATAGAAGTTCTCTTACAAGAAAAAAATGCATTATATATAGTGACAGACGTTATATATACTTATTATAGTGATTATCTTATAATTAGGCAAATATTGTACACCTGAAATTAGTATAATGTTTTATGTCAATTACAGTTCAATAATAAATAGATAATAAGTGCTAAAATTGATTTTGTCCTTAAAACAGACCTTCATATTACCCTTCTTCTAATAACAGAAAACTGAGGCTTACAAATTTTAAGTAATTAGCAATTAAGTGGAAACACCTCGGTATAAATACAAAGCCATCTTTCTTCCTTGCTTTTAGCAATTGCAGCTTATCTCTGACTATATCCCCTACTTGGACAGTCTTTTTGCAAAACAGAGCCCTAGTACTTCTTAAACAAAGATTGTATCTTGAACAATTTAAACTATTGTACATGGAGCTTGACAATTTTCTTCTCCCCTTGGGCATTTTTCAAATCATTATTTCCTGATCAAGAAGAAAATGCAGCTATTTTTATTTGGTACCGTTTATTTAAAAAATGCAGCTATATCTATCTGGTGCCATTTATTTCATTCATTTCGCTAAAAATGACTTTGAGTGAGGGAACGTGATTCCCAGCCACAACTGGGTACATCATCAGACCAGAGGTCACATTTTATGTTAACTCAAACTTGGCTGCACTTTACACAGAAACGCAATTGTTGAAGTCGTGAGCAAGTAAAATTCTTTTGTTCAAACTGTAGCTTATGTGTCCTTGCTAAGGGAAAAAAAAAAAGAAAAAAATTGAATTTATGTGCAGAATGTTGATTTAATGATATTCCTTATTGTTAGTGAGGTTCATGTTCATTATTTCTCTCTTCCCCCTCTTATTTTTTATATCATCCTCATTCCTTTCTCTATTTCCAACAAGAAATCATTCACATGTGATTAATGTGTATATTTTATTATATTTAGTCTTGTTAAACATTTATATATGTATATATATATATATACACACATATCTTACCATGTGCATATTTTAAAAAACGTTTACTAAAAAATTGTGCTGTGCAGAAATGGACAAAATGCAGCCCAGACAAAATCTATTTTGGTGGCTACTTCTGTAAATTACATCTTATTGCGTCACAAGCCACATCCACTAGTTTGGATCATGTCTTTGGGGTTGCTTTCATGCTCCAATGACAATGTTGAGCAGTGGCGAGAGACCCTCCAGCTCACAAAGCTGAAAACCCTTACCTTCAGCCTTTTTCTAGAACAAGTTTGTCAATCCTGCTGTCCAGTGCTGGTTGACCATATGTAACTCATCCATTCTCACTGAGTAATGCCACACCTTCCACATGATCCCTAAAATCCTCAAAAGCATTAACATAAGCATCTCATCTGTCTCCCTCCAGAGACCTGCATGAGGATCTCTAGGGTGCAGGCTTGGACCAGGAATGGTGGGTCGCAGGGAGTGAGGGCCACTTCAGGCCACCCTTGATCATGGCCCACCCACACTGCCACAGCCACCTGCCAACTCTCCTGTCTGCTTCTTATCACACTAATGAATGATGAAGGACAACGCATTGTTAAAATTGGCATGATCGGTTTTTATTAAGATTGAGATTTTCTCAACCTGTTTTTTATGTTTTTTGCATTTTTTTCTTCTGAAAGTGGCTGTGATCTATATTTGACCTATTTCTAGTCATTGGTTATTTTAGTGATTACTTTTTGTGTGAAGGAGTCTTTATATCATTTAACAGCAACATTTTAATGAATTGAGACACTTTAAGTAACTTCTGCTATCCTTTCATCCATCTGTCAATGTTGCCCATTGTACGGAGTGTTAAAAAAATAAATCCTCTTTTTAGAGGATTAATGGAGCTACTATTACTATATAATATTATATGCAACATTGTATTTCATTATACCATTGCATCATGTTACTTATTGTGTAAAATGTTATATATACTATACAATATATATAATACAATACCTGTTATATGTCTATGTATTAGTATTATTTGTTATGTTATTGTTATAGTTCTTGCTAAATTATTCCATGTATTTGTTTCCATGGATTGACTTTTCAAATAATACAGATTTGTAACATTTTTGTTACAAATTACATAGATTGCAAATAATACATTACAAATATTATAGATGTATAATATAGATTTTATACTTGGATGCAAATTTGTTTCAGGTATTTGAAATTACTTGCCATCCTCCAAAGGAAGCATATAGAAGACCACTGGATGCAGCTTGACAAATGACTGTTTTCTAAACAGGAGAAACCAGGCCTCATCAGGTTGTTTGAACACATAACACACTCTGTATGGGGAACTGACTTACATCTGTAATATGTGCAGTGGGGGTTTCATTGACCTTTAGGACAACTTGTTTCTCCCACTTGTGCTTCTCCATAACTGGCCGAGTCGTTTGGGGACAATAGGAGGAACATGCTGATGTCCCAAGTGTAGAAGGTGCTCAGCAGCAGTGAGCTCAGTAGCCAGGAGAACAATAATGGAGAAAGGGCTGCAAGGCAAACTGAAATGAAGAGATGTTGCAACGGCTGTGTCCTAGAACATGGAAACAGATCTGGACATTCCCACAGGCCTGGGATTAGCGAGAGGCAGGCTGTGGGCAGTGGACAGGCACCAAGCTATAGCCAAAGAGATGCAGGGTTAAGGTTGCTTAGACCACATATGACCTGGAGCTGAAGGATGACAGTAAGGCCAGCTTGACACATCCTGCTGGGCCTCACTGCTTATTGCTGAGGTCTGTTCAGAGCTCAGGTTTGACAGCCCCTCTTGTACCTCTTTTTTCCATCTCCTCCTTCCCAGTCCCCACGCCTCCCCAAGGTATATACCGACCACCTGCTGAAGATTCCAAAATTCAGAAGATGTTAACAGAGATTGGTTTAGCAGTAAGTGTTTTAAACTTTATGAACAAGAAATGATTAGGGCAAAATGTTGATTTTCCCACCTGTCCAGTGAGGTTTTATTTTCCAAGTGAAAGATGATTGGTTTTGTATCATTTTAAATCATAATAAAGTGTTTGCTTTACAAAATGAAGGTTCACAAAATGATGAGCTTCAGAGACATTTCTCCTCCCACACCAAGTAAAATTCTATTTACATCTATCTTTAAAATATCTGTATTCAGACTATTCCTTTATTCAATAATCTTTTTATCAAGTACTCATGGTGTGTATGTACAGCCTTGTATGCTTGGGAAACATTTAAAAAAACAGAGAAAGATCCCTGCCCTAGAAAATCCGACATCTTGGCTATTGGAGATGGACAACAAACAATATTATGGGTTGATTTGTGTCTCTCCTCTCAAAAAATGTTATGTGTTGATCTGAAAGAGGGGTCTCAGGAGAATCAATTTAATCAAGGTAAGATTAGGTCATCAGGGAATGTGGGCCCTAATCAAAAATGGTGTCCTTATAAAAGAGGGAAATTTGGCCACAAAGATTCAGACAGACACAAAGAGAGAATGTCATGATGACCCAGGGACACATGGACACACAGAAAGCAGACGACCACGTGGAAATCGAGGTGGCAATAGAAGTTATGCTTCTGCAAGTCAGAGAAAGTTGGAGGCTGCCAGCAACAGAAAAAGACTGCAAGGTACACACTCCCTGAGAGAGCTCAGAGCAGTGTGGTGCAGCTAAGACCTTCATTTCAAACTTTCAACCTGCAGAATTATATGACAAAACATGTCTGTTGTTTGAAGCTAACTAGATCTCAGGCATTTGTTAAAGCAGCCCTAGGGAAATAATACACTGGGTGTGTTTGCAAATGAAAAATGCTGTGACACAAGCAAACAAACAAACAAAAGCAAAATAGAACAAGACAAGGAGGAGGAGAGGGTTTAGGAGAAGCAACAGATGAGGCCCCATATTAAATAAGGTGATTAGACTAAGGCTCCTTGTGACCCTAACATCTGACTCACAGTTGAGAGTGACAGCCCAGGGGATATCTAAGAGAAGGAGACACAGGCATAGGAACTTGTGGACAAAAGTCCTAACACAGGGTGAGGGAGAAGGGAGTGGAGCATGAGGTGATGGGGTCATGGGGTGGATCATATTGCCTTGCTGATTTCTGTAGTGGCCTGGACTTGAAGTTTGAATAAGATGTGTGGTTCCACAACTGTCATATTGGGCATTGACTTTCAGGAGACAAGAGTAGACACTGGGAACCAGGTGAGGCACTACTGTGCTAATAAGGACAAGGCATCATGATGATTTCCACCAGAGTGGTAAGCATAGGACAGACAGGTAAGAGGAGAAGAGATGCTGGGTGCATCTTGAAGTTCTAAGTCATGTGATTTCCTAATAGAGTGTATGTGCCCTGTATAAAAAAAGACCATCATCTGAGGGGGCTGCAAGGTGTTTGCTTTGACAACTGGTATCATGGGGTTTTCACAACTGAGATGATGCAGACACTTACAGTAGAAAGGGTTGTTGAGCTCAGTTTGACATTGTAGACATTTGAAATGTCTCTCGGATATCAGTATCGATGTGCATTGAAGCCGGAGGCACTCTCAAACGTATGGAAGAGAGTGTAAGAGAGACTGTATTAAGGAGTTGGGGGTATAGCCAAACCCAGACAGGATAGCAAAGTCTCTTGGGCCATTCACAGTGGTCAGCTCTCCAAGAACAAGCTGTCAACTCTAAGATCAAGGGACAGGGATGGAATGTAGGACTTACATGCTGACCAAACTCAATCCTTTGATCTTCTCCTCATGCCTTCTGGACAGAACAAAAGATAGAGAAAAAGAAAAAAAACAACTGAAGAAGTTTAGGCTTCCAGAGTAGGGGTCAACAGAAAATGTCCCATTTAACTCTGGGGATACTTTTCATGACAATGGAAGAACAATATAGATTCCAAACCACAGGTCATCTATTTGATCTCAAAAAGTCCCAAACCAAGGCTCTGAAAAGACTGCAGCGCTCCTAGTCATCCCAAGGAAAGGATTTCTAATCTCCTGTGACAAATTAGCAGTTTAATTCTTTGTGTCTCTTCCTGCAACTCATGTTAAAATTCATAATGACTTCTCATAGCTTTTTTTAAAAAGTTCAGATATTTAGCATATCAGCTATGACTCTGTTTACCTTTTCAGCCTGAACCTCTCCAATTTCTTCCTCTTCTTACCAGTTACATCAAATAATGGAGCTACCTGAGGAGCCCTTCTTCTGTACCTTTTGGCATCAAGGATACATAGTTTTTCTTCCTGGAACTCCGTTATCATCTCCACCTGACTATCTCTTCAGTATCACAATTAGGTATTATTGTCTCAAGAGTCTTTCATTATGACCACGATCCCCAGGAGGGAAGGCAGAAGCTTAGAGAGGGGCCTGAGTGCAACCTAACTGCAGGTCAGCATCCTGGAAGGATCCTGCCAATCCACGCTCCACCTGCTTGTCAGAGGCCTCCTGTCCCTCCCTCCACACCCACCCGCAAGGAGTCAAACTCTCTAAGTCAGGTCAGTCTGTTTTTGTGGTCCCCTAATACTTGCTGATGACCTATGTCATCTGGTATTGTACACTGTCATCTTTGGACATGTGTGTGTCTGTCTCTTCATCTTGAGTATGAATTTATGTAGACAGTACCCAGATCATCTCTACCTAAATATCCAGTACAAATTCTTTACATGATGGGCACCCAAGCCACTATTGAATGAGTACGTAGGTGTCGAATCTACATCCTTTAGCTCTGACTCTCATTCACCTCTACTTCTCTTCAGAGAACATAATGTGATTATTTTATATGTAACAAAGATGGTCTTAACCTTCCCTCTTTCACAGAGCATCATCTGAAGTGACCAGATAATGTTTCCTCAAATATAAAGATACTTAAGGAAATGACAATGCTGTAAATAGTTTTTATTTTTCTATTCCTCATAAATAAAAGTTTTGATTTCAACTGGTAGTTTTCATTGTTTGAACAGATCATATCACATTCTTCTGCTTATTTCAAAATAATCCATTTAAATTTTAAACCTGAATTATTCATTTTCAGTATATAGCAAAGCGAGACATCCATGAATTCATACCTAGAAATAGTCTTTTATTTAAACATCAGCATCTCAAATATGAGTGGTAACTTGGATAAACTTATTTATAGAAAGTTAAAACTAGTCTTTGAAACTATTCAGATGTTGGGGGATTAAGAAACAGAAGCCGCTACAGCACTGTATTACATAACTGAATATCGCAAAAAAATTTCTGAACAAAAGCCTGAGTTAGTATCATTAATTTATAGGTACTAGCACTTTCTTGCTTATTTTGCTTCTGGAAAAATATTTTATAGTATTTAAGTATGTATAGAGATAGATTATAAAAACTAATATCTCTGATTTTTACCAGAAGCCAAATTATGTACAAATTTAGATATCCTTTATAAATTGAGTTAGTCCTCTTTAAAGCAGTCATGTAATCTGTGTTCACTTTTGACTTGAAAAAGTAATCTAGGCAAAAACAACTATTTTCAGTACATAGGCTAATATTAATACTGTCAAAACTGCACAGATTTTAAAAAGGCCAAAAAGTCGAGTTTCTTAATTATGACTAACCTCCAGATTCTAGTAATATAAAGGCACCTCATACCAAAGTGAGAGCATCTGTTCTTTTGGCTGAATGCAATTATCATTCACATTAATAATTACATTTGCCCGTTACTAACTTGTTAAGTCATATTTCCCCAAAGACATCTATTTCAGTCAACATCAACATTTGCCAAAAAGTATGATTTTCAGAAATAGTACACTGCTATAATTTTCCTTTAGAGAGTTTTGCCTCCTTACAATAAAAGGAAAATAACAAATAGATTATTAGTTGCATATTAAAAAAATTAAAGACAAAATTCATGTAATGTAGGAAAGAGGAAGCAGGGGTCATATTCCTTGATTTGTTTATAACAAGGCTTGTGAGATCAGCCAAGCTTTCCTGGCCTGAGAAAAAAGGTAGACTGAAGTGGAAATTCAATCTTTTTCAAGCTATGAGTCAAAAACATATATTTTGGTATTTACTGTTGAACACTGTATTTCTTTTAAGAAACCAACAAAAATAAAACACAATACACAAAAAACAGAAGTATATATTCTGCTTTTTGAGTTCTAATAAAATGTCACAAAAAGTCAAGCTTGCACTATTATTATTCAATAGATGAAAGGCATCCACCTTTGCAATATAAAAAATGATTGCATTTTTTTCCTCTTGTCACATCCATTTTTCGATTGGTTTATTAGGGAGTTGGGTACTTGCAAGCCTGGTATGTGTCTGATGTTAAGGCTAGTGTACTTGATTCAATCAATGTCCCGTGGGTCAATGTGGTAAAATCAGTCAGTTAAATCTTCAGTTCACACAAGGGGAAAGTACATTATTTGAAACTATTCTCATCTCTTCCTCCCTAATAGAGCCTTTAAAATGGGTTACCACCCACTGCCGTGTTTAAACTCATAAAAGAGTTATTATTAGACTTCTCCAACTACCCTTGACATTTGTTTATTTGCTACCAATGTTAGCTTAGTCGTGGCTCATATCATATCCCTGTTCAGATCACCAAAGCAATAAATTATTTAAATAACACACACATTATGGAACAAAAAGAAATAAAGCTCATCCTTAAGGGTACTTAAAAGAAGTGGTCCAGCAAAACAGATGAGAGTTATAATTTTTAATTCAAGCATGAAGATGCTGTATGTTTATGGTCTTTGAAGAGAGACTCCACAAATAATACAGCCAGTTGGTATTTTTTTCCAATTTTTCAAAATGTGAAAAAAAAGTCAGTGAGATTAAAAATCTTCTTCAAAGTTGGCCCAGGAAACAGATGGAAAATCAGGTATGAAGGTGGTGCCTACTCATCTGTATAGCACTGACTTTCACAAGACATGTGCTGAGGGCACTCAGTCTCCTACACCTTCACCCTCTGTGTCCTGCTGATGAACTCATTATCACTTACGTATTTAGAAAAGCAATGCTGTGACCCTGCAAGATGTTTTGGAGTTTATTAGCAACCTAGTGATGAGTGCTGTCCATTCTTAAGATGTAGACCTTTGTTCAGGCTGCTCAATAGAAACAAAACAAAACCACAAATCATTTCTCTAGATAAAGAGATATTTCTCTTTGGTTAATGTGAGTTAATGCTGTTGATAAAAGAATGCTCATGAGGATTACCCAAGGCTCTCCTCATGACTAGCTTCATTCATAAGTTTTCATGTAAAATATCTCCAATAAAACTCTCAATAATTTTCAAGGTAAATATAACCATAATACAGGTGTCAAGAAGTTCAGAGTAGTTCACTGATCTGTCAGCTCCAGTACTAGGGAATTAAAAGGCAGATGTGTGAGGAGTACTCTATCGCTGAAAGGGTCAGTGATGACTCCTGGAGTGACCTTGACTTAGGAGACCTAAGAGGAAGCTTATGCAACTTATCCCAGGATATTGCATAGTCTACTGATGATTTTATTTCTCTCCACTAAACTCTGAGTTCCACAAGGTCAGAGATTTTTATTTTATTTATTACAGCACCTCCAGCAACTAAAGGAATATCCAGTACAAGTTCTCAATAAATACTTGTTTCAGGAACAACAATAATTAAATTTTAAAATGGCAGTTCTTAATGATCTATAAGATTAGAGTGTGCATTTCCTAAGCATTTTGATGAATTTCAGTTTAATTGCTTAGTGAAAAAAACATTGAGAGACTCACAAAACAAAAGACTGTATCCTCAAAATATTGAAATCTCATTATATGTGGTTTTGGGTTTATTCATCTAGGCCAGACAGACTTAAAACATTCAAATGTAAAAATCTCTTAGGTGGTGATTTATCTGCTTTTTTATGATAATAGAGATTCAGAGTATGACAAATGTCACCCTTTAATTCTGACTAGTGTTGAAATAATTCTCCCTCTCTCTCTCTCTCTCTCTCTCTCTCTCTCTCTCTCTCTGTCTCTCCCCCCCTTTCATAAATGTTTTCAATGAGCTTGCTTAATTAAAAAATAATGTTGGGAATTGTTAAAGGTTTTGATCTCCAAACTTCTCTAGGGATTCCTAGGAACATGAATTGAGCTGACTCATAAATTTATTTACAATGTTTTTCCCCACCTTCAAGTTTCCCTGTTTCCTACACTGACTCATGACAGCCTTTCTGCTCAAATGAAGGGTCTACAGTGCATCAGGAAAGGGAGGTTCTGAGCAGCACCAATTCCAGCTTTAAAAATTGTCCCCAGCCTTTTCTTGTCTCAAAGTCTCTTCAAAAGTGAGATACCAGGAAGCAAGTGAGATCAAAACTTTTTACCTGACACTCCTGGATTCTGTGCTCATCCCCACTCCCTGATCCAATTTTCAGTGACCTTCTCTACCTCTCTTATAAACAATAATCTCAGAAGATGATCCACCATTGATTATTTACACTTTCAGGTGCTGAGTCAATATGTTTCCTCTATCTCTGCACTATTTGCATTTAACCTTATTTCATCTTATGAAATAAAATCGTATCCCCTGTTAAAAGAATTTCAAGCCTTAAAGTACTAGAAATGGAAGACTTAGTTTAAGTAGGGCCAACTCAAATAGGCCAGTTAGGTCAATGTTTGTGGTGAACTTAGCATAAGCTAAATACCCTATAAAAGTACATGGACCTCAGACTTTACACCAGAGGACCTCCCGATGGGACAATTCACAGCTCTGTATGTGATAAATGCTGTGTCCACATTTCACCATATGTTCCTCCCCGTTCATCCTTCACATCTCATATGTATGTTAATGCTTCAAAATGCACAATTTTTGCTAGGTTCTCCCCTTCTATTTCTCTCTTCCCACTGGAACCTGTGTATTTTGACAAATTCCCAGAGATTTTTCAATCATCAGCTCTCTGTTGCAGGTCATTTAAAGCAAGCATTGATCTAAATTTTTGGATTCAAGTTTTGGAGCCAGAACTTCTTTCAGATTCTAACTCTTCCATTTTCAGGTAAGAGACTTTGTGCAGGTTACTAAAAAAGCCCATGAACCTCAGTTTTTATAGTTAAGTATTGAGGATAATACCTACTGCAATATGGTGTCATGAGATCTTAAAAGATCATGATTATTTCTGTAAAACACAGTGTCTGGTGAAACACATCAACAGCCTTGCTCTTTCCTTTCTTGTTTTCTTCCAAGTTACTGTTCTCTCTCTTGCATGGTGTTAGAGAAATGTAGGTGCAGGGAGGATTGAGGTAGAGGGAAGAGAGACATGACTAGTATATTGAGTGGCCATGAAATCTGCTAAGCCTGGTGCTTTCATTTTTTTCACTTCTACTTCTGTCCTCCTAAGTTTGCAAATTTAAGGCTCTCATTTCTTTCTCCTCCAAAGGCAATGTTTGCCTTTAACAAAAACAGGTATTTCCAGCAGAGGGAGGAGATATGACCCAGGAGCACACATCACAATAGTTTGTAATGTCTTTGATGTATTTTGCCAGTTAAATGCCAGAAAAATGTCACTATCTCTTGAGAGGAAGGCAAAGAAGTAAAGTGATTGAGATTTGATTTTACAGAAGGGCCCTAGTGGTTCAGAAGGAGCATGGAGATTGTTTAATTGAACACTTCCATATGTGAAATAGAGCAAATATGTAAGAGTTTCCAAAGAAATAGGAAAAAAATGATCCCACTAATAAAATTGAGCAGGGCCAGCTTGAAGACTAAATCTCTGCTTCACATAATGAGTTTAACATAAGCACAGAGTTTGATGTTTGACTAACAAAATTTTTTTGAAAAAGAGAAAGACACATTGATGATATGCATATGTTCATAGCATATAAGCATCACCTAAAAATATACTTGCAACTATAATGCTATATACAAATATATAAGTGCATATGCATGTGCTTATATATGCATACAATCATACACTTGGACTATCACTTTTCAGATGGTTTATGTGTTCATAGTCATATATTACAGCTTCGTGAATATGCATGTTGTTTGTATCTATGCATTTAAATATACTCATAAGCATAGATGCACTAAGAAGGCTCCAAGCATAATACACAAGTATAGAAGGTATACATGTGTATACGTGCACAAATATAAAACTCTAGATTATATATCAATGAAACTCAGAAGTGTGGGTCTGGATTAGTACAAATAACATTACCTGGGAACTTGCTGACACGGCAAGTTCTTAGACCCTACCTACAGTCTCCAAATCAAAAAACCGGAGAACCAGCAATGTTTTAACAAGCCCTCCTGGAGATTTTTATCTATACTTTTGAATGACAATAACTGTTATAACTGTTCCATGCAATATGTAGTCAATCAGCCTTACACATGTTTTATTTATAGTGCCCTTATGCTAACAAATAAAATGAATAATTGAACTTATTCATAAATGTAAAGCAACTGCCCACTACTTAGGGGCAGATTTGCTAGCTGGTGCACTAGCCCCTTGGTCATGCAGAGGACACTCAGCTCTCATTATCTTTCCCACCACAAGACTTCTAGAACCTCCACAGTAACCAAGGAGGAATAATCTCATATCCATAGTGGGGGTAAAAGGAGCAAAGAGTTGGATTAGGGCCCCCTTGGAGGGCAAACAGGCGTCAGGTGTAGACCCTTCAGTTCTTCACACCTTTAAACAGTGCTCTGGGCACTTTGTGCAGACACTGTCCCTTTGATTTAGTTTAGGTTCAGTCTTGTACTAAATTGGGGAGAATAAATGAAACCTTCTGAATAGTACTCAGGCCTATAGTTTTTGTGTTTGTTCTGCTTTCAAACAGATCTCTGCCTGGCTCCCCAAAGGACAGAATATGAAAGTGTATGCGGATAACCCAAAAGACTGGAAGAGGTCATATCAAGAAACTTTTACTTATTTCTGGCTCTGCCCTCATAGTTTAGTAATCAAACATGTACTGGGAATCTTTGATATGCCCAACGCTTACTAGAATACCATGAAAATATCCCCCCAAATTGCCCTTGCTCTTTGGAAGCTTAGAATCTACTAACTGGCATAATGAATGCTTAAAATAATATCAAATTAAGGTCTCAGCCCACTGTGCTGGATTGAAAAATGCTGACATTATTAGTGACAAAATGAAACAAACAAAAATAGACTATGAGTCTATAGAATAAAAGTAGTGGTCCCCGGGAAGTGGGAGGGGTTGGTAAATTGGATATAAAAGGATCAACTATACGGTGAAGTGTAGCACTGGGCTGGTGACGGTAAATAGGGTAATATATACATATGTTGATTCACAGTGATACACAGTTTGAATCTATATAATGTTATGATATCAGTTCTCTTTAAATATTGGTAGAAAATGTATAGTTTCAATGGGGATTTGAAGAACGAAGAGTATGGACCTGAGGTAGAGCTCTTCTGTAATTGTAGATTCTTTATCTGTCAATTCGGGTTAATAAAACTGACCCCTGAACAGTAAGACCATAGAGTGCAGATGTATGATAATGAGTATGAAGGGAATTTGCAAAGTTCAAAATATAATAGATACATCAATAGGGTGCATGCTTGAGAATTTCTCCTGAGATCAAGATGAAGGTACTGGGTCTTTATATCCAGAGGTGTCATTACAGAAACATTTCTGTCACCCACTCAGGGAAGACTTGCATGATGCCACACTCTGCACATTTTAACACATATTGACCCTGGTCAGTAAAATCACCCATTAATTCCAAAACAGCCCCTGATCTCTGAGTAAGATCTAAACATCTACAGAAACGTTTTTCTCCACATGACTCAGCAATCACGATGAGGTGACTCACAATCTGAAGTCTAGTACAGTACAGTTCCACTGTCATGTGGCTCAAAGGGTGAGTCTAGATTTGAATAACTTGTCCACCAAATTAGCATTAACCTGGTCTTTTCTTCTCTAGTTCATTCCTCACACCACCGTCAGAGGAAGGTTGGCAAACTTAACACATAAAAATACCTGGGGTCCAGTAAAAATTGAATTTAAGACGAACAACACATAATTTTGGGAGTATGCCCTATCAAGTACTTGCACTAAAGTAAAACTGCATTATTTACCTGAAATTTAATGAACCCCTGAACAGTATTACTTATTCAAGTAATGTTTATTACTTGAAAACTCTAGAACAAATGCTGCTTCCAACTGCTAAACTGATCACATAGTTTCTCTGTTTTACTCCATCCATTTTTCCCACCCCCAAAAAACTGAGAAAGGAATTTATAGACCTTATTGAAATAGTTCCTACATTCGTTTTCAATTTTATTTCTTTCCCTTCTCTCAGATATGTAAATCCGATATTCCTATAATTTAGTCAATGTATTTTCAGTCCCAAACATGTCTCTGTTATTATTTTTTTAAGGAAAGATGCAGGATGGAATGAAGGGGACTAGGTAGGCAAGCAGGAAGAGAGAGGAGGGAGAAGTACTTCGATTATTTTATTGCTCATTTTGGTTGTTCCCTTCCACCCTGGGACACAAACTTGGGTCTTGGGATATATGTGAACTATACTGGCTGAAGACAGCAGATCCATTACTCCATCAAGCAGAGCTCTCTGCCATTCTTATCTATTTGTCTTCCACATTCAGCTCTCTCCATCAAATATTCCCTCACCTTTCTCACACACACCCTCAATGATCTACTAGCAGCTCCGTAGCCATAAACAAGCATATCACTTCATCTGGAATCCTCTGAATTCCCTGATCTGAGAAGTTTTTCCTTCTCTTCCACGTCATAAAATTTTGGGTATCCATCTATCTTGGACTTATTAACATAGTCCATTATCACTGTCTTCTTACCTACCTTCCCACATTTATAGCAAACCTCTGCGGGGGCCGATGTCATCTTTCATCTCTTTACCTTCAGCCTTTAAGACGCTTCTTGTACATTACACTAAAAAATGGATTTTGAATGACTGTGTGAATCAATTAATTCAACCTCATTATAACCTCTGGCAAAAAAAAATTGAACAGAGAACACGTGGGGGTTGCAATGAAATACATGAACTTTTTAATATGTTTGCCAAGTGAGAAAGAATTGACTGTGTTTTACTATTTGATTGGATTGATTAATGTGGAGCATGATGGTTTCTGAAAGGAAGCTGCTCAACCTAGCAAAAGTACAGTGACATAAATTCAATATCAATTGATTTCACTGGATTACAACACACTGAATGTACATTTCATTTTCAACATTTTATCATATTTGAATGCATTTCAAAGAAAATAGACATTTTTGCTAATTATTTGAAATAAAGAGGAAAACCTTTCAAAGGCTTCAAGGTTACCGTTAAATAATCTGCAGAGAAATGTGTCTTTAAGTAGCTGATACCATAAAATGGATCAGAAAAATAGAAAATTTTGAAAAAATTTCTCATTTATAGACATACATTTCATTCATTTGTTAATTATTCATTTATTATTTCATTAACAAATACTGAATGCCAATCATTGTGCCCAATGGTTGAGAAATAGAAATAAGTGACCATAGAGAAGAGAATCAAAATCAAACTGATTAACTGGATAATTTTCTAGTAGAAATAATCCTTAGCCAAATATTGAAGGGCTAGTACAAATCACAAAAATGAATAAGCAAAACATGGTAGGTTATCCTATGTAGAGAGATTCTTTTGCTACTTATTAGAATAAATAACAAAAGCCCTACATCCATTATTCAGGGATTTCATGGTTAGGAAGCCAAAATTTATGCATAAAACATTCAGAAGTACAAAAGTGAAATAACTTGCCTGCTACAGAATACAATGAAAAAAGCTTCTGATTGAAAGGAGAGGACATAATCCAATCAAGTTGCTTTATTGGTGCTAAAGACAGGAGGCAGAAGATGAGTGGAGAGAAATGTCTTACCATAGAAGCAAAGAATGACTTAAAGATAAGAATGTGCAGTTAATCTACATGGTGGATGCTTGGTACTTGTAAAAACATTAGATAATTTGGGTGAATGCATTTTTAAATAACTGACACAAGTGAAAGCACTTTGGTTAAGAAACATAAAGGAGGTGACTAACTGCAGTTCCTAAATTTTTCAGTGATGAAGTAGATTCCAGAAATTTAATGTGACAAGGTCAGTATTCTTTACTTAAATAACAGAAGCATTAAGTTTTCTAGAGATAATAGAAACAAAGATGCATGTCAAAGAAATCTAGGTGCCATTTAAATTTCCTGACAGTTGTGCAGACTTGGTCAAGTCACTTCTCAGTTTTTTTCAGCTATAAAACTGGGATAATCAAGGCCCCACCATTAGAAATATTTTGAACATTAAAAAGAATATTAGGATAAAAAGAATATTAAGATGGTATGTGTCTAAATGATGCACAATATCTTTTTAAGAGACAAATGCTATGTTGGTAGAAAAAGAACTTATGCTTTTCTATTTTTCTATCAAAACAGAAGAAACAGATTAATGTAATAACTAAAAGTGTGCTCCCTTGGAGAAAGAATAACATTTGAAAACTTAATCTTAAATCTATTTTCCCTAAATTATCGATAATTAAACACATACATGTCAAGCTTAAATTGTACTTAATCTGAATAATGTTCTAATACATTTTAAGATCATAGCACATCCTTCGATCCCATGGTCAACTCTGAATCTCAAAATAGCTTAGAGGCAGAAATAGTTACTGATTAAATCAAGATCAAAGGGTTACGGAAATCAAATTTTTTATTAAGGATAGGTCTACCACATAATTAAGATTATTATCACCATTGTGTAACTAAGACCATCTTATAATTCTATGACATCTTCTACATCTTAGAAAGCACCGATGATCTCATTTGATCCTTACTACAACTTTGAGATGCAGGCAGAAGATTTATAGCTTCTTTAGATAAAGAAGGGGCAGAACACAAAAAAACAAGCAACTAGACCAAGTACACACAGACAGTAGAGATTGGATCCAAGGTTGAAACTAAGACCCCTCCTGTTTCTAGGATTGTTTTCATGTTACTCACAGGGTTCCTTTTCTTACAAAACCTGTTTTCTGGATAAAAGAGCTTTGTTGCTTCTAGAATAAAAATATTAAAGATAGGCAGCAGGAAACAAAGAACAGAAGGAATGAAAGTAAAAGAGAAACCTAGCTATAATTTTATTTGTTTACATGTAACACGTATTACTGGAATCTTCATGATGATCACTATACTAAATTGAATCCTATATTGCCGTAGCTTGGTTTTGTATAATCCTAAATAATTTAAGTCTGACTTAGAAACATAATAAAATCACTTTTGGGAACACAAAAATTCTTAAACACTTTGCTTCATTCATTCTGCATTTATTCATTATACTCCCAAAGCAAAGTATTGTATTAATTGCTCTAGTTATTCAAAGAAGCATCAAGTGTTTTGCAAACGACATATTACAGGTAAATGAATATTTATATATAATTAAATAGAGAATTGCATTGCAAATGGAAAAAAAGTTTGTTTTTGTTTTCTGTTAATGTATGTGTCTTAATGAGTAGACTGTGCTGTAGGAAAATGTCTGTCTTCGCACAATCTCCCCTTTACTTCCTCTTACAGAAGGGGTACTCACAATGAAGCTTTTGCGTGTCTCTGACCCAGTTTTTTTCCTGTGGACGCTGCTGGCTTTTACTAGGCTCAACATATCTGGAGAGGGAAGCACCAAAATGTAGCAGAGGGGCCCATTCAAAGTAAACAATAGAGGAAATGAGCTGGCAGAGAAGGGCATTTCCTGTTACTTACATCCTAAGCTTGAATTAGCAGGGGGCGATTTTCATTTCCTGAAATTCAGAGCTGAGGAAATGGAAACATCTCCTAAGAATAAGTTTTCATGTAACATATTACCAAGCATTATCATAATTCTTTAAATGATTTCTATCAATTGTCAGAATTAGTTATAATGAGTGATAATAAACCTCATCTCAAGTTTATATGCACTTTAACCTTATCTAAGTATTTCTAAAACTCCCATTTGATTTTCAATTTGTATGGATTTAGACTTTGAGTTTCTGCCAACTGGAGGGTTGGAGTGGGGTTATTGTGACTTATTACAGAACATTTCTATTTCTTCATGTCTCACTAGATTTATATTCAGATTACTACCAGGAAGCACCGATATTTATTTAACCATACTGAATGCTTTGGAAGAAAACTGGGTTTAAAAACATACATAAAATATTAACTTTGCTATCACTGATGATGGAAAGAAAGAAGAGAAATTAAATGATAGCAAAAAATATCTATTTCAAATTTCCATTGAGCACTTCCAGAAAACAAGCAGAAAATAGACTCTTGAGAATCCTATTTGATGTTGGACTAAAATCTTTGCTTCTTCGCCATTTACAGGAAATTGATTTTCTGTGATGGAAATCATCTCTGTTCTACAGGCTCTTTGAAGTCTTGTTAAAGACCGTTGTGTATTTTCATGTATTATTTGTAAACTATTAGTACACTCTTTCATTAAATTAATTATTGGATAAGAGACCAGAAACCAAACATTTCCACTCCCCCATTTAAAAGTCTCAATGTTTCTCAAATCCTGTCTTTTCATTGTTTATTTACTGTGGAATCATCCAAATGGCATCAGTAGAAAAATAAATTAATTGCCACAGGTTTATTTTTCAGAAGTGCCCTCCTTCATTCTGAATGAAATACAAAATGTGTGTTCTGAGATAGCCTTGTCCTGGGGAGCAGAAATGAGCAAGCAGATGAGCAGGGTCAAGCACAGGCATGTTGGGAGAAATGTAGGGCCCCAAAGCAGGATTGTCTAGGTTTCGTGTTTTAGACCAAGAACTTCCAGACCAAAGAAGATCAGAAGGACTGAGGAATGCCCTGATCTTCCCACCACTCCCCATGTCCCTGCCAACATCTGGCTCCTTAGTACAAGAGGATAAAGTTCACTTTGTTAAGCCTTTGGAAAGATTTATGTAATCCCTGCATCAACCTACTGTTTTACCCCAAACAACAAGGAGCTGGGACCAACATAATGAGGCTACTTCAGGGACCTGGAAAATGTCCTGGAAAATCCCCCTATTTACTTCTGCTTTCAAACTTCCTCTTGACCTCTATTCCTCTGCTAATTACAGACACTGAAAAGGGGGATCCTCCAGAAACCCCTTCCCAAGAGTTTGAATCTAACCAGCCCCCAGTCTGCAGTGCAGTCCTCTCAGTCCAGGATAGCTATCCCTGCCTTTGCTTTCTTTATCCTCCATTTCCTCTAATACATTTATTAACATATAAAACTGCACTTCAAAGCTCAAGAATTCTTTCTTGAGTCCTTTGTTACCAAATGCCAGAGCCCCCCATCAGGCATGGGGTCAACTATTGTAATGTAAAAGCTAAATTTATCAGGCATACATTGAAATCCTATGAATTCTGCTAAAAGATTTGGATTTTAATAGTTGGAAGTGTCATCTTTGGATAATTGGGAATATAACTCCCCCTTCCACTTCATGGGACTTTCAGACTGACATTTTATATAATTAAAGGAAAACATCTTCACTTGGAGAGTTTGTTACTCCTAGTTTTGTGGAATGTGGTATCTGATAATAATGTAATTTCTCTAAGAAATATTTCAATGTCATTGTTGTGTGATTTAAAGAAACAGAAGACCAATAAGCTAACAGTACACTCATTCCCCTACATAAAATTGATCCTATAGTTCACACAGTACTCATATCTGATGACATTTAGAGACTGAACATAGGTGCATGTGTGTGCAAAGCCAGAGGCCAGAGCCAGTTTAATAGGGGAGAGGAGGTGGGTGGATACAGGACTAATTTTGACACAATCTTTCTAGGAAGAACTCTGAAATTCAGAAATTTTTTATGCATACTTTCTTCTTATTCAAACTACTACCTCTAACACCTGTTTACAAATTATATGAATCCTACAATGAAGAGCAGAATAGATCTTTCTCTGTCTCCCTATACAGGAATGCTGCCTGACTTAGAAGCCACAAACCCTAATAGGAAAGCCTCTTCAGAGCTCTGTATTTTCTTCTTGGAGAGTTATTGCATCATTAAGCTCAGTAAGTGGTATTTCTTTCCCCTTAATTCAGCTACACGAATTAATAGATGTCTCCCCATAATGAGGTGTGAAATAAGAAGTGTTATCTCTCTTTCAATGACCACTTGCTACTTTCAGGGGAGTAGAGCCCAGACCACATAGCTGGGAGGGTCAGTCATGATTTTAGACCTGAGAAGTGAGGAGCAATGGAGAGATTAGAAGAGAGATTCAAGAAATGGAATGAGAAGGATGTGAAAACACTCTTACAAACGAAGTATTTTCAGGTTCAATGACTGTTAAATTTGTGTGTAAGTTTTCATTAAATTTCATTAAATTTAAAATACAATCATATTTTGAAGACTAATGACATGAGAAAGATTACAATATAAGGTAAAATGGAAAAAAATGGATATTATTTGAAATATGCAAAATTCTTTGTGGACTTTTAAAAATAACAACAAAATAAAGGCCATCATTTCTATCACAATATTAAAAGTCATTATGAATCAACAACTCAATTATAAGTGTTTAAGTTTTTCTATTTTTTATAATTTATAATCTTTCTAGACTGGTCTAAGTTGCTTTTGTAATCAGAAAAATATTAACATGCAGTAGTTATCCAATAATGAGTTTTCCCAAATTAATAATAAGAACATCAGTCAATGTGCACATATTTCCCATCACTCTCAAGAATCCCTACCATTGTGGGTAGGGAAAATGCAGTTTTTTCTCTAGACAACTTGCATTTTAAGTTGGTACTTGTGATACAGAATCTTTGAGAGATTAAGAAATGTGAACTGTATTTAATCAAATACTGATTGGTAAATAGAACTGTTAGCAATTAAATATTCAGTATTAAACCTTTTGGTATCACTAATGAGGATGCCGTGGTCCAACTCCGAGCACATAACGACACGTGTGTAGAGCTCCTGGGCTGGTAAGTTGGCCACAAAGACTGCAGCATGGTAGGTGAGAAAAGTCATTCATTGTGTTGCAGTTTGCTTATAAAAACACGAACCACAACCGGGTGTGGCTGACAGAAACGCTTTCTAGATGTTGTCCTTGGAGAGCCCTGTTTCAGCACGTACCACATGTACCAGAAAAACTTGACCTTTACTCTACCGAATAGTCAGCATGGTGAGGACACCTTGTCTTTCACGCTAGTAGACAGACCTCCACTCCAGGGAAACAGCAAATTCCCAGCACTAGAAATAGGAAAAGGTCAGGAGTCTGAGATAAAAGCAGAACTTTTGTGCTTAATATGGCCTCCGAGAACATCTCCAGCTACCATGATGATCCCAAGATCTTTGGAGACCTGTTTAGGACCAGACAGCCTAGTCCATCATGCCTCTGCTTTCTGATATATCTTGGTGTCCAGTTCAGAGCTGGTGTCACAAGCCCCTCACATTTTTCCCCCTGTCTACAGTACTATTCATATTAGCTCTGTGCTGAGGATTAGTGGTGATTTGCTGTCAGTCCTCCAAAGATCAAAAACTATGCAAGGCCACTTTGCAGGTGACAAAATAAGGTACCATGCTTTTTTGAGTTCAATATATAACAGAAATTAATCTTCATCTCCTTCATCTGACCTTGCTCAGGGAGAAGAGGTAGCTTCAGGTCCATGAGCAGAGAAAGAGAACATTTGCAGAGGGCAGAGGAGCCAAAAGAACATCTGAAATTACCTGATGTGGGAGCCAACATTTAATATCTCTGTTGTAACTCTATCCTGTTTTGAAAATGCAATAACCCTCTCTCAATTTGAGTGGCAGCATACAGGCTTGTTACTATAGCTCTAGCTACTTAGAAATGGAAATATCAACCTATACGGTGAAACAGAGGAGGAGGAAAATGAAGTCTGGGGCTTCTCAAATGGCTAATGGATCGGAACATGGCCACAGAGCCTGTTGCAGTTCCTATTTAAGAGCAATCAAACTGAGATTCAGTGCAGTCAGGGTAAATGATACAAGGTCACTCATGAGGCAGGATCAGAACATGGGTTTATGATTACTGTCTTTCTAATCTGTCTATAAGCTCTTTCTTGATTATTTTTCTCAGTGGACACTTGCTGCCTTTTTTTCCAGACTTTGCCATTTTCTTAGTTAGCACGTCTCTACTTTGACCTTCGACCTTGCTCAGACTTGGGTTAGGAGAAGGTAAGAGCTTATGCATGGCCCTCAGCAACCGTCCTGTCTATGACCCTGCTCTGTCTCTGCTCTCTTCATTCAACAGCAGCCCACCTCCATGAAGCCATACACATTTTGTGAAAAGCCCCCAGAGTTTACCCAGAGCAGGGTCTTGAGAAACTGCTGTAGCATCGCCCACCTTTCACAGAATGGCAGAGGATACTGCCGTGTGATTTAACAGCACCATTTCTGCTTGTGTCCCAGGGCGCCATTCATTTGAGAAGCGTCTGCACACAATGTTAATATTGGCAAGATTTCTGAAAAGCTAACTCAGGTACTAAATCATGCCAAATGAACAAGTCAAATCCATATTGGGCTTCTCCCAAGGTAACTCTTGGAGAGCAAAGTAAAGGTTATGTCAGTGAATGAAACAGAAGTCAACCCAATGCCCTTTCAGAAAAAAAAAAAAAAAAAGAAAATTTAAGACATATAAAGCCTTAAAGCGGATTTCTTTATAACTATGTCCATCTTCCTGCTGCCTGTCATTACTCTCTAAGTTCCCGTCCTCAGACCCTTGTTGCTCTTCCGTTCCATGTCCTGGTTTGCCACCCTGCTCTCCCAAGTCTCTGCCCCTTCTCCCTCCAATATATACAAGCAACTCCCTCTAATGTACGATGGTGGCAGTTTGGCCTTGGCTGTGAATGTATTTTATACTGATGCTGTTCTTCACAAGGCTTTTACCCATTATCTTTTCAGAGTTGAAAAGAAGAGCAAGACAGATCGAAAAGAGGAAGTAAGTGGGCTTCAGCTCAACTCCAGAGGCCCTGACCCCTGAACCCAAGGGCTATTGCTTTCATTGGGCTCTCCTTCCAACTAGCTGCTGAATCATATGGAGTCTAAACCTCTGAATACTCTAAATACCCCCATCATTTTACTCTGTACTTAAAAAATTAGGAACTGGTTATTGGACATTAAATTATTGAAGCATTATCATTTTAATAGGTCAAGTTTCTTGCATTTTAGAAGTGGATTTTTCCAGTGGGTTTTGGTAGAAGTGTACCATGGCATTACCAGTTATTTTTTCTCTAAAAATCAGTCACTGTATTTCATCCAGTTGTCCTTGAAAGTTCACAATAAATATCGTCTTTGCAGTTTCTATTCATAAGTCAAGAGTCTTTAGAACAACTTTGCCCAAAGTTTTCTTTCCAGAGAAGAGATCTTTTCTTTACTGTGCATTTTTTTTTTTCCTATAATCCTCAAAATAAATTTTCCCTTATGGATGAATTGGATACTTCCTTTTTGTGAGTGGCTAGCCAGTCAGGGTGCAGCCTGCATTCCTTTCCAGTCTCCCTCTGCCAGTCCCAAAGTCAGCCTAACAGGAAACCCAACCACCATGGTCAATTCTGAAAGACATAGTAGTTCTCAGTTCTCCCTCAATTATTCACATGCTATCCTCAAGTGATGCATGCAGAAGAACTGGGGTTTTGAAGGATGTGTGATAACACCTCTGCCCTCAAGGAGATTCATGGTCAGTCTTCCCATTGCCTGCTCACCTTTCTAATATAAACTTTTAGGGAAGGATTATACACTACACCCGTACTCCATGGTAAATTGTAAACACAGAGCCCCAACTTTCTTCTCCCTAGGAAGCATGATGCAAACTAAGTGGTGGATAGACCCAAGAAGGAAAAAAGAAAGGAAGAAGCACGGACTAAATAGGGAAACAACTTGACTATTGATTCTAATTGAGCACCGTGGTTCGGGGTAAGGAGGACCCCTCTTGACCTCCTGTGACAAGTGTGGTGGTTGTTAGGTGTGCTATTTGGATGGTAAAGAAGGTCAAAAAAAAATATTTTAAAGTTTGCATCAACTTTCAAGTGGTAGGTTTAAAGTTTGGACCCACAATTCACAGTATTTATTAATATATAAATGGTCCACTTGGTTTTGGGTGAGAACTAAGCAGCACTTAAAGGCATGAACCTTGAGGCAGCTGGTGATCTATGCTAATGTTCCTTTAAGATGCTAAACTATTACTTTCTTACTCCTCTCTCTTTTCAGGTCAAAGCAAGTCCCTCACATGATAAAACCTACAGCTATTTGAAAAAAAAATCAAAAGAACATTTCCTAAGTGACTCTTTCCTTCCAACTACACTAGGGCAGATTTGTTCCAAGTTTTCTATCAACACTAATATGAAATTTACTTGGTAAAGGTCTTCTGCCCAGCAAACAGAACATGTGTTTGCAGGGACACTGGCATGTTTGTAGGATCACTACCAAACAACAGAACCTATCCTAAGAAAATCCTACTGGATGGGAACTGTTTGGATGGGAACTGGATGGGAACCTTCCTTTCTGTTCTCTAAGAGCCTGAAGTCTCTGCAGTCTTCTCTTTGTGGCTCAGCTTTCTTATGCAAACCGTTAAGAAAGAATCAGAGAGTACTATCCACACTGTATTGTGAAGTGCAAACACAGAGCTCAAGCTTTCTGTTCCTTAATATGATGGACATTCATAGTGAGACAATCTTCGGGGAGAGCGGAAGGAACATGTGCAAACTACTATAGAGATATGCAGCAGGATCTTGTTTAATCCTCACTACAGTTTTATGAGGCCTGCACTGTTCTGTCATTTTACTACAAAGAAGAACGGACTTGCCCCAGGACAGACACCCAGCACAGGTGGAAAAGAATTAGATTATTTTAACCTCCTCGTTCCTGGTGCTCTTCTTCTCTTCCTTGTGACTTATCTTCCCTGCTCCCTTGCCCCTGGCTCTTTCTTTCTTTTTATCTTTAATCATGTGGTTTGGCTGCCTGCTTTGAACTGCATCATTCAAGATCTTCCTTTTTTTCCCCTTAAACAGACCTCAGAAGTCAGCAGTCAGCACACAGAAGGGGAAGGCAAATCCTTTTGTATATGACCTCTGCGGACACTTGAATCATATTGGGGTGGTCCTTCTGCACTGCTAAGTGACCCTGACATGGCATGGCAGCAGCTCTTCAGTCCTTATGCTCCTGTCTAAACAGGCTTCTCTTCAACCTGCCTCACAGCGGGTGCAGAGACCATCTGTCCTCCACTGTCCTGTTATTGTTGTCAGAATATTAGGGAGACTACATGGTAATGAAATCAGTGTCTCCACATAAAACATGCTACCTTGTATTATGTTTTTTCAAAAGGCGATAAAAAGGTTTTTATGTTCTTCAGAGATTTTTATACAGTGTTGAAAAAAAGTGAGAACTTTTAAAAAATTGTTTTGTTTTTAACTTAACAATGCCAAGTGATAAGTGGATTTGAAATTGCCAACTAAAAATGTACTCTGGAGCCTAAGAGAAACTTTTTCAATATGTTTTGATTTTAACTATAGTCGTATGTAGACACATACTAAATAGGTACCAATTCTCAAACTTTTTCTGAAGAGCAGAAGCAATATTTTTTCCTGAATTGAGTATAGTTTCTACACAATGAAGAATTTCACTTAAAAGTAAAGTCTTTGGCTGAGATGAGAAACTAGGAGTATGTTCCTGAATATTGATTAGAATCCTTTATTTTGGGTGTGCCCTCGGGGAGCAGTGGTTAGGACTGCTGCCTCCAGCTGAGAGCAATCCACACACATCCCAAGGATACAGAAACAACCAAGATAATAAACATGTAAATAAAAACTAAAGTAAAAGTGGCTTGTCTTCCTCTCCTTCTTGCCTGCTTACTTGCCTTCATTTCTGCCTGCACCTTTCCTTAAAAGCAAAGCAAAATAAAACAAGCAAACAAAGAAATATGAGACATAGTTTACAAAATAGAATGTGTCAAGTTGGAGAATTTAGGGTAGATAGTAGGACAAAAAGATAACATAAAAGAATGAAGGAATGAAGAGTTTTCATGTTCATACATGCAAGAGGCAAGGTGAGTAAGAGAAGCCTGTGACATACCACCATATATAGCAGAGATCTTAGATAGACTCTGACTTCCCAAGGGCTGTGGCCCTGCTTCCTTGGTAATAGATGGCTTCTATATGCAAACGACACTATAATGAGTAAAGCAAATACAGGAAAAGCAAAGAGTAACTGAGTAGTACTTGACCTGTCAACTCCACCTTGGCAGATGGTTTGGAGAGGAAACTGAGTCAGTTTCTTCAAAGGAGTTGGCCAAGTCTCTAGCTTGTGAACTTCTCTATTCCCATGACCTAGCCTTTGTCTATGCAAATATTCTAAGTCCCAGTTGTTCCGTTCATCCCTGTTGGTGGCCAACACTGCATGGAAAGAAAAATCCAAAGATGGAAATAGTGGCCTCTGTGAATTAGCTTCTGTTACTGACCCAGCAAAATAGGTACCAGCACCATTAGAATAAGCTTAAAGTGAAAGTCAATGCAAAGTTGAAGGGAAAACCAGTAATAATTAGCCAAATGATCTATGAGATAATGCTTCAATATCGGTGGTCCATGCTGGTCTGCCTTTTGGAGATTTGATTAAGTCAGAAGAGCATCAAGGCCCATGATCTTATCCTTGGACTTCCTGCATTTAAATCCCGAGGTAAGTAAGTATAGCTAATTCTAAACCTTAGATTATTAAACAGGATTTAGTTTCTTACTGACTCTAATGAGAACTGAATATAATTATTTTTTAAGATCTCCCACGTGATTTTTTTTTAATCGGGATTATAGCACATCAGTTTTTAACAAAACAACAGTCCATGTAATTCAATCCATGCCCTGTTTACAAACTCACAGATATGAAACCATAGGAATGATAGATGATGAAGAAAAGCAGGCAAAACACAGCCCAAACAATTGGCTGTTTTGAGACATTTGTTTGGATTATTAGCATTCATGCTTCAACTAGAAAAATGAATTCTGTGATCTGGACAGTTGGACAGTTTCCATGTCTAGACCATATTCTTTCTTACAGGCAGCCAAGGCTTCACATTCACAAACCTCTGTGTACCCTTTAGGTAAGATGAGTAAATGAGTGGCCCTGGTATAAAAGCAATAGTGAATTTTGGGGTCTGTGTTTAAATGAAGGGTGCATGCCCCATGGAGAGAGCCAGATGCTTCACATAATTGTGGGCACTTAATGTAAAAAAGGTCCTCATTTTAACTATGAGAAATAATAATTAAAGAGTACATGTATGAAGTACCCAGGAATTTTCCATAGGGTATTAGTTTATACTTCTGAACCCGCATATTTCTAAGGTAAATATAAGATATCCTTTGTTCTTAAATTTTGGTTTGTTTGTTGTTTCAGGGTCTGCTGCCCTAAAACATCATGGACCCTTGAACGTGTGTGGAATGAAGTAATAGACGGTGTTAACATCGGTGCTGGGCCAAGAGGGAAAGAGGCCCATTCACGGGCAGGTGACTAATAATAGTCAAATAAGGATCATTTATACTTCTGTCCATTGTTCTTGACCCTATAATGCCACTCCTCAAGGTTTGATGATGAAAAGTCAGAGAAAGAAGATTGAAACTCTCTTTAGGTTGAGTTTACAAATCCAGACATAAACTAGACCATGAAAGTTTGCTTCACACATATAAGGTAGGGGAAGTGAGAAAAGGGTGATGCTGATGATAGTTATTGTATTGTCTCTCATTTATTAATACAACCTGTGTCAGATATTCTGGCAAAAACCATACTTATCAGACATACACTTATGGCTCAGGCAGCTGAGATGCCGGCCTGCGGACCATGTAAACCCCAAAGGTCATGATTTGTGACCTGGGACCAAGGTGACAAAACCAAAACACATTTTTGAAAATATTGAAAAACACAAAAAAACAACTTGACATAATTTCTTATTGATCTTTGCAAACATTTTGATTTTATGGAGTAAGAAACTGTGGTTGAGAGATTAGAGATCTAATTCCAAATCATACAGCTACTAGATGACATCCGCTATGTCTTAGGTGCTTTCACATACAATTTTAATTCTCAGAATAACCATACAAGATGAATATCATTATACACATCTCATAGAGGAGGGGAAAAGACCTCAGGGGAATTACCTAATGTGCAAAATCACACCTAGGAAGTGACTAGTTAAAGTGAGATTCAAATTCTGGTCTGCTAATTCCAAAGAACATCTCTTTTACGTTATCACAATAGTTCCTCTGCTGTATTTCTGTTTATATTGTCTCATGATGGCTCATAACGCTCTTTCCGGGTGGACAATCACAGATGAAGTCAAGCTCCTTGCTCCAATGAAAGCAAATATTAAACCATCCCAAGCACAGTTACAGCCTGAGGTTCAAACCGATTGTCTGACTGCGGTGCCCAGCGTTCCATGTGCTCCTCCACACTGCACGTTACGAAGCCCATCTGCACCCCTTCCTGCTGCACAAACTCGCCACCTCACCTCTGCCTGTCCTCCAAGCAGCTGAGGACAAAGCCTGTGGTCTTTCTCTTCCCCCACTGGGGTCTCCTTTCCACAGTGTGCTAGGTGAGGTTAAGAATATTTAAAGTGTATCATTTGAACCCACACTCGAAAGCCTCCAATAGCTTCTCATCACGCCTGGAGTAAAATCCATAGACTTCCTGTGACTTTTGCAGCCCTAGCTAATGTTCTCTCTCACCTGTCTACTACGTTTCTACCTGTCCTTCTGCCCTTTTGATGACTGTGGCATTCTTGAAGTTCCTCGAATAAACCGAGGTTGCCTTAGTCTTATGGACTGCCCCTTCACTGAAATCTGTCTTCATCTAATTCTTGCTTCCTTATTTTATTTTGGTATTTGTTCAAACATCACTAGCTCAAAGATGCGGTTGTTTTTGTTTCTTTTTAAAGCATATCAGCAAATACAAAATTAGCTAAAACAGAGTCCCCGCACTAATTGAGGTTAATTTTTACCAATAAGAGCTATCTGAAATTATATTGCTATCTCTGCATGTTCTTTATTGTCGACTTCCCTCATGGGACCATAAGTTCTGTGAAGGCAGGTCTGCAGCCACGTTCATGCTGTGCCTGAACACTTTGAACTGCATCTGGATAAACTTGAATTGAGATACAACCCTTTGCATGAATGGCTGAATGACATCAAAATGCAGGTACAGTCACTAACATTTGGCAAGCATTTTAATGTTTTCAGAGTCCAAACACAAGGACAGCAGCCATGTTTTGAAATACACTGAAAACAAATTGTCTGGATAAACATGAATGGAAGGAAAGGAATGTTTGATCACATTCCAGGTAAGTAAGTGAAATGAAAAGCAGAGTCAGAGACCTGGGAACAGAGAATAAAACTGATTAAGCTGTGACTATTGTCAGACTAAATTTAATTCTTTAGAAAAAAAATCCAAGTAGAGAAAACACCAAAGTTAAGAAAGAGGAAAAGTATTCTTCCTGGAAGAAGACAGAAGAGTCAGTGTTATTTTTCCCTCTCCTTACGTGAGAGACAGAGAGAGAGAGAGAGAGAGCTATGAATGACCAAGAAGTGGTAGATTTTCTCTAACTCTGATGTTAAAGAGGAAACCACATCATTTTCAAAATGGGAACTTCAAGCAAAGGTGATATTCCTATTATTGACCTTTAAAGGAGGATGGTAGAGAGCATGCTTGTTTGATTTCATCCAGAATTTTGGGTCCTAACATGTAGCATTTCTGCCATGAGGCTCAGATTCAGACAACCAAGCCTAACTCTTCAATACACGCTAATCCCATCAACATTTGCAATAAGTGAAAATCCTCAAGGGTAGGCAGATAAGAGGGTTCCTTTCTAAGAGGAGGTTGTGGCAGAAATAGCAAATATGGGAATCAGAATCTATTAGGGCTGATCTGGTTTGCCCTTATTTTCTCTTGTCCCATTTAAAGGCTTCAGTTTCTCTATTTGTGAAATGAGAGGAAAAAGGAGACTAAGTAAGTTTTTGGTCTAGTGACAGAGGCAAATTTTCTTAATTCTAAATATAACAGTGATAGAAGTGATTCAAGAGTATGCCGGTTACATAACATTTTGGAGGTACACTGTCACTAGCAACTTGAGCCCCCATCCTTTTATTTTTCACCTTGAAAGGTAACATTTATTTTACATAAAATTGGTCTCAAAGTACCCCCTTCTCTTTGGAATCTCTGCCTGGTCAGTGGTATTTAACAAATGTGAAGAAGAACAGAGAGAAACAGTGGGCATGTTGACGTGCTTAGAAAGCATGAAAATATGCTCTCTTTCTCATAAATATATATATGAATATTCTTATGATTATTATAGTTATTAATTCACATAGTCACATAGTAACTAATTCCTAGCTTAATTTTCAAAATGGGGAGCAACCAAGATGAACGACTAAATAAAATAAAGTGCTTCTTCCCCTTTTCTCTTTCACCTGTCTCTGCTTGCCTTCATTCCATCCTGTACCTTTCCTTTAAAAAAAAACAAAGCACACACATAACCATTATTGCAGACTTACTTTGATTTCTATTTTTCACTCTTCCTTTCAAACTATGGGTATCGTAGGGTAAAAATAAAGACGAGCATGTTTTTCAGTTTTAGTAGCAGTGTCAGCATTCCCAAATTATTGATGAGCTTTTTATCTGCTTAGTAGGGATGACTTGAATAAAACTAATCAGTGATGAAACAGGCCACATTGGACTGTGGTATAGACTGAGGCTGTCACAGTTACTCGGGCAGCATCTGGGGGCTCACTTAACCTCTCAGTGTATGAACTTCTAATCTGTAAAATGCTGGTCTGATGATAAGAGGACCTACTTCATAATTTTTTAAAAAAGATTAAACAAGATAATGCTACTGAAGTACTTAGTACAATGTCGAACACAAGTTAAATATGCAACATGGGCTGGCTATCCTTTATTAATTGTAAATATTTATTGTCATTCCCCTGCATCAGGAGAGGAATCAAGAACTATGGTTGTAGCTACAAAAAGCACTCTTATTGATATATTTACATGTCCCAGCTCCAGTCTCCAACTACACATGCCAAGACATCCTTCAGTTCATACAATAATTAGAATAAAATTAGCCATCATTTATTGAGCACTGATTATCATGGACTTAAATGCTCTGTGTTATTTAATCTTTACCTGTGGCATTGTTATAGGATGGACCATGTATGCAGAGAGAAAGGCGTAAACAAGCTGCCTAACACCAGTAGGTCAATGGCACAGGACTCCTGTCTGACTCCAGAGAGATGAGCTTTGCTGCCACAGTGTCCACATACATTATGTGCATCTGCTAACTTAAAGAAGAATGAAATCATTTCCCATTGTTTGCTTTCTTTTCTTAAATCTTAAAAATTAAGTCATAATTAAGGAGAGGTTTAAAACATTCTCTCAGCAGGAGGCATTTTCAATCACCTATAATCATATGTTAAATCTATAGATGCATTATGAAAACATTTCCAAATATTAAATATCAATATCTGTTTATGTTTCTCATATTTTAAATTTGAGGGCAGTCTTAGACTGTTAAATTATCAGCTCTTTAGAACCCAGGGTAGTGACCTTTTATTTTTGTGTTGTCACTTGCGTTTACAATGAAAACATAAATAATCCTTTTCTTTTTTAACGTATAGAAGTCTCTTTCAAGTAAGGAAGGGAACCAAACTGAAATGAACATACAATATGTCTGTGTTATTGACACTCACATATTTAATCACTTTTGAAACATCTACTTCCATCAATGAATCATTAAATAAATCTAAGTGCCTGCTAAGTACTAATGTTCACGGAGAGGGGTCTCCTTACAGCTTTTATTATTACATGTCTTTGCATAGACCAGCAAGGCTGGTGACTACTCGTCAACTAGGTCTCCCTCGCTGTTCTAGATTTTGGATTCAACATTTATTTTCTCCAAATCCCAGCTCCACTATCACCCTTATTTTATTTCCTACACAGCACAGTGGGTTTGAAGTTAAGTAGACTGAGCTTCAATCTCAACTCTCTTCACATACTAGATGAAGGAATTTCATAAATACGTGTTCCTCTCTCTGACTTATTAGTAAAATGGGAATTAGAATATCTACTTTGCAGCGTTGTTACGATAATTAGAAATAAACTGATGTATTAGGCACTCAATTCACAAAACTTATTATCTAACCATTGTGCCAAGATACACAACTTTTAACCTCTTGTATGCTCTAAGCCTCCTTTTCTCATTGATATTTCTTTTAATCCTTCTGTTCTGTATATGTCCTTCTGTTTCTTTGTATATGTATTTTTCCCTATTAAATTGTATATGATTCTTACAGATGAGCCTCCAAACCTTTGTGAAATTGACAGGCTATAGTATAAATAATAAACAAATAAAATAGATAAATAAAAAGTAGACTTTTGGTTACAAATTCTCAAAGGCTTACATTTTCAAATTATAAGATCTGTCAACAATGATGATGATCTATAAATCCTAAAGAACCAACAAAGTGAAAAATTTTAAATTTAACACAGAGTTTGCCTATGCAGAAGCAATACTAATTGCAGTCATTTATGCCAACAGTTTATACCATTTATACCTAATTACCATGCCTCAAAATTATGTTATGTATATCATTAGATTGAGTCAAATTACTCTGCTGTAAGTTTTATTTGATTATTCTACTCTGCTCTACACCTGCATACTCAGTTTTTATACTTGGTTGCTTATGTACTATGGACAATTGTTCTCAACTGTGATCTCCTCCCAATAGTCCCTCCCACAAAAAATAGATACAGCAAACACTGGGGAGGTGACTAAAACACGACGTCAACCATTGTTGGGAGACCAGAGGGACTCAGACTGTAATGTGATGACCCAGACAATGACCTGTTCCTTCTCATCTAGCTTTGTGGTTTTTCATTCTCATGCTGGGAATATCCTTCTTCTCCCTTAGTTTAGGAGATTCTGAAATGGTAAAAACAAGATGACTTTGGCTATTAACAGACATGGATTCCAAGTTCTGTCCTTACTTAGTTAGTAATCTTGAGACGATTTCTTAACAGCTCATAATCTCATCTTCCTTAAAAAGGAATTAATATCTTCATATTATTTAGAGTTTATGACACCTTTAATATGTCATAGACTTGTTTTACTTCCTCCTTCAAAAGTATTTATCCCTCAAGATAAATATCCCACAAGCCTTTAAAACCTGGATACATGCTTTTTTGTTGTTGTCTTTTTTTTTAATGTGGATTCCAAATAATCTTTAACTCTTTCAACAAGAATATTGTTTTTTGATATTTGACAGTGAGCTCAGAGTAAGTCTTTGCTTTCAAAAGAAGACATAAGCTTCTTATACTTGTTGACTTAGTCTTTGACTATACCCTTGACATTTGTACTAGAATCACAGAACATCATATATTAATTGTAGAAGGAAACCTAGAAGTCACCTTGTCCAGTGTCTTTAATTTCTAGATGAGGAAAACCAGGACCCAGAGAGGTAAATTACTGCAATATGGTTCACAATTGGTTAATGACAAAATGAGACAGTGTTCAAACTGGTCTTTTCCACATCATTTAAGAACAGGGATTGGAAAACCAAGGCCACAAGCAAAACGCAGTCTGCCTACACGTGCAAATAGTGTTTCATTGTATGCAGTCACATGTGCATTCATTTACATACCGTCTGCGACTTTTCTTGCTGCGATAGCAGAATTGAGTAGTGACAGAGACCATATGGCCTGCAAAGCCAAAACTGCCTATTAATTGACCCTTTAGGGGAAGTTTGTGGAACTCTAATGAAGAAAAATTGTTCCAAAATTCCAAACTGTGAGCATGACATCACTCAAATCTTCTTTTATCTAGGTGAAAAAAACAACCACCAATTCTGATATGTCCACTTTGGAGAGATTTCTATTTCAAATCAGATAATGTCACAAATGCAAGGTCAATGTCAACATTAAAAACGATTGTTCCTGTTGGGGGACATGATTGTGGAGTGCCAGTGTCTCTCAAAGTCACTTTCCAAAAACTCTGTCTCCTTCTTGCCTGACCATTAAGGAGTTTTGATTGAAGGAGACTTTTTGGAAGTTGGATCATCTTGGGATCACCCCATCAAAAGAAACACCAGATGCCTAAGCTGGTGGGATGCCTTGCAAAACAGCAACCTATACCTGAAATGGGCGTGATTGACTTAGTCTTTGAGAGTTTGAGGTTGGGAGGGGTCTTTCTCTTCTTTAGCACAAGTTGGTAGAAGGGGTCAATGCTTGAATAAAATTAGAATTTAGACAGGAATCAAGAAGGGAGAGAAGGGGATCTTGGACAAGCTAGTAACAGCACTATCTATAGATCCCACCTAGCACATTAATAATGAATCTCAGATAAGTTATATAGCATGCCCAAACCATAAAACTCTTATTTTCTTTTCTTTTTTTTTTTTTTTGCCTTTGTGTCCTTCTTTCATCCAAAAGGAATTATAATTGAAAAATTTTACCTTCAGTAGAATAAGACAGAAAGTAAGAAAGTAGGGAAAGCTAGGTAAAGGAACAGTAAAGATAAAATAGCTGGGAATGAAAAATACAGGGTGTAAACCAGGAACCAGAAGAGACAGAATTTGTTTCTTGATTTCCTGACGCCAAGAGCCTGACAAAGCTGTCTTTCCACAGAGTAGTAAAGAAATCAAGCCCCACTGGCACAGGAACAGATGCTAATGAATTTTTATATGCAGTCGTTTATTCATTCACATTTACTAAATACAACTAAGGGCCAAGCTGGAAAGTTAAGTCCCAGGTGCTGCTCTTAGGAGGAAGGCAGCAGTGAGAGACAAACATGTAACTAGAGTCTCAGTGCAACTTGCTAAAAGTTCCCAGAGTAAAGAAAAAAAAAAAAAAATAGAGCCTAGATCTTCAAAGATACTCAAGTTCTTCCTCTCTTTCGTACTTGAAAAAAACTGAAACCCAAAGTTATCGAAACTAGTGGTAAATGGCAAATGTATACTTACATATTAGTTAAGTATTTTTGCTTGCTTTTTATGGTCCAGGCTCCTCCAACGGATGTTTGTGTGTGTGTGTGTGTGTGTGTGTGTGTGTGTGTGTGTGTGTTTATATATGCATATATGTCAAGTCACTCAGTCCTCACAATAACTCTTCACAGTAGGTACTCTTACATTCTCATGTTACAGAGGACAGAACTGAGTCAGAGATAAGGAACTTAACTGGGTTACATTATTTGATATGTGATGGAACTATGGTTTGACCCAGACTTTTGAGGTCTATGGATTGAACAATTAGGCAAAACATCTACATTCACTGTGTCCTCATGTTGGGTTTGGCACAGGCCATTCCTACAGCAGTTGTTAGACTATGTTTGCATATTGATCACATGATAATTATTTTCCTCCATTCCGTAGATGCATAAAGTGAGGCTTAGAAAGGAAAGACCATTTCAGGTGATCATTCTTACAATCAGTGTTATATTGAGGGCCACAATTGCCCTAGATTCTGCTTCAAGTCTCTCCACTTAGTCCCATGCTTGGGAATGTCTTTACTATTCCGCTAACAATCTTACCCTCCACCTTGCCAGTCGGCTGGATGATCTCCTTATAGTTCTTTCAGAATTGATCATCAGAGTCTTAAAGTCTTAATCCTGTTTCTAGATCAAGATTACTGATTGCAGCCATCTGTCAATTCGATATGTCTGTATTTTCAGAGATCATGTTGCACTAACTGGCACACATTTACCTTCTCCCCAAACCATCTTTTAGAAGCTCTTTACAATGCCAGCTGGAGTCCTGTTTGTGTCACAGTGGGAGTGAAGGACAGCCAGGCATGTTCAATGTCTCCAGAGACACAAAAACTTGTTCCATTTGCACTTGCCCAAAAAAGGCCCAACTGCTCTCCAAATTTGTAAACTTGGTTGCACTAAGAAATGCTTTTCCTGGCATACCACAGCAGTTTAATTCCTTTTTTCTCAAAAGTAAATTTATTTTGCTTTGTTTCTGAGTTCGTGAATCCTGTGGTTTAGTACTAATGGCAAGGATTGGTAAAGGATTGGTGTAAGCTTTCTTTCCCTTCCTCCATGTTATTCATTTGAAAAACATATATGTATTGTCAAATAAAGCAGTATAAGAATTGAGTTGTTCAAGTAAATTAACCAAGAAAAAAAAGCGGAATCAGATAGGCAAATTCTGGGAAATGACAAAAAGAGAGAAAATTCCATTTTTAATAAACAAATTAAAATAGATATACTTTAAGTGGGTCCAACGCTAATAGCATTTTACACACTCAGAAACACATATTTTATTGAACATGTGGTTCTCTGTCTTTCTATATGCGGACAAAGACCATGGGTTCAGCTGAGAATTCCACAGGATAAAGTGCTATTGGCAAATTCAGATATGATTGGAGGAGGCTGAATAGCATTTGGGGAAACTGCTGAGAGTATTTAGAGTGTAAAAATGAAGGTCATGTTGGGGCATTATCACCACCTTTGAATATCTAAAGGGCAGTCATGTAGAAAATGGAATAGACTCATTTTACATTGTTCCAAAGTGCAAAGCTAGGAAGACTGATAGAAGGTTTAGAGGCAAGTTTTGTTCAATATGAGGACAAAAAAATGGAACAATTAGTGCTGTCAAAAAGGGGATGGTTGGCTTCTGAGAACAGTGAAATCTCGCCCCATAAAGTATTTCAAAAAGAGACTTATTTGGCCATCTGTCAGGGAGTTTGAAGAAAGAATTCACATTAGTTGAGTAAGAACAGTGGTTCTAAGGTCTGGCTTTAAACATTACTGATACTTGAACCCCACCCCAGAGACTGGGATTTAACTGGTATGTAGTGGATTCAGGTTGTTATTTCCCTGATCTGATTCCAAAGTGAATCTGGATCAGGAGCCACAGGGGGGAGAATACGTTCATCTTATGGGTCAGTAATTCATTTACCAGGTATTTATAGAACAAATATTGGAACTCTGCTACTCTGCTTTGAGCTAGGGAGAGTGTAACGGATGCTAGTGATGTCCACCCACACACCCCTCTTCCTTATATTCAGTACACAGGAAATCTCACCACAGCACTTGATTTTAGTTGTCTCAGGACTTTCTCCTCCCATGTGAGGCCTCTTTACCCATCACGTGACAGGGCACACATGCCAGAGAATCTTTGCTTCTTGGAAATATTCTTCAACCCAGAATTAAAGGAAACTCATTCATCCCAGAGGCATAAATGTAAGGTATGTGTTCTGCACTAGTTCTCAGAATTTCTCCAGTGGAATTAAGCGCCAGTCCTAGCTCTGCACTACCCAGTAACTAATACCAGCCATTTTGTGATGCTCTGTTTCTCTTCCCGTCTCACTTCCTGGACTCTTTATGCTGTTCTCTTTATCACCCAGACTTCATAAGTTGAATCCTGATCTCACGGTGTGCTCTGGGGGAATTCAAAGGAAGCAGACAGAGACAAAACAAGGCTCAGCCATCTTGAGGGGGCTGAACTATAACAAGGAAAACCAACCATGAGCACACACGTAACTAAGGGAGAACCTATCAGCTCTTCAGACGAGCACATTAAAGATGAAAGAATTTATATATCTCTCCACTGCCCTCAGTTCTCAGGCAGCAAAATCGGAATCTGAATCTAACATGGTTTGATTCCAGGGCCACACTCTAAGCCAGCATTTTCTGTCCTCTCAAAATGATACTCTTATTTTAAATATTTACTAAGCAGCATTTATTGTGCATGCCCTCCCCACATTTGATCTCTAATTTTTTCTATTTTCTTTTTTTGCTATTTTTTTCTAGATGCCATTATCCTTTTTCCCTGCTTCAGAAAAATCAATGGGTGATATGAATTATTTAAATCATGTCATTATGTTATGAAGGGTTAAGTTTTTATAAATCTATTGTCAGGAATCCTGACCCCAACTTCCAGCCATAGCCTAAGGGTAGTTTTAGGCTGATTAATTACTCTTAGAATATTCTAAGCAGAACTAACCCCAGGGATGGCCTAGATGACCTTGATTCTAGGATTCTTTATGGAGACTCACTAGTAGTTTCCATAGCAACCAAAGTTGATGAATGAGGATGATTTTCATTTGCTTGTCTCTGAGTTACAACTTTCTTTTAATAGGAAATGAGAAATATGATTGCCAAGTAGAGAATTATATGGATAGAACTATCAGTTCTTTTCTTCAAAACTGAAATTGAGATTGTATCCTGTCTGTTCTCTTCCTGGTCCTTTAATCCTGTTATGTTCCTCTTGGACATCCTGGCTAGCTCATATTGCCTTGTATGGAATGCCCTCCATTTTCTTCTCTTTTGTTTTAAATCTTCTCTCTTCGGTCATCAACCCCATATCTGTTTCTTTCTCACTCCACAAAACCTTCTCCAGCCCTCACAAACTGATCTCAACCCTGAATGTTAGATCAATTTTAATTGAATACAGTGTACATAACGATTGCATTATTGCACATAAGCAGATTGGTTAAGAACAAAGGTGTTGGGAAAAGGCAGATCTGAAATTCCAGTTCTGCTACTTGTTCACATAGTTTTTGTCAGGTTTCATTTAATAATCAACATATGGAAAGCACTTATCACCATGCTTTTAGTGGATAATCTACAAATTTATTTTCCTTGTTCCACTTAATGTCTCACCCAACCATACTGCAATTTTCTTAACAATGGTAAGTGTCTGTTGTTTACCAGAAAATTAATGCATATTAATATCCATATTACTGAGGATACTTGCACGTTTGGTACAATTTTTAGCAGTGTAGGTCCAAGCTGAACTAACAGCTACTTTTACTGATTACTGAGCCCACTTGTAAAGAGGATAAATAAAGATTATTTAGGCTAGGAACAAGAGTACATCATCATCTACATGAGGCATCTTCATAGAGTTAAATCCTGTGTTATCTCTCAGAAACAGCAGTGTTGAAATGTATATTTATTTAAAAAGATGAATTTATCTTGGCAATCCACTTAAGGGCCTAAGGCTCCTGAATTAAGACATTTAATTGAAATTCATATGACATCTACAACAGAGGGGAACATTTTTAGTGTTGAAACATAGACTTAATTAGTAGCCCATTAGGAGGTACAATTAAGGAAGAACATCTTAGCAACACAATGTCTAAAATGACATAGCTAGTGAGAGGCAGAGCTGATTTTAAATCTTGCTCATCACACTTCCAAGTCTTCCCTGCAACGTTAACTGCACCTACCAAGTCCTGAAAGAATGCTTAGGAAAATGGTTCGAACTGAGACAGTCGTGTCCTGGGAAACAGGTAGAACAAGATATGCCTAGAGGAAATGGGAGAGTTAGTATGTTTCTATCACTCTTCTGTTTAGAAATCTTCCTTGGCCTGGCCTAGTTTTTAGGGTTCCATCCAAATGCCTGACATTGGCTTGGCTATAAGGCTTTTTATCATGAGTCTTCTCATGGTGAGATTCAGACCAATTCATCCCAAATTATGGACTTCATTCCCCTTGCACTCAATGATTCAATTATCCCTGATATCTCTTCCATGGCCCTTGACATGTGCTCTACCTAGTTTGTAGAACTTTCCTTTCACTGCTCCTTTTTTGGGGGGTCTTAGAAAGAAGAACGTATCCTATCTCGCCTTGGCCCTCTATACAGATTTAACTGTGTGCTTCCCTCCACACACGCCCCACATTCTGAGTCTCCTACTCACATGTACATCTCAGCCCAGAGCTTAGCATCTTGGCTAGTAGTAGGCATTAAATAGGCATTAAAAAATTACAAAAGAGACCTGGATCTATCAAAGGAAAGAGAAAACTCTTTAGGAAGCGTGGAGTACTGATTAACAGCTATCCAATATCCATTATCCAGGCTCTCTAGCTTGTTTGCTCCCATTTATCCATAACTATAGACAATTTACAGTTATTAGCACATATTTGTCTTGTAGCTATAACCTCTATTAGGTTAGTGAGTAGATAAATACATTAAATTAATTTATAGAAGCTGTGGTGTGCTCTGCTGGCCTAGCAGATCAGGTTGTCGGACACAGTACACATGCACCCCAAGGACGTAGGTTCAATACCCGGGACGTGGGGAAACAATCAAGATGAGCAATGCAATAAAATGAAAAAAGTGTTTCTTCCTTCTCTCTTCCTGTCTACCTGCTCACCTTCATTCCCACCTGCGTGCACCTTTTCTTTTAAAAAAAAAAAAAAAAAAGTAAATTTAATCACCCAGAGCAGAGACACTGGCTTCTTGGACATATATGCTGAAACTATGTATCATTGCATTTCAAGTTTCAGTCATGCTGTACTGAATACAGTAGAGGTCAAAAGGCTTGAATATTTTAGTGTAATAATAATCATATATTTGTAACTTTATTCATTTCTTAGTCACAAATAAATTTCACATATCCTTATAGAAAATTTTTTAAAAAAGGATGTTCTGACTGGGAGTTAAATCCTTTACTTTTTCTAGTATGTTATTAAAAAGTAGACAGAATTAGGACTTTCTTCCCTACTTTACATTCTCGAGAATTTTTGAAGTACTGCAGGGGTATCACCAGAGGCAGAAGCTTAGAGTTTTAAGTCCAGCAACGAAGTCACGGAACAGCAGTAGTGCCTGCCCCGGAGGTCAACGTGAAGACCTCACTGCCGCAAGGCCTGGTTGGGGGATATTTTGGCAGCAAAAAAAGATGCACGATTGGCCTGGACAGATGTGTATTGTCCAGTGTTATTGGCTCTGTATAAGCCCCAGAATTTTATTTTTATAGTCAGGGCTGTAGGAGGTGAAGGAGAACTGACAGCTTGGATGAGGTTATTATTTCTCCTCAGATTGTCACTGCTGATTTCGTACCTGCTCTCAGAACTCACAATGACCCTTAAAAATGGCTCATTGTGTGTGTGTGTTTCTTTCTGTTCAAAGAAAATTTCTTAGCCAAGGAGAAATGCAGAAAACCATGTTAGTTACCTTAGTTACACATCTTAAAGACAATTCCGAATCCAGATAGTGCAACTGTAAAACCAGCTTGCCTGTGCTATAAACCTTCATTTTCACTGGCGACAGAATAAAGTTGATCTTTTTTTCTGAGTCTATTTCCTCTGCGATAGGCACTGCCTTGGATCACATGATAGAAAATTCCTCTTTTCCTCTCCTCCCAGTATCTAATTCTTTTTGGCAAAGACAAGTATGAAGATTTCATGTCTGAACAAGCCACATTTTCTTCTTACACATTTACCCAAATTTAATATAACATATAAGGACCTAAAATAATGTAATGACTGGAAAAATGATGGTGATATTAAAAGACTGGAAGAAATCTGACTGATCTTGAGGGAAAAAAGAACTTAGTGGAATACAGCCTTAAAGGAGTCCAAGGAAAACTGCAATGCATGTTATTAACTAGGATTAAAAAAATCAGAATGTCATATGAGCCCTCGACTTTATACACATTTGAAACTTCAAGAAAAACTGTTCATCATATATATATATATATACATATAAATTCACATATGAACAAAATATTTATTTCATGTATACATATATGCATATGTAGTGCCTACTTTTTATAGACAGTTCAAGAATTGAGTATATATGTGTGCATAAACATACACATTACACACACATATATGAATATATAAAGATGCAAAACAACATAGTTCCTATCTCATGGCAACTCTGGCATTTCTTGTAAATTATTTTCTGAATTGTCATTCAGTGTTCTGCAAATTTTTCACCAAAGTGCTTAGTTAAAATAATTAATATTATAAAGTAGCTTAGAACCCTTGAAAATATGAGGCAGTAAACCTGGGTGACCTCGGGGTAGGGTAAGACATGAACAGAGTGAGTGGAAGTGCTTACAGTTTAGTTTCTTTGTTTATTCAAATTTTCCTTGAACTCATATTTAACATATTTCTGACATGTACAGCATCCTATTCACAGATGGAAACAGCTGGTTTTAATCAACATCTCCAGCCTATCTGTGACAGTACATTCCCTTTGGAATAATCACTAAGATAACCACACTAAGAGAGTTTGCAATATATCGATACTGTTATAGACATGTATTTTCGGAGAGCGGAGGTGCACTTAGAAGTCAGACAATTCAAGCCTGTTTGCAGAACAGGATTCCCTCTGCTATGAAGCCTGTGTCATCTGGTCCACCTACGACAGGAAGCTGGCCACAGAAGGCAATAGGTGCCACACTCCATCTACTGTCTGTCTGCACTGCTCCAAGTTTACATATGGCCACAAGACTATCACAAAGATATCGGACCAAAATGCGTATGCTTTTATGACAATAAATATGAAAGATATGTCAGACTGTAAAATATCACTAAAAATGTGTGCAATACAGTTTTATAAGCCATTATCCTCACTTTTGAAATCCCCCAAAATATCTGCTATTGAACAGTTTTTCCCCGTCGCTCATTTGGTAGAGAAACTTAACCTGAACTAACATAGATTAACAATTTCTTTCTTGATTCCATTTTGAGTGAATATTAATGTTTCCTTGCAGAAATATTAATGTATTTGATTAAGTGCACTTCCTCAGACTCCACTGGGATGAGTTAATATATAGAACATGTACTGAATTGATTCTCTAAATTTGGAAAACTTCTGAAAACAAACGTGCCCCAAGGTTTCAGATAAAGGGCCGTGCTTTTGCTAAGGCTCTCATCTTCATTGCTTTGCGTGAAGACTACCCTCTTGACCATGCACTTTATTCTGATCGCCATATTAAAAACTGCAGTTCTCTTACGTCCTCTAAGTTCTGCATCTTGTTCATTTCCTTCTCTTCTTTCTACATTCTTTAAATTACTTAGAATATCATTTAGCATAGAAAAAAATGAAGTGTTTGTTAAGCAAAGAAATGCAATGTCATTTTATTAGGAACATTTATTACTTATTATATATCTTATGATCCTCAACCTACAGTTCTCCAAATACGAAGTTTCCAGCAGCAGGGACTGATGTAGTCCAGTTTCTAAAAACAATGCCTGACTATGAGAAGACTCAGTAGCATTACCTGGAATGAAAGAATGCACTGACTTAGTTGACAGATTTACAGCTTGAACTTTAAATGTTTCTTTTCTTCTTATTCAAATAAGTTTATTTCAAACTTTTACGGTTAAAACAAAGTAGAACATAAAAAATCCACCATGACTACTAGTAACTATTTGATGCATTCTTATTCTAACCTATTTAATAAATCTTTTTATTCTTACCTATTCTTGATTTAGTTAAGGTTGAATCACAGACATTCCCCAGCTTCTGAAATATGCTTTGCAATTGTGACTTTTCCAACTTTATTAGATGGCAGCATATGGAAACAAAATAAATTATTTACGTGTTCTTCTATCATTGGAGTTCATTTTCAAATATTTCCTTCCACAATTCTGAGATAAGCATAAGAACCTAGCACTTTTCTCTTGATTTATTCAGGGTAAATTTCTAGATGGGAGATACTCCAGGTTGAAAGACTAGCAGATTAGGATGCTTAGCATTGGAAGCAATTGAATTTGATTTGAAAAAATCTAAATAGCCCTGCGTGCTAACTCTGCTGTAGGAAACATCAGGCGAGGAGGGCTGCTTGTGTGCACACACACGCATTTTGGAAGAAAATTTATCAGTGTGAGTGACTCTGGCACATTAGGCAACCAGGATCCAAACTGAAGTGGCAGTTTCCAACGGATACACCTGCTCAGGTGTCAAGAGAGCTGGAACTAGCTTCCTGGTTTCAAACACCTATTGGTTCTTCTCTGTGTCTCACTTTTATTTACTCTTTGTTAATGGGTATAATGGCCTTTCTCCTACATGCTTTAAATGGACTGCTCTCAAGATAAATCAAAATAGTGCTCATGAAAGATCTATTAAAGAAAAAAATGCTGTAAACAGCAAGGTGCTATTAATTCAACTTACTAGTAATGGAACTTTGTATCAGCTGTGTACAATTTACATTCACTATCAACATGTATCAAATTTCAATTCTTCTCATGAAGTTCAAAGCTCAAAATCCTATTAAATATACTTTAAAACGTCAAATCCTCCCTATAATTAATAACAATGATTGGGCACAGAATTCTCAAAAATAGACATCTCTATTCAGCAACAGCATGCACTAATGAGAAACCCAAGAAGTAGATAATTATAGATCAGAGTCTCCTTTGCCACTCTCCAGAGAACATTGAACATGAGCAAATTGAAGCTGTACTCATGTGACAAGTATACTATCTCTGAGAGCTAACTCTGAGATGCCATCTTTCTCTGAAGCGGTGAAGGGCAGTTAGAAGACTATACCAAGAGGATGGCAATACTGTGTAAATTGCCCACTGCCTACTTTAAGAGTCTTTTAACTTCTCTTGTCTTCATTACCTTACAAATGCAAATTGCTTTGTTCAATGACTAGAAAGTGTCATATGGCATTTTGAAGATTTTTTTCAGCTCTTGGAAACATGTGTGTGTACATGTGTGCTAGTGTATGTGGTTTTTAGATTAAATAGTTTATTCTATACTATTCACTGCTTTAGAAATATATTAAGATTTCTGACTCAAGATAAAAATTATCTAAAGGGCTAGTAATAGACAAATGTGTTCTAGAGAGGAGAATGCTCCATATGCAAGGTTGATGCAGTGAGCAGAGCTTAGATTCTTCTAGAATTATGAGCAATTTTAGAGCACTGACACACTTAGTGCTTGTGTGTGTGTGAGTGTGTGTGTGTATGGGGGGAGGGCGGGGGGGAGAGAGAAGAGAACAAGCAGCTGGAGAGACTCAAATCAAGTGGGTTCTTACATGCTTTATTAAGGAGATTAGACAGAAGTAATAGAGCCCCTTACTCTTCTGCTAATAATCAAATTAAATAGGCTTTCTTTCAACCCCAGGGACTCATTTTTTCAATGTGGGTGAGAGCAGAGCATAGGTTCCTCTTTAGCTGCGGATGTTGTGACTGAAGTCTCAGTCCGCGGCAGCTATAGGGAAAAAGGGTGGCTCTTAAAGAAACTCAGGTGAAAAAGCAAAGTTTAAGGTCTGCTTGAAGAAAAACAGATACTTATTCCTAAAAGACAGTTTCTTAATATTTATGAGTTAGACTTCATATCAAAACTCTTTCACTTATGCTCCATCAATAATGCAAGCCCACATCTGACAAGGAGTTAATATCCAAACTGTATACAGAACTCTTAAACACTCAGCAACAGAAAAAACAAGTAACCCAATCTAAAAGTGGACAGAAGATGTGAATAGACACTTCTCCAAAGAAGATATGCAGGTGCCCAGTAGGCTCATGAAAAGGCGTTCTGTCGCTCTTGTTATTAGGGAAACACAAATTAAAACAAGAATGAGATATCACTTCACATCTGTGAGAGTAACTAGGATACACAAGTCTGGAAACAATGGGTGTTACAGTCATTGTGGAAACAATGGAGCACTTGATACTTGGTGGTGGGAATGTAAAGTGAAGCAAACATTATGGAAAACTTTACAGGGATTCTTCAAACAACTGAGAATAGAAATTCTATACGATCCAGTTATCCCATTGCTGGGTATTTTCTCCCAAATATAACAATACTAATTCACAGAAATGTATACACCCCCGTGTTCGTTGCAGCAGTATTTACATTAGCCAAGAGCTTGAAACAACCCAAGTGTGCATCAAAAGATGAATGGATGAAGAAATGTGGTGTATATACACAACGGAGTGCTTTTAGATGTCGTAAAGATGGAATCCTGACATTTGCAGCAAAATTGATGAATCTAGAGAGAATTATGATTAGCAAGATAAACCAGTAGCAGCAATACAAACATAGTATTCTATTACTATTACATGTTATATAAAGAAAGCAAACAAATTAACTAAGTCAAAAATATACTGTTAGTTAATAAAAGCAAATTTATGGTTATAGGAAGAGAAGATGAGTGCGAAGGACAACTTGAGTAGAAGGGATAAAATGTACAGTGAAAGAAGAACTGAATTGGTGGTTGTGGAATTATTTATTATTTGCAGATGTTGATTTATAATGATGCACATCTTATACCTATATGATATTACGACACAATGTTCCCTCAATGAAATTAATTTTAAAAAGATAATTCCAGTCCCTCTAGGACAGTAATGCTCTGTCTATTTAACTAGCATGAATGAAAACATGGTATTGATAACTGCTCCATATGGGATCATTACAGGACTATTTTTAAGAACGGTAAATAGACCTCAGCATATGTTTGTCCCTCTTGTTTGTTTTTATTGTTGCAGAGCAAAGAACATGAGGCAGAGGCAAAGGGGAACTCAGAGACACTGAGTTTTTGTATAGTTTTTGGATTCATTCAACTCCGGTCACACACTCCTGTGAGATGCTAACATAGAGAGGAGGAGAAGGACTTTGACCTCTACTCCATCAACTTTTTGATCTAAGTTTATTCATCCGTAATGGCTAATCTCTTATGGTCCTCTTTGATCTAACAGCTTTCAATTTTTCGTTGAGAAATCTTTGCTGACCTCCTGAAATCTTCAGTGAAATTCCAACAAAACAAAAGTACCCATACATGGATAAAATGGGGAAAGAAAAGGTCTTGGAAGTTCAATTCCTTGATCCCTTTTCCTCATGACTGAAATATTAGTCAGCAGACTAAGAGCCTCTGAGTACTTTGATCTTGTCATTTCTTTCAGTCAGAATGGACGCTAACCTCTCCATATAATAAAATCCTGTCATTTCTTCAATGGCAAATATAAACTCATCTTGATTTCTCCAACTTCTGACACCTTTTGCATGCGTTAATATACCCATGTGTCAGTCTCTTTGTACTAGAATATAAGCTCCTAAAGGTAGAGACTAGTGTTAATCTCACCTTTGATTTTCTTAAATACTATCTTGTGTATGTTCAAAAGCATGAATGTTAATGAATTTAAAAAATGCTCTAGAATTGGACTTCACTGGTTTAATTTATTCCTACTTTTTAAAATTTACATAATCAGTGAGTAGGTCAGAATTTATGTTAGATTACCATTCAAGGTTAGAAGATTTTATTGGAGGTTTCTCTACACCAAACCTTTTATGGATCTAGCGAAAAATTAAACTTCTTCCATTTTCCTTGCCTTTTTTATTCATATACAAATGAAATCTGGCTAAAATTAATATGGAGAACACATTTGAAAAAAATCTAAGGAAAAGAGACATAATAAAAACATAACATTTGCATTCAGGCTACCTATTCATTCACACATTCAAAAAACACTGATGGGTTGCCGATGCTGAGCTGAATCCTATTGTACATAGTAGTATATGAAGATGGAAAGGGATGCACAGTGCTGGAGGAAACCATGACCTCATGAAAAGATAGACATGTACATAGAATGCTACACAATATAATCATGAAAACAGGAGAACCTAGGGGAGGGACATATTATTCAGACTAGATCAGAAGGGGTCATCCTCTTACAGAAGCTTATGCCTAAACTCTTGAATCTAAATAATCTGCAGAGAAGAGGTCTAATGCTCACAGCGAGTCAGTTTCAATGTAATCTCGATTTGTGTATTGTGTATCTTTCACACACACACACACACACACGCACATACACAACACCACCACCACTACCACCATCATGATGTTGTAGTTAGCAGTGGTTATTCCACCTTTTTCCTTGGTTGTTAGTTCCTATTCCCTTTCAATGGGAAAGTTCTGAACATGAAGAGTTGGGCCCATTTCTTTGATTGTCTGTGATTGAGCTATAGCTTTGCAGATACATGTAATAGAACATACGTGGTCCTCATACTTGAGTAAATGTTGGTATATGAGAGGTGTAGAAAAAGAAAAGGAATGAAAGTATCTAAATGGTAAGATACACAGTCTCCACAAGGGAAAATAGTATTTATAGCATTAGGAAGAAGCATACATGCCTTTCATAAATTTATTTCTCATGACCACTAATTTGTACATTCTTTCTTAACTGTTGTCAAGTCTATCCTTATTAAACCAGTGTTACACATGCAACAGAAGCACAGAGGAAAGGGGGATGGCCAAACTTACCCCCTCCCAGCGTAGGAAGACAGAGATCCTAGAAAGTGGAAAAAGACTCGCCAGGATTTCTGTGCTTCCCAGTGACATGCTTTGATAGGAAGCTGAAGCCTCAGTTGACAATATTTCATATTGTTTTCTGGATATATACCAGGCTTTTAACTACAGATTAGTTAGGAATTGCCCTGCTCTCCAGTATATATGAACTCTCAGAGTCTCTGCAATCGTAAAGCTTCTTAAGAGGCGAAAATCATTCATTTGTGCAGAGGATTGCTATGCAATTTTTGAGTTTTTAGATTTGCTTCTAGTTTTTCTTGCTTTCTAGGGCCTCCCTGTTTCTTAGGGATAGGATGGAAATCAAAGTGGAGCTGTGCCAGTCACAGTAATATACCATACCCCCATTCAATTAAATGTTATTCTCCCCCAAATCTGCATGCTATTTTTTTCTCTAATTATACAAATACTAGCATAAAATCCCAGATCACACATCCAGGAAGAGGATAGAATTGCAGTTTGAGTCTGGTTTATCTGATTACAAAACTCAGTGCTCTTTCTAGAGTATTAATATTTCTTACAGAAGGTCAGAGTTTTGGGGTGGGGTCAGATCGGGAAGTATATCAAGAAGAAGTAGCTGGAAAAATTGGGAAAAAATGCCAATGAATACAGGTATATCTTAAAAACCTAGTAGGAGAGATTATTAAGACTTCTGACTGCAGCCAATTATTTGTATTTCTGTGTTTTTCATTTCAATTATCCACATGATTTCCGGGCCCCAGGACCATGCACAATTGAGTTTTATTAGATAGTGTGTTTTATTGACTAGAAGGAGACAATATGGATTTTATGAGATAGAAATAGCACTGTGCCAGACCCCTTGCTGGGGATATTTTACTAATAGAAAGTTTTCTGAAGAAGAGATTGCAATGTAAAAGAATTCACTGCAATGTTGTCACCAAACTAATTTTTATTAAAAGAGCCTGTAGTTTCTGTCTGGGACTCAAATTCATTAATGCAAATGTCAAGCAAGGCTTTAACAATCTTTCTTTTTTTTTTTCGTTTTTCAAAGGCTAATTAGTCTGGGACATATTTCTTAATTGTCTCACCCCTCTTTCCCTTTAATGGAGACAGTCACATTGTCCCTGTAATGCTTTCTCTTTTACTCCAGGAAGAGACCCAAGATGAGATTAGGTAACTAATGGCCCCATAGAATGAACCCCAAAGAAACTCACTGATGCACGGAGGTGAGACATTCAGAACACCTCAACTTTGGCCTTTACAAATGAGTGAAACCAGAAGTAGGCTCCACATACATTTGAAAATGTGTTTGGGTGACATGTAGGAGGAATTAGCACATTACACTGGTAATGTTGCGGGAAAGAGCAGCAATTAAGGACTCAAGAAAAAAGAGGCAGAAGCTTTAGCCACTTCCACTTCCAGCAGAGCACAGCTGCTTTATAGCCGCAATATCACTGTCCTTTAACGGGAGCAACAGGTTTTATTTATTTATTTATTTATTTATTTCTATTCATTCATTCAAGAATTGGCTGGATTTACTGGCTCTTGCGCTTTAAAATGGACACACAGACTTGACCAAGGTGCGCTTCTGGCTCTCAAGGATGCCGTGGTCTGCCAGGTGGGATAGATCTGTGACTACAAAGAAGAAAGGACACATTCTTCTTGCTTCATTGAGAGTAATTGTTGGTTATAGTGGGGACTCAGAAAGCAATGCTTGGTGAAGGAGTGTCGACAAAGGTTTCACAGGAGAGGAGGCAATTGCAATGAATCTTCTAATACTCTAGGGAGATAATCGAAGGAAGAGTCCTTTGTCTAGAGGCAGCACATGATGACCCCTGGACTCCTGTCTTTGTAACCAGGTCCTCTTAAGACAGGAGTAGAACAAAAGACGATCTTTTTAAGAGAACCTCCTTTGTATCTTCAGCTCAGTCACCGAGGCAGCCAGTAGAACTGCAGAAGCAGTTGATGTAAGATATTTTGAAGAAGGCACAGGAACTCTAAGCATATTTTAGGATAAAAAGGGATTGGAATGGGAAGGGGGAGGAATACTCACTTGAAGTCAAGGCAGCTATGAAGTAGAACAAAATTCTCTGGCTATGAGTTTCACTTTGCTACTGGAATGAGAAGACAACTCCGTCTGTCTGAATCTCAACTATCTCTCAAAAAAAAAAAACAACTGAAAAGTATGATATCTGATATGTCTTCTTAACATGGATGCTTTGTATCAAATCTATAAAATGTTTTGTAAACCCAATAGGCCTCTACAGTGGAAACTATTATCGTGACTTCTGTAATTGCTACTGTTATTAAAGAAGTGAAGAAACAGAGATGTGTTGTGTAGGTGCTTGAGAACAGAAAACAGTGCCAGATATAGGTGATTCTGAAAGCTCTAGAGAAGAATTTACTCGTATAATTGATAGGCTGTCAGAGGAATACTTATGGAATTAATATGTATTGAATGGTATTTGACAAGCAAAGCACTCTCCAATGAATTACTGCATCTAACGCTTCACCACCCCATGAAGTTGATGGGACCGGAACTAAATCTATAATTTTGGGGTGATGAATTCTTAGCTGAATGCCTAACACAAATGAGTGCTTATTAAATATTACCTACTATTAATATACAATCATTATTTTTCTGTTACCAGAATTATTGAATATTTATTTAGTTTAAATATTTAGATAACCTCAGAAGCAGAATAGCTATTAACCAGGCTGCTGATCTTATAGAAGTATTCTAATGGTGAAGTCAGATCAGACATTTAAAAGTATATTGTACATCAGGGCCAGAAAAATGCAAGTCACAGTAAACCCATACTCATAGGGAATATTTGTTTTTCGGTACAATAAATAGTACTTACAATATTTGAACATAGTTCATCTCAGTCAAATATCTGGCTACATTTATACAAGCCAGAATCTCTACACTCCATGAAGCCAAGATAAACATTTGCTGAGAATGACCACGGCCACTGTCAGCAATGTTGTGAGTTCTTATTGGCAGCAAGCTGTAAAACTGAAGCAAAGTGTTCTGCTGAGCTATTCAGTCCTTCCCACTGAGGAGTGAAATAACTGTTCTGCAGGCTGAGGAAGGACACACTCAGGCTCCAATCTATGGTCTGTAAGTCAGACACCTACCTCTTTCTTCATCATGCCTGTTGAAAGTTCTCCAGTCATTCCTGGCTGAACCTGGCTTGGTCTACGAAGCACAGCTCTCTGTTTAGCTTTGCTCTCCTGTTTTTGTGTGCTTTGAGACCTAGCTCTGTGGTAGCCTCCCTCTGAATATCACCATGGGAGAGGTTTCAATGCCCCTTTGGTGTTCAGACATCTTTCCTGCTTGGGTGTGATATGAAACAGGATCTTTTTAGAACTAATGGTGTTGCCTTTATTGCACATTTAAACATTCTCCTATATCCTGTCAAGATAGAGCAGAATATCCCTGTAAAATTATTTTTCTCAATAGACTGTGAACATATTCAGTAAACTAAAAAGGTATTTATTAATATACTCTGTTCATGCCTCTTTGATAGTCGTACCTGGAGAGGACCAGGCCTTTGGTTTTCATTCATTCTTCACACACAGCATGGCACGCTATGTTAAAGGTGCGGTGCCAAGAAAGAAAGCTAAATGCAATATTGTCCATATCCTCACTAAAAAGAGTCATCAGACAGAAAGCCTATTTCTTTCTAAAACCTGTGTAGTGAGAAGGAAGATATGTAAACAAAGGAATGTGTATAACCCACCTGTGGGGCTTTTTTTTTTCCTATAAAAGTCTTTCATTTAGCTCCTGCATAGAAATCACCACCCATTTTCTTCAGTGGAGAAATCAAATCAATGTCCTGCAGCTGCACAACCAAAACACATTTGGATTGAATCTGCATGGAGCCACTGAAACTAAATGAATCCCGAGATCAATTCCCAATCTACTATTTCCCAATCACTTACTCATCATGACACCAATGGATTTGCTGCAACAATGACACAATTCAGCTCCTGATTTCAGAGTCAGAGGAATATGATATTGAATCTCAGCTCTGGTAGTTACTTTGTCAACTTATTAACCCTTCATTTCCATTTCCTCACCTCCAAGTGGAGTTGATAATAGTTATGACGTAAGACTGTTGAGAGAATTTACGATCCTATGTGGAAAGCACTTCATGGCATTCCAGTAAGGATGGACAACAAGGCATCTCCCATAGGGAATGTGATTTGGAAGAGGTTATGAACACGCCTTTGTGACTGAGACATGGATGTTCAGACTGCATTAGTCCAAACACCTTGATTAGAGACGGGGCTGGAATGAAAGCAACCCCCCAAATGAACAGCTAAATAAAGAGGCTCTGGTTTCAAATGCAACATCATAGCACGATTTTGAGGTAGAGGAAAGCATCTACTTTATTAACCCAATATCTATTGCAGAAAAAAATGGCTCCCTTTCAATTTTAAAAGCATTTATCATCTCACAACTGTTTTACGAGGGTCAGGTTTATCACTCAAGTCAGCTAATGGTCTCAGGTCAATGGTCCTTCTGCTAAAACACAACCATTCATATTAAGAAAAGCTGGTTAACAACCCTACCCTATATTTTAGATTTTTCTTAAAAAATACAACAAAAAGTGGCTGCCGCGACTGTGTTGATAGGAATATTATTCTTAGAATTTTTATATTGCTGAGGATTTCTACTATTATGACAATGACATATTTCTTCTTTCTCTTTGATGAAAGGGAGAAAACCATCCAAATAGTTTTAATTTCAGCATTTAAGCATCCAGTATTTGGTTGACTACTCTAACCACACTCTAGCACATTAACAGGCACTTAAGTAGATTCTCTTTGTTGAGGTGAGAAACATAGATGTTGAGATAAAGCACATATTCAAAATATGTCAAAACAACATCATATTAAAATGAAAGAATTCAATAACAAAAGGAATCTGGAGTTCCCAATTAGTATTGGAGCTGCTTGGGATATGAGTGAGTAGGTTTACAAATATGGGCTGACCAGATGAGTTGACTAGTCCTGATGTGTGTCATTTTTCAGTACTTTTTCAGGGATAATGATTAATTATATTCTTTTCATTAAAACATTGTATAGTAACTCCATGGAATAGTTAGAGGACAATCATATCACGGGAAAGAATCGCCTTGGTTGAGTGAATTACACAGATGTGGATGGTGGAAGCACTGTGAGCACTGATAATAAGGTTCAGGGGGCACAAAGATTTGTCACTACAGCATTGAGTTTGAAGTGACCTGACTACCCACATCTTTCCCAAGCTCAAATCTGTACTTCCTTCTCGCTCCCTCTTTTCTTTACTCATATCAGAATTAACACTTGAAAGACAAATAAATTCAATCTGAAAACAAAGCAATTTCTTGGAGCTTAGGGAAGAAATGAAAGATGATCAGATACAGACCCTGGCAATATATTTGCAATTTATAACTTTAAGCAGCAAACCCTTGTCACAGAGCTAAGGAAAACAGAAAAAGCTTTTCAAAGTCTAATTACAACAATAACATGTAGCTTTGAATTTGGCAAGTTGACAATCCATATGGACTGAAGATGAGGACCCAGCCTGGAATGCAATGTCCAAAGACCTTTCTTTACCTCTTCACAAGTCATTTGCTGTGATTCTGCAGCAGTCTCAGGATTAGGAACACTATCCGATTATTCATTTACAGCAGTGACAGAAAGCCTGTGTGAATGTAAGATAGGTCAGCAAGGGGCATCCTTACCTCCAGAACAGATAGGAAAATAACAAATCAAGATAAAGAGATTTCAAAGCAATCATTTTTGAGCTTCAATTAAGGCTTCCTTATCCTATCTAACATGATTTTCAGACCTTTCATCTTAAACCACACTTTTATTATGCTCACTCTAATATCTTGTGCTGGAGCGGGATGTGGCTATTATGTTTGCTAAAAATTTGTACAGCATGCAATATTTAAGGCCATCTTTAAGCAGAGGATAAGCAAATACTCACATGAATACAACCTTGAAAATGTTGGGAATGCCTACTCTAGCCCTTCATTTCCCTTCCTTTTGTCTTGCAAATATATTCAATTTATCTCAATTTAATCTTAAACACATGTAAAGTAGGTGTCTCCATACCGTTTTAGAGATGATACCAATTGCTGAGGGGTAAGACGTTCCCTGTCATACAGTTCTCTACCAGGCCTGCCAATAGGGCCAAAGATCTGCTTGACCCCAAACCTCATAATTCCCTTCACTAGCTTTAGAGATTTATCCTTTAAAATAATCTAACTCCTTATGGTGATAACTTCTGATAAAGAGGTACTCCCTCAGGAGAGGAAGTGGTATCTCACAGGAAAGGAACTTGGTCCAGGGTAAGGTACACTGGCATTGGCACATTGGCATGAGAAGTCTCAGTTCAGGACATGATCTGTCCCTTGTTAACTGGGTCATACATGGGACAATCAATTTCATTTGTTTTTCTTTTAATATCCCTGTGTTTTGATTTCCTCATCTGTAATATAGAACTAGTAATGGTAGTCAGGGAGGAACTCGGCGTTCAATAAATTGTAGCTCTGTGACTTCTGTCTTTTTCTTCTACCTTACTTTACCATACAATTTTGTTGCTAGAAGTTACAAAGTACCTAATTTTCTAGTTCCAAAACTGAGTGGCACTCAGATTCATAGAAGGATTAAAGAGGAAGGGAGAATGTGAGATGAAGGAGAAATTACTCTCTTGGGCTTGGGTTTTTCCTGCGATTGCCTGTTATATTTGCAGATACCATGGAGATAGCATTTTATACTTGGTCTGATAAATAGAAACAATTTTACCAGAATCATTCAATATGCAAGCACTTTAAAAATAAGCAAGAGCTGTTACGACTTTAAATATATCTGTGCTTGACAGCCTGCCTAATGTTTCACAGTTTAATTAGTAATATCATTTCCCTGGACTTAAGGTTATCAATCATGTTACAGTTATTTCATTTCTGGCTGTCTAAATATAGCTGGATAGAGTTCTGGCATTGTTCCCTTCTCAGGGATAAGTGAGAATTTTCAAGGAGAAAATGGCTGCAGGAAGAAATGAGACTACTGTTTACTGTATATAACAAGGCATGAATCAGGTCCCCTATGTAATTCCATCTTTAATAAATCCACAGTTGTTTAGCATCTCCTCTCTTCCCATCATGAATTAGCTGTTATGGAACCTCCAGTAGAAAGCTTACGAAAGAGCTGAGGAGGAAAAATGAACATACAAAAGCCAATTAATCTAATTAATGGTGGTAATAGTACCATGCATCTGTCTCGTACGTTTCACAGCAGGCACTTTTACAGAAGTGATTTTATTTAACCTCATTTAATTAGCACTAAGTGCTAAATTGTTTGGTACACACTATAAAACTCAACTGATGTTCATAGAAAGGAAAGTTCAACATGGGTTGCAATGGTAGGAAAACCTTTAGGTCTCGATGTGGTTGTAAAAGTTGGTTGTGTGTTGTGAGACAGGTGTAATGAGTTCCTTTATTCATTCCTATGCTATCTCACAAGACTCAAAATATGTCAAAATTTTCCCAACTCTAAACTCTTTTAAAGCCTAATTCAGCTTTTGACCACAAAGGCATGCACAATTCATTTTTCATTTCTCCTCAATGATGATAACAGTCCTGGAAGCCAGACATAAGCAGTAATTGTGTTGACTGTGCAGACTTCGCTGTAGCCAAATATGGAGAAAGGAGAAAATCTCTGAAATATTTCAGGGACAAAAATAAGTGTGAAAAGCAGGGAAGGAAAATGTAAAATCATGTGCCAGGAGCCCAGCTGGGGAGGAAGTGTTGTGCTTTCTCATCAATGGTTTGCAAAGATGAAACATGCTTTCAGCGGTCAGTCTGTGCTTAAAGCAGACCAAGTTAAGAAATCACAGGTGGCTTATGAAAGGTTTTAACACTTATTTCAAAGCAAAGTCCATGAATGTGTATACCTCTGTGTGTGTGTGCGTGTGTTTGTGTATGTGTGTGGCACTAATGCCAAAATCTTCCGTTCTTTTAAGATAAGGAAATGCTGCTAGTAAGCAGAGATTTTCAAGAATAAAAACACACTGCATAGATTGAATAACCCCAATCCGTACAGGATTATGATTACCTTCATATCCTTCATACTCCAAAATCTACTCTCTTTTACCAGAGGTAGTGAGTAGATTCAACACAGTCGTCTGCATAGGCTTGTCTTAAAATGAGCATCTTTGGAAATAAGACTTGGACCAATTGTCTGAGCAGGAACCTTTCTGAAGTCATATAACAAGATAAACTGCACATCTGTCTCCATTCATTTGGTGTCTACTTTTCTCTACGTCAAACCAGTATTCAGACTCTTTCAAACACACAAAGCTAATTTTGCTTCATTAATGTCATTTCTCCTGACTGCATTACAACATTTGAAACTCTCCTGGAAGTCTCCAGGCTAATATTGTTGCCTAGAGGACTTTGTACCTGACCTGAACTGCTTATGGGTTGGGAGTGTTGAGTGATTTGTCTTACCTCAGTTTTCTTATTTATAAAAGTAGTTGTTTGGATCAGATCATTACTAAACATTTTGTTTTGCCCAAGACTAATCTCTTTCTCTAAATCCATTCGTATTCTAGCCACCTTTTAAGATACGACTTGTGTCTCAAGTCTTTCAAGGCCACTTATCTAGTCCTGGCTTTCTTTTTCCTTTCTCTCACGGTCCTTCCCCATGCTTCAAGGATGCCCAGTCAGTTCTCCTGAACTTACTCATCTTTCCTCTTGATGTTTCCTCTGTACTTGACTCAAATGTCCTTTCCCCAGGTGCCTCACTTTTCTGATTCAGTTTAGGCTTCTGTTGGTGTAAGCAAACTCTTCTGTCTGCTCCCACGGCTGCCTCAGGTCTCTTCATCACCAGACCTCACTTTGTCTCCTACACCTTAACGGCTGCATCTGCCACTCTCATCAGACTCTGGCATCCACAAAAACTGGTGCTCTGTTCACAAGGCAATGGTTCCTTGTTCTCAAACCTGCATTCATTGTAAAGCGATCTGAGGAGTCTTTCAAAATCACAACACCCAGGTCACTCCACAGAAAATACTAACCAGTAGTTATAAGCTAGGCCCCAGTTGTTGTTTTTTGTTGTGGTAGTTGTTTTCTTTAAGGAATGGTGCAGGCAGGAATGAAGGTGAGTAGACAGGTAGGTGGGAAGACAGAGGAGGTGTAAGCATTTTAATTTATTTTTACTTTAGCTGTACAGCTTGGTTGTTCCCCTGACCAGAGATGTGACCCCAGGTCCTTGGGATATGCATAGACTGTGCTCAGTAGAGGTGGTGAATCTAACCACTGTTTCACCAGGGTGTGTCCACAAAGTTAATCTCCTCAAGTGGTTCCTAATTTGAGAACCACTGTCTTAGAGTGTCCACAACTGAAGTGTTCAGCAACCTTTTGTTTACGAATTAATCGATTTCCTGGATAACCCTTGGGACTCAGATAACTGAGATGGCTGGGGTATGGACCATTAAAACCAAGGAACTAGGTCTGAGACCCTGGACTACAATGGGGCTAAGCAAAATAAAACTGACTAAATCAAAATGCCCCTTCATCTCCTCATTATTTCTTGATGAAAGCAGCCAGTAGTGATGATTTCATGGCAGCCTCCTTCACTGAAGCATTTGGCCATACACTCTGAAGTTTCAATTTGATTGAATAAAATTATATAGTCTCTGATAAATAGTTGCTGCACATATAGCATTTGGTCAGTCAGCATGTTTTATTATAGCGGTCATTCAGTCCCATAATCTTAAAAGTTCTTAGAAATTAAGGGTATTTTGTTTTCACTCTTGCTCGCAGCATTTATTCACTCTATAAAAATACGCGGTGCATACTGAGTGTCACCTGTGTTCCATGGATTGCTTTAAGGATCCGGCGTATGACACTGGGTCCTAAGGAGAGCCCCCTACTCTTAAGGAACATTATTCTGATGGGGACATTGAGACAATAAATGTGTTAGCAAAAGCAGAAGCAATGAACAGATATTTCAGTGCATATGTACCAAGAGAACAATGAAGCAGGTGGTGGCATAAAAGGGAGAGGGACATAGTCAGGAAACGAAATTGATTTTGAGGGGGCAGAGAAAAGCATGGCCTGTTTTCTAAAGCACAGGTTTCTCACTGGAAGATTGGGTCACACTGGTTTACAAAGTGAGCTGACTTACTGTCATGTCACTTTCTTACTGCAACACAAGGATCATTATTTTTGAAGCCTCTTTTACTATCCCTACAATCAGTCCAGTGACAAAGGTGTCCTCTAGAAGGGACAGGTCTGAGCACGACTTGTCATCTTTTCTCAGCTGAATGCAGGACATAGAACTTACACAAATGACAATCTGAGGCCAGTGCTGTGGCTGTTAAGACTCTTCAACTCTCAGAACAGTGAAGGATTTACATTTGCCTTAAAAAAAATATTTACTGAGGTAACTTTGATCAACAAAATAATATAAACCCATATCTATAGATTCCTCATTCTTCAAACATAGGTCAACACACCCTGCCCACCAGCGAATTACCAAGAGTTCATCACCACTGTTCATTAGACCAGTCACCACTTGCTCCCACCCTGCCCATTCCCTGCTGGTAACCTCAGCTCTATTGACAATGACATATAATGAGTGTGTGTGTATAATGCGTGCCTGGTGTGCATGCACATACATATTATATGTACACCACACATTTTGCATTTATATATGTGTATGATATAAACACATAAATATATATAGGTATATATGTATACATGGAAAGAGATCTATTTTAAGCTCTTTTAGGACAAAAAAGAGACTTATTTTAAGACAAAACACTGTTCTTTTGTTTTTTAAGGAGCCATAGCCCAACAGACAATAGACCAACTCCTGCTTTAAAGGAGTCTCAAAGTTGACCATGTATCAGAATCTCTTGGAGATTTTGTTAAAACTCATATTGCTTGAGTCCCCCTCCTAGAGTTTCTTACTTTGTCACTCTGGGGTGGGACCTTGGAATTTTTATCTAGGGACCAGAGCTCTAAGGGAGTTAGTCCATTTTGTGTTGAGTGCACAACGGGAAATAGATCATAGGGTTTATGAAGGCACAGGTATTACAAAGAGAACTTTACTTCTCAATAACAAGTTTACTGTTAGTATGTTATTTGATCAAAAAATACTTCCTGTCAAGTACTAATTAAATCATTACTTCATTACAGACTACTTGAAAATTCCTTTCATTCATCCTCCAAACACAATCCATAGCCTAAACTAGTCTGCATAATTCAGAATTCAATGCATTTGTACATAAGTGGTGATTGTCATTTTGAAAAACAAAATGTATTGAGCACATAATATGTACCACACACTACTCTAGGGATGCCTATAGTCAAATCCTTGCCTCTGTGGAGAGCACACACAAGTAGGGGACAAAATAGGAGACAAGCTGATTAAATCAAATCTATAGGATGTTAGTGATGGAAAAGCAGAACAAATTAACAAACGTTGAACGTGATAAAGTTTTGGATAAAAAGACCATGGTAGGTCTTGACTTTCTGCTCTACACAGATTGAAATTATTATTGGTTTGTATATTCTAAAGCAGAACCAGAAAATCAAGGGGAAAAAAAATAAATGTAAGCTGAAGTGGTTTGGAAATCATATTGACTGTCAATGTGCAGCAATCTGTTTAGGGAAGCGGACTGTCTCTGGAGAGAGGACTCTCTTCCACTGGCAAGTGCTGTGCAGTGAAGACATTGACAAAACATACCGAAGACCTGTGCTTGAAATCTTAACCTATTTCATTTTCTTAAAAGTCCTGCCTTGCCTTTTTTCAGCCAGGATTCTAGATCAAGTGCAATAAGCTGTGTCGAAGAAAAAGACCAAGTCTGACTGAAAGGGCTGCACCTCTGAAATACAAGACTAAGCAAAATGATGTAGGAAGAATGTGGCTGAGGACACCGATCCTGAGAGCATATCCATTTATGCTACGTGGTTTTAACAGAAGCTCTGATGCCTGAAATTTATTAATAGCCAAATGAAAAATTCTTAATAGGGCTATCCCAAAATATCTAGGAATTCAGGCTAGACATTTAAATTTGTCTAAAAAAGAAACAATTCGCCTTCTAGGAAGAGCTCAATTACCACAAGATTGCTAAAACTGTCTGTGGAGTTTTATACATGGGCAGTGAGTCAGGGGTGAACCACCGAAATCAAGTGAAACAGCAGAATTCAGATCAGCAGGGTGAATACATGGATACAGTGAAATAAAACTATGGATATGCAGCTGCAACTGCTATTCCGATCAGTCCCTCCTCTCCCCTCCCTTCTCTTTGATCTCTTTGTGTCAATAACTGGGCAGAAGAGAACTTCACCCACTATCATTCATACTACAAGGAAAATAATAATTCCTCTGCACGTGTTCTGCAGCTGAGGGAGTAGACTCACAGCTTTGCTTCAGTATCTTCTGACCCACATTTTATATTTTGAACACTGGGTTCCCACTTTCTCCCCATACTAAGGGCAGAGAGGAAGAGACCATGGTCTGGACGGTGGTTTGATTTGGACTTTGCTTTGGAACTAACCTTCTTTCTTCTGGGTTCTTTGACTACACACAGAAAGTGAGCAAAGTAAAACAAAACTGGCCTTTTATAGCATGCAATGACTTTTGTTGTTTCTAATGTTTGGGTTACAGTTTCCTGAGGACAGGAGAGTGAAAAGGACATGAACAGCTATTGAATATCTTCCCTCGGCCAAGCATTGTGCCTTACAAATGTGCACATTTTGTTCCCTAAAGACTTTCACATGAAATGTAAGTATTTTTAGGGTTTTACATATGAGGAGTCTGAGTTTTGGAGAAGGTACGTAAAGCATATTAAGTGACAGAGTTAATAATAACAGTATCATGTAACGTTCTGGACTTCAGTCTTTGATTCTTTTCTACTCCAAGAATTACCTGTGGCTCTACCAGGATGTAACTCTATTCTGTGATCCCATGTATTGCCCTTTGAAATTTTACCCATAAACTGAGGATACGGCTAACTTTTAATTGGTTAGATTATCAATAATTATTATGTCAATTATCTTTACTCCCAATTCTTTAGCTTTAAGTCCAGATTTCTAAGCATGGTAATTTTTGAAAAGTATTTAACTTTCAGTTCATCCACTATTTAAGAGATTGTCATATGCCCATAAATCTAGTATGATCCAAAATGAAGTGTTAGAGAACTTTGTTCCATGGAAGTGTCAATTCTGTAATGATTCATTGAATTGCACTCTATGAGCCTTATATTTTCTATATATTTGTTATGCTCAATAAAGTGTTGAACTATAGTAAACCTAAATCTAGCAATATATGAATTGATTATATTTTATATATTAATAACTTGGATCTAGCAATATATAAAATATATACAGTCTTTCATTTTTATATATTATAACATGATAATACCATAACATATACTATTATCATAATCTGCTAGTACATTACATAAATATATATTCCTTTGAAATAATTTGGGTTTATTTTAAAATGCATAATTGGTTTAAAATTTAAAAATTGACTGGTGTAATGAATTAGGTTATCAAAATAAAAATCATATTGCCTTAGACGTAGAAAAAGCATATAGTACATGTAAATATAAACATACATGATATATATTATACATACATACATATGCATGCATATAGAGAGAGAATAGTGTCTCTAATAAATAATATCAAAGAATTTCCTTTATCTAATAAGTCTGCAAACATATCTAAAAAGATGTCATATTTATTGATGAAATTTTGAAGAATACTGTTTTAAGAGCAGACATGAGCGAGGTTGTTTAAAATTTACTTCTAAAGAATCTATTTAATGAAGTAAAAATGAAGTTAAACATCAGAAAAAGAAAGGCAAATATATAACTACTGTTAATCAAGAACGATATTATACACATAAAACTATATGAAGGAATCGGTAGATAAATGATTAGAATTAATTAGGTTAGCAAAACTGTTGGATTCAAGGTCAATTTATTAAATTTATTTGATTCCATATACTGAAAACAAAACAAAACAAAATCGTATGTGAAAGGTGTAAGTCACAATAAGCTCTAAAATATAAAATAACTAAGACTAATTCTAACAAAAGAAATACACTGTTCTATGCAGAATCTCTAAAATATTGAGAGAAATATAAATAAATGAAGAGAGATAGAATCATACATGTGTGTATGTATATATATATATAAACATACACATATACATAGATAAATAGACAAGAGCAACCAGACTAATTGACTCATGACTTAATGTTGTAAACATATCATTTATTCCCAAGTAGATATATTTGATTCAATATTCTAGCATGTTTTATGTTGGGATTTAACAAGCTAATTTTAAAATTTATCTGGAAGTTTAAAACAAAAGACAAGAATTGTTAATGGTGCTCTTGAATAAGTTTGGAGGATTTGTTCTCTAAATCTATTAAGAATTATTATAACTACCGTAATTAAAACCACGTGATATTGGTTCAAGGTTAGACGAATAGACAAATGAAGTAGAATCGGAAACCCAAAAATAGACCCAAATATATTTAGACAGTTGATTTATAGCAAAGGTGACAGTGTAGAACAGTGGGAATCTGATGATCTTTTTGATGGTGTTGGGACAATTAGAAAAAATAAAATGTGACTTTAAATCACAAAAGTAAATTCCAGAAGAAATAAAGGTATAAATGTGAAACATAGGACAATAATACTTCAAGAGAACACAACATTTTATGATTTATTGAACAAGATAAAAATGACACAAAGAAAAGAAATTAAATTAAATAATTGAATTGAAGAGCTCTGAATTTAATTAAGAGAGTGAACAAATAAACAGTATAATTAGAAGTGATATTTGCAACACATGATAGAACAGGGCTGTAATCCAGATTATAAAAATAATTCCTAAAGAAAAAAAAAAACATAAAATATGGCAAAATAATTGAAGTGAAATAGAATTTCATTTACCTACACAAAGGATATGTAGATTTAAACATTAGATCACAAAGGTAAATTGATAATTGTCATTAATCATAAATGGTATGTTTGTATGCATAGAAATAGAAAATAGAAAAAAATAAATTATTAGTGTTAATGATATTGCTAAGCTGTTTCTAGAATAAATGTATCACCACAAATTCATATATTGTTTTGTTAGATAAAAATTTTTAACCTTTCTTTGGATAAAAAAATAAAGCACATGCAGAAAATCACAATTTAATACTTAAAGATTTCTCACTACATAATTCATTGTACAAATGAAATATTTTATCTCTTATTATTGATGCTCGTTTATAATATTTCTAGCTTTTAGATATTCTGGATAATGCTGCTATTATTATTCTTGCTGCAGTCTCTGAGTCTACCTTGTGCAGGCAGTTTTAGGATAAATATCACAGGGAGGACTTGCTGAGTCATAGGACGTGGCATGCACATCTCAAAGTTTAGTAGATAACGGCAAACCTGTCTGCAAAGTCTCTTCAAAGAATTGCAGTCCCTCCAGCAGTATTATCAGTTCTTGCTGACATCTAATAGTATCGGTCTCAATAGTGTCAGTATTTCTAAATGCCAGGTGTGCTGCCAGTTGGAATCTTACTGTTGCTTAGAGTGTGTTACCCCGGTTACTAATGGAAATTAATGAACTATAGAGTTGCAATAACAACTTTAAAGTTCTCAAAGGAACATAATATTGAGCAAAAGAAACCAAACATGAAATAATGATTCTATTTATAGAGTTAAAATATATGGTGTTTAGGGATGTTTCCTGATGAGACAAAGCAATGACAAGCATGTAAGTGGTTACTGCGACAGTGTTAGAGGTGGTGTCTTTGGAAGGTAAGGGGTATGGAGTCCCATAATCCACAGGTCTGACCTTCTAGATCCTGGCATGGTTTGTTTTCTTGGTACCAAGGATGCCTACACACAGAATCCCTTTGTGATACATCATTAGGAAAGTGTTTTTGTTTTGTGAAAGAAGACGGTACCCAACTTTGCTAGGTAAAATGGAAGGTAAATAGAAGCATGTCAACTAATTGCCCTCCTCTTCAAGGGTTGTGATGTGTGTGCGTGTGTGTGTGTGTAGCTGGTTCAACTGATATTGGTCCTCCAAATAGAACAGGTGGACAGAGCTCTCTTTAGAAGAAATTTTGAGTCTTCTAGTCAGGGGGAGAATGTTAGCAATAGGGCACTGGGTCTGTGATGGATATTTATGTCCAACTGACAGTTAACTCAAAGAAGACCTAAGGCAGGTATGAGAAGCTAGAGTGGAACATCAATGCCTATGAGGACTAGAGAAATAATATAAAGGAATGACAAATCAAAAGGTGTAGCCCGGAAGCTAATCCCTGTGAATACTAAAGAAAGCCTGTCAAAGGCATTGGCTGGGCCCTTTAGCTTGACACCTGGAAAAACCAGGTTTATATGTAAAATTCTGAACAGAAGAGAAATATTATCTAGTATCCTTCAGAAGTTTAAAATTTCTTTGGTAAGACATATATGCAATCAATATAGTTAAGAGTGACAACATTTTCTCTGAACTCCCACAGATGGGATTTTGATGTTCAAAGAGAAAGAAATCAGTGTAGGTGTTTGCCTTCAGGAGGCATATCTCTGGGGATGGGACAGAGTGGGAAGAGCCAGATTATCAGCACAGCAGTGTGTAAAATGAGCTATGGGCAATGGAATGATGAAAAAACTGAACAGACGGTCTGGTGGCTCAGAAACTTGAGTTTGGAGAAATTGTGAAGTCAGGAATGAAAGCTGTTACTTGGAAGAAAGATTCAGTCTGTGATTAATGTAGAGAAGGGCCAGAAAGAAGACAGCATGGAGTTATAGAAGTTTTTATGACACTCCCAATTTATCATCTGCCCGTGGCCTTGGAGTTGAAAATGCTCAGTATTTCTTCTTGTGACTGCCTTTCTGATTTTGTTTCCATCAGCTTGTAGTTTCTTCATGAAAACAGTTTTTAGAAACCCACATCACTCATGGAGCCTGAGGTGAGGGTAAAATTATTTGAGTTTCTAGGAGAGATCAATAATTTTATGTTCCATGAATTATCAAACAGACTCCATAACAGAATCATTTTTATTTGTGTACGAGTGATACTGAGTCCATTTACAATGCCAGAATCAGTCACATCAGCTAAAAGTCTACAAAAGACCCAAGGCCCAAAACACAGTCAGAAAGGAAGCTCCAGTTTACCTGCAATCACAGTCACTGCCTATTTCACTCTAGGATGTTCAGCTAATCTTTAGTCTGTTCTCATAATGAGCTCCCAGCAGTCTCAGAATCCAAATTCACTCTAAACTCTCAGTAGCTCCCTCTCTTTCTTTGTATTCTTCCTTCATCTCTGCAGCCTTTCCTGAGTGTGTATGGAATTTGCCCAAATTTCATTTCATTTTTGATTGTCTGCCAGCCAGATAATAACAGGCATCTGATCAAGGGTTTAGTTAAGTGCTCCATCCAGCAGTATTTATGCTACATGAATTATTCATGCAGTATCACCCTGGACAAATCACACTTTGATTATATAGTCATTTTTCAGTCCATTCATTTACCAGACAAGTAGAGATCATGGGAGATCAGAGGAGCCACACTTGTGAATGAATAGTGAACTAGGGGTCTTTACCTGCTCTGTGTCCTCAGCTCCCTTTTCCAGTGGTATGTTCTCTACCAAGGGCCTCTGTGACGATCAAATGAGGTAACAGATATGAAAGTCTTGTGACTGGTAGATATACTGAATAAATAGAGATGGTCGTCCTTGGGAAGTACACAGTAGAATGATTTGGAATCACGTATCTGTCTTTGAATGACAACCAGTCATGTGACCCCTGTGGAAAAACCCAAGCTATGGACTCAGCTTTATTGTCTGTAAACGAGGATGCTAATAGCCATTTCCCAGATTAGTTGTAAGGAAGAAATTTAGTCAAATATGTAAGATGCTACCACTATGCCTTGCCTACATTCAGCAAGCAGTCCTCTCTTTTCTATGGTTCTTTGATGGTATAACTCATTTGGAAGCATCATGATTATCATTATTACTTTTATTTGTTTTTCTTAATGTTCATATGTAATTGGTTGCCAATTTGATTCTAAACTCCTAAAAGATAGACTTTTTTATTTTCTACCTCCTCCTTTCCCAGAGTTGAAAAGTGTTAAATATATGCATATGGATTCATGACTATTAAGGCTCACACATACGTTTAAAGTGGAGTCATTTGCTTATCTTTGCATAATTTCTCCCACTCCTAGATAGTAAGTCCTGTGTGCAGTACAGAGGGGTTAGAGCAAGCATTTATACAGGCCACTTAGTAGAAGACACTACAGGTAGGATTGAAGATGCTGAGAGAGAAAAAATCAAAATCTGGAGAGGTACTCTGCAAATTAGTGAACTTATTGAAGCAAGTAAACAAAAAAATTTCTTGATTCCTACATTTTGCGTGTATTCAGCTAAGTATAACCTGTAATAATTCTTTTCAGCTCTTATGATAATTTTATGCAATTATACCCTAAAATTTAGAGTTCTAAGTAAGGTTGTTCGTCTAGTTTCTGAGTTACTTTCAGAGATAGCTACATGACTTGGGAAGTCCAGGGAAAAATTAAAACCTGGGTCCCTTGTTTAATAAAATAAAAAAAAAATTTCATTAACAAGCTAAAATACCCATGCACACACACACACATTTATTCCTATTGTCTTTAACCTGTCGTGGTGTTTTATATGTTATTTAATACCATATTCCGTCAGGCATGGAGTGCAGACCTGCAAAGACTGGCCATGGGCCCGCTCAGTACTCAGCAAGTAGACTGACTGACTCACAAAATGTCCTGTTTTCCCTCTTTCCAGCTTCTTGTCTGTATAATATATCCAAAACTCAGAAAGGTGAGCCTGTCTCCCCTTCTTAGGGCCCTGCACCCCAATCCATGAAGGATGGCGACCCCTAAGAAATTATAGTGTCTAATCCAGGATGTGCTTGGTGTCTGCACTGGGAGCAGCAAGAGATTTGCTTCCATGGAGTCACCTGCCTAATGGTGTTGCCTGTCTGGGATCGCTCTGTTGTGTATCATTTCAAGATGCTATGATGTATTAAAGGGCATTAGACGGTGTACCCTTGTGGTTTAGACAAATAAAATGCTGGTGTGTGAACCACATACACGAAGATCTGGGTTCAAGACCAGGGCTGAGGTGAAAAACCAAAATGAGCAACTGAAATAAAGATGTTCATTTTCTTTAAAAAATAAAATAAAGAGAACTAGAAATCTGATGGTGGGTGTGGGTGAAAGACACACAGACTGAGGTGCACTTTAAATATTCTAAAATGTACACACCAATGTAAATGAAATAAAGATATTTTAAAAATTGGCATGCCCTGGTGAGTGGTGGTTAGGTGCAGTTCACATGCACCCTGACCCCAGGTTCATGTACCAGGGCCAGTGGGAACAACCAAGAAGAACAACTAAATAAAATAAATAAAATGTTTCTTCCTCCTCTCTTCCTCTCTGCTTCTGCTCACACCTTCCCTTAAAAAAAAAAATGCCATGACATTTTTGTCATTCCACCTCCCCCCAATATGTGCCCAGATCCCAGCCACAACTATGAGGTGGCAGCTCTTCTTTGTGTGGGGAAGTCTGGGGTATTAGTAGGCAGGAAATCTGACAGTCTAGATTTCACCTGTGAGCCCAGGCATTCCCTGGACATCACAAAGCACAAATTCAAAAACAAACTTATTAATAATTGCAAAGTTGCCCAAGTAAGGACCCTTCTGAGCATGACCCCAATGTGACCGTTCTTGTTCCATATTCATAATTGGCCTTAATCACCTCAGATGGCTACGTTTCCTGTGTTTTTTGCTTATTGACAAAATGTAAGCTATTGCTTAACACTTTCTCGAAATTCCTAATTTGGTGTTTAATGGGATGGTGGTTTAGTAATGAGAGGTTGTTAAAACCATGGGTACATAAAGAGGATACACATTTGAAGGAGAACTTAAGGAAATCTGTAAGGAACATGCATCAGTTTTATGATCTCAACCTGAAAACTTTCTGATTACTTGCTCATTTTTGGAAGGGATTATGAAAAAATACTTGTGCTAGAGAGGGGACTGCCCACTCAAGGGTTTCCATGCACTGCTACACGACTAAAGGCAGCATGTGATGTGGCAAATAAGTCATTTTTAAAAGCATTCAAAGGACTAGATTTGGTCATTATATATTTTGAACATATTAAAAACTGTCAATATACTTCTAATATGTATATAACAGAGTAAAGTGGGTATTTATCCTTCTTTTCTGAGAAATGACACAAAAATACAAGGAACAACAGCTTCAGAATTGCCAACTGTGTGGCAAATGCTAACAATATGCAGATGATGTAAAAGAGAAAGGTTGGGCTGGTAGAAGAATTAGAAGATAAGAACAAATCATTGTCTGAGCTCTTCATCCTCTATAGACAATTGCTAGACACCATCATTTAAAGTCTAGAGGAAAGAGCACACTGAATGCAACAAAGGTAAACAATAAGAGAACACGACACACTACGATCAGGTGGTGACAAGCCAGTGCAAGTTATACAAAAATTATTAAATCAATGGTCAGAGCCAGAAGTCAGAATCTTTTAATGAAAGAGGGGATTGACAAGATTATCTGCAAAGTTATAGCTCTAAAATGAACCATTTGAATAGAAACATTAGTTTTTCAAATTTATTTAAATCTATCTCACACATGCACAGGTAGGCATACCAAAACAAAGCCAAAAAAATACAGATGATTTGGGGAAACATTTTTTCAAAGGATAAGAAATAAGATTACTAGAAATAATGAAAGACCACAAAGACTTTTCTGCTAATCAATAATAAATATATTTATGTTATATATAATATGCAATATTATATATAGCTATAATTACACATTAAAATTTTTAAAAATCTAAAATTAGACAATAGCAAGTCCCAACTCCGTATTGTATATGAGTGACACATCTATGACAAATGATTCAGAATATTTGGAAGTAAGATAATGAGCAGAGGCACTTGCTCTGTACTTGACCATACTTGATTGCACTGGGTCAACTTTTTTAAAACAGGAAGTGTTTTTTTTACACTTCCCTATCTTATATAACTCTGAGTGGCAAGGGCCCCTTGAGGAAGATTTGGAGGTAGACTGGACCCCTCTGGAAGTGCTCCACAGTCAGACATGAAGGCAGAAAAATGCAGCAAGTTCCAGTCGTCCACTCTGTCTTCCACTCCAGGTCCAACTTTTCCTTCCGATTGTACTGCTGACTTTCCATGGCACCAGGCCCGTCACCAGAATGTGTCTATGGACCCAGAGAGGCACTAACTACGCAAGGGCACCTGTGCCATGAACTCTCATTTCACAACCCCTCATTCATGACACAGCATGCTGACTTCTCAGAAGTGTCTCATAATTCCCACGCTCCCCCACACCGTGTTTCAGCAGGGTGAATTAATGAGGTCACCTTCTTAATTTCTGACCCATTATTCCCACTTTTAGATGCCTACAGTCCCCAGGTCCTCCCACATTTGTGCAGGTCAGACTCCTATAAAGACAATAAAAAGGAGGGTATATAAAAAAACTACACAGAAAAATATAGTTTTAATGAGCTACAATTCTCTTTAATTGCATGAAAGATCAAAGGAACAAAAGAAGTATAGAGATGAATTAAGCAATGTATAAGTAGGTGTAATTATATATTTTAATACTTGTAGCCTGATAAGTGAGAGTAAACATTTCAGATGATCCATCCAGCATTCTAAAAAATTGCCGCTAAGAAAAAAATCAGTATGTTTTTAAATATAAAATTAATACAGAAGTATTATCTGATTATAATGGGATAAAACTAGAATCAATATAAAAGGCAGAAAATCGATTTATTATCCCACCTAGAAATCAAATACTACCACCACCAACAGTAGCGATATACAACATCCTCTTAAAGAGTTCCTCAGTTAAAGGATAAATGATACATTTTTTAAAATGCAGAATAATCAGAAAATTGAAATAAAAATAAAGAAAATGTAAAGGATCCAAGGAAAGCGAACTTACCATAAAATGTTCATTATTAGACCAAAACTGCATTTTTATTAATTAAATTTGAAAATATGAAAAAGATTAATGAAGCAGTTTTCATGAACATGTTGGAAAAAGTCATTCTTTTAATTGCTGATTGGAGTGTATATTTGGCACAAATTCTCTAGAGGACAATTTGGCACTGTCTCTAAAAATAGTGAGTGTTTGTATGTCAGCAATTCAACTTATAGAAATTTTTTATACATGTAATCAAACATTTGCAAAGTGTAAAGAAGACAGAATGATTCAGTGCAACATTGTTCTTCATGGCAGTGATTAACCGCAGTCTTAGTGGAAGACAAAGTTAAAAAATCATGATACACTCACACAATGTTATATAGCACATCTTAAAAGTAACGAAGTCCTGTAAGAAATAATCTAAAGTGATCCCCTAGATATGCTGGTGAGAGAAAAAAAAGATTCAGGACAATTCATTTGTATGCTAATATGTGCAAATTATAAAGCAAGGAAGCACCTATATATGCTAGTTTATTTTCAGTGTATCTCTGAATGATACACAGTAGACTAGAAATTTGTTGCTCCCAGCAAAAAGACCTGGTTTACTAGGGGACAGGAGATTTTTATCTGCATATCTTTATGTAAATTTCTAACTGTGCACAATGTGATTGTAATAATTTTTCAAAAATAGATACAAATAAGGACAACAGCATCTCTGCTCTCATCAAAACAAAGCTATCAGTATGATAAACAATGATACATTTTTGAATGAAAAAGTAATGAACTGGAATTAGCAGCAGGTCTGGGGAATTGTGTAGAAATTCCAAAGTGTCTCTTATTTATGCAACTGTCAAAGCCCATCCATGAGAGCAGACTTGCCTGTGTGGGGTTTAGGATGAGGAGAATCAAGCAGCATCACAGAAGATGGTACACACTGTCGTAGTTGTGACTCTAAAGCTTATTGCAAAGAAGTCTGACATTTATCGTTTCCTAAAGCTGAAAATCAGTATTAATTCTGTACATTTATGCATATATGCATATATAAACAACATTCTTACATCTTAGCAGTCACACTGCCACTCAGTCATGACATTGACATCCATCATCCTCCACGTTCCACTTTGCTCGTGTCCTACTCAAAGCCATCTGCAGTGTAGGAGACCTCTACATACAGATTCAACTTCCACCATATACGTGTGCATCCTGTATTCTAATTATGCACAAGTTGCCTAATTATACACCTCTTGTCAAGCATATGCCACTTCCTAATCCAGTACTGTCTCATACTATCACCCTTACATGGTGTCTCACATTTACTCCCACCGTGTTCAATCTGCATGTGACATTCTTTGCTCTGAAGTCAGGCTGACAGCATTCTGGTAGCTTTGCCTAATCCCTTAAAATGTCCCGTCACTCTTTATATTCAATTTAGACCCGTTTTCACATGCAGTTTTATTTAGTTAGCACATTTTATTTCTCTTTCAGTTCAGAAATGTCTTCTCATGGAGGAGAAAATATTATAAATGGTTTTCATAGCCATTAGGGGTTTTTATATTGAAAGCAGGTTTGCATCCCGTCAGTTCACCTTTTTCTTGCTGAACAGATGTTCTGAGCTGTTATAATTGAGTTTATGTCGAGGCTTTATAATGCATAAATAACTGCACATATCTAATGTGTCCAATTTGATATTTGGTATGTGAATCACTGAGGTTAAGGATGATGCTAAATTATATTTTTTAACCAAATGAAATACACCTAACCCTGTCCCTAGGCCCTTTTTACTTGGAAGTGGAAATAATCCAGGGATTCACTGGTGTTTTTGCAGCTACAAAAGCAATACAATCTAGACTTTGCCTTCGTCTCCCAACATGTTAGCTCAACTTTAGACAATAATATAAAAATAATATAAGTTAGGCATTAATTTACTCCTGTGTTCCAGACACCAAGATAGATATTGGAGTTACTAAGGCAGAAAATAAAAGCTTATTCTCTTGAGGAGTTTTGGGTCCATGGGAGGGACTAAAACAAACTGGTGACAACTGAGCTTAAGCAATGTTGGTGTGTTAGGGTGAATGATTAAAAACACAGACTGGAAATGCCTTGTTCTCTCCTAGGAGAGATTCATTAGCAAAAATATCAAAGTAATATTTTTCTTTCTCATCCTTATTCCCTAAGTGTAGCTGGCTCTTCTCTTAATGAAAAATAACATTGCTTATGTGTTTCAGCAATGTTACTTACTCAAGTTACTACGTATGATAGCTGAGATAATTCATAGAGGAACAGTTTGGGGGCAAAGATGTGACAAATTTTATTTGAGAATGCTTCATTTGGGAGTTTGTGAGATTATCCAAATGGAAATATTCAGACTGAATGAAGAAGCTTCCCACCAAAGAGAATCCGAGACATGGGAGCTGAAGCAATCATTGTATATGACAATTGTAAGAATGCCAAGAAATAAGGCTTAGGTCCCAATGCCTGAGTGCATCAACCTTTACTAATCTTGTGGCTGAGAAGTGTGACTTGAAGTTATGATGTATAGGAAGAGAAGAAAAAGAGGAGGCTAAATAGGAAATTCAACAGTGTTAAAAATCTTCATTCTCATTCATATAGCAAGTACTTATCCCAATAATAATGGTATGTACTTTAAAATATAGCTCTCCTCATTTTAAAGAGTTTTGCCAAACAGCAAAACTTAGCAAGACTAGGTAATTTATCTCAGATGTTAGTTCCAATCTATCGCACACTAAATTATCAAAAACGTCTCAAGAAATCAAGTTCAATTGCAAAGGACAAAATGGCTACCCTGACTCCCCCCCACAAAAATCATAAAAGTAAAAGAGAAGACCAAACAAAGCCAAATACTTTTGATAAACTGGGGTTGAGTGAGACAGAATGGCTGAATGACTCTTCTAAGGAAGGGAGACCAGGGACTACTTTGCAATGCTTCCTAGAGAGTTGACAAGGAAATGCTACTCTGAATATCTTTGTCTGGAATGGACAAAGATGTTGTTACTGGATTGAGAAGTGAAGTCAAATTCAAAAACATCTTCTCAGTGCTGTATACTGAACATTTATGCTGTTAATAATATGATTTAAAGTTATATAGAAGATGAAAAGTGGATCATGAAGATGCAACATGTGTTGATAATTAACAAAGCCATGACCATTGCAGGGGTTTCATTATATTTTTATTTTTCCTTAAAAAGAAATGAAGATTATAAATGTTAACTACTTAGTCAAAAAGTTAGACTGTATAAGGTGGTTAAGAAATAAGGGAGTAATTAAAGGAAGATCAAGGTCTCAAGCAGATACATTATTAGCTATATTTTTCTTCAGTTTTTAAGACATAACTGCCATGCTATGCTGTATCCACTTAAAATACATAGTGTAATGACTTGATGTCCATATGTTACAAAATGACTACCACAATAAGTTATGCTAAGTCAAATAAGACAAAGACAAGTGCTGTATAATTTCAATTTATGTAGATTCTTAAAAAAGTCATCCTAGATTAACTATTTTAATAATAACATTATATATAGTAGCTGAATAGCATATATAAAACACTGCGCTCGTATTATATTTATATATTTAAAGATGACAGGCACCTGGAAATTTCTCCTATGTGGAGAAAGAAGAGCCAAAAATAATGATCTGACATTGACGGTGCAGTTTGAATGAACAGGCACTGCCTTCCTGCTTAGCTGATTTGTCTCATTTAGCATCACAGCAACCTTTTGAGCTAACAGTTTTAATCCAGCTCATAGATTGATGAGTCTAAAGCTCAGGCAAGTTAAGCAATTTTCCCAGGCCAGGTTTTCTCAAGGGTGGGAGGAAATTTCTAGAGCACAGGTAGAGAAATCAGCTTTTACCAGAAGATTGCTTTCCTAGAGCTAGAGAGTGGAGCGTGCTTCAGAATTGAATGATGTAGTGAGTAGAGAGAAAGACAGGAAGAACAGGAAGCTTTCTCTGGGAATTCAGATCCATGTCTGTGACTTTTGCTGGTCTTCCTGTTTTTCCCTTGCACAAGATTAATGGAACCTCAAAAGATTGAGTAACTTGCCTGAGGTATGGTCACAAAGCCAACAAAAGGGCAGACCGTGGATGAAGACCCTGTTCATTTGACTTCTTGCCCTGTGCTCCTTTCATCTGCAAAGTCAGCCAGAGTTCAGAATATAATTATTCCCTGAGGATGATTTAAATTTCTTTATTTTATTATTCAGCAACTTTGCTGGTAGTTTCTTCATTTGTTTCATGTAGGAGTTTACTTATCTTTTTTTTATTTCTGTGAAAAGTGGCCCAAGGGACTTAGATTAGTTTTGTGCCTCTGGCATTGCTTTGAATATTTACAAAAGAGAACTCAAGGGTCATTTAAAAAAATGCATTTTGCTTCCTTGGTATTTAATCTGATTTAGGTAGCAGCATAGGGAAATCATAGGCCTCAATGTTTGGAAGATGTTCGGGTTATGGGCAGACGATCATTGTCATGAACATCTGCAATGATGCCCTAGACTGCTAGCCCTTATCCTAAAGGAGTGGTAAGCAAAGTCTCCTGGAGCTGGCAGTGGCCTGTTTGTGATACGCGCTCAGGGAGCCCACCAGCTTGTGTGAAAGACAGGCACAAAGAAACTCTGGTAAGTTTGAGATTGAACTACACATTAAAAACAGTTACAAAATCAACCTAATTCTATTCGGAAAAAGACCTGAAGTAAGTGATCTGTGTGAGGTAGCCATTTAAGCACTTCCTGCTGATAATATTGACTAGCTCCTTCTATCTAAATTCATATGACAGGAGTATGTTGGCATGGTCTCCAGACAGTCTGGTCCATGAGTTGATTAGGACTAGAGGGACAGAATCACCAAATAAAAAAAATATTTCAAACTAAACATCAAAATCTTTCCTATAATCAGAGAAATACCTTACTTGGGTGTGCTCTTTAGAATCTACCCTGAGCCAAGTCCTATGTTAAAAGGAGACTGCAATGGCGGCTTGAGTTTCTCAGTGTGACTCTCTAATCCCCTTTAAGATATATCCCAGCCTGTCTGTTGTGCTGTCTGTCTCCTGCCCACACTTTGGGATTTTACTGCTTTCTGGCTTTGTCCATCGAGGTTAACAAGGGGTCATTATCAAACTGGATCAACACTAGTGAGCCAGTGCAGGATTCTTGTTAGAAGTGTGAGATTTGAAGTCAGACCTCTGAGTTTGAGTTACGGAGGTTGGTTCTTTCTCTTTTTATGCATACATTTGGACAAATTATTTAATGCATCTTGGTTTACTCCATTAGTAAATGAAGATGGTGCTTGCTTTTACCAGAAAAGTATTAGCATACATGCAAGTGGTCAAAACCATCGATGATTTCTTGTAAGTAATTAAAAATGGAGGTGTGCCTTAATGGATAATGGTTGGGTCAATCACCTCTAAAGACGCAAGCCACATATTCCTGGGTTCAAGTCCCATTCCCAGAGAAAGCAACTAGAGTGAGCAACTAAATGAAAATAAAATAAAAGTGTCTCCTCTTCCTCTCTCTTCCTACTTGCTTGCCTACTAGGAGTCATTCCTGCCTGAACATTTCCTTTAAAGTAAATAAAATGAAAATGGTAACTGTGATTATTTTCATTGTCATGAGCAACAACATTATTGAGAGTCTAACCTCTCTCATGTCTACGATCTAGGACTGGTCTGGTGCGAAGGACCCTCCCCTCTAGTTAAACACTGGGTGATAAAAAGGCAATGCCTAACCAGTTTCAGAAGCTGTCTTTTCCTCAGTGTTTCAGCACCATTGATTCTCACGATTCATGATTCTTCTGCTCAGTTTTTCAGACTTCAACTGTCATCTCATTGGGAACCAACGGTATATCCTGAGCACTGGTAGGCTTCAATGATCTCTGAATTTATACTTCCTAAATATATTTTCTATCGATGCTATGCAGTTATAAATATAGCGTATTTCTCTGAATTTAATTTTTTTCTTCTGTAAAGTAGCCATGGTGTGTCAAACTCATGCGTTATGGTGCAATTAGAATCTGAAATGAAGTGCCATCCCAGGTCTGATGCAGCTCAGTCTCTAACTTTTGGACACTTAGCTTGTGCTGGGTACCGTGTTACACGCTACAACACAAGAGCGAACGTGACAGACTTTACCCTCAGGGGTGCTACTGCTTGATGACTGACAGATGTATACGCTGAGCTGGTAATTTTAATAAGCAAATATTAATATGCAACCAAACTTAATTACTCATAATACCCTAAATTGTGAAGATGTCTCTCTCTACCACATCATGGAATTCATGCTTCAGAAACAATTCTATTCTATTTAAAGAAAGTACCAAGAGAGTAATGATAAAGGACCAGATGGACCATGGATCAGGTGGTATAAATGTCAATGGCACAGAAAGCAACACAAATCTGGGGTCAAGCATGTCTTGATTAAAGGTGAGAGAGGGTTTCATTTTGTGTGTTTTTTGGGGTTGTTAATGTTGCAATAATAATGGAGGACTGAAGAGCACACCTCTCATTATATCAAAGGATTTGGAAGTTGAGAGAACAGGAGAGCTAGAAAGCAAAAGCTCCTTGTTGGGAGGAAATGGTGCAGCAGCATGAGTGAATTTTTAAAAGTGGACTTTAGAATCAGAATGTCTGTGTCAGAATCCCAACAAAAAGAGCCTTCGTGAGGTTGACATTCCTTTGGAAATTCACTTAACTTCTGCATGTGTCTTCTGAAAAATCAAAACAGACATATGGTTTCTCTAAGGGACATTGTGAACAATTTGATGAGATAATATATGTGAACAAGCTTCACAGACTCTTAATGATTACCAAAATTCTAGTTATTGTGAAAAGTGGGTTAGGTAGAAAAGTGTAACAACAGACCAGTCAAAGAAATAATAGAGGTAAATGAAAGTATTTATTTCCCTTGGAGCACAGAGAGGAAACCAGTTTGGTCTGACTAGTGACTATAGTTCACCAAACAGTTCATCTGAATGCGTAAGCTATGTCTAAACACAAATGGAAACTAAAAAAAAATTAGCAACATTTCACTTACTCAGAGTAAGAATACTGGATTTGTTTGGAAGTAATATAGTGGAATAAAATAAAATAAGATACAAATAATTCAGGCATGTGAATTTCAACAAAACGGAAAAATATCAGTATAATTTTTGTAGAATGGGGGGAAGGCTCAAGGGAGCTAGACAAAGAAATCCGAAGAATAAGATTTAGCAGTAGTTTGGAGACAGTGTACTAAGCTTTGAATCTGCTCATTGTGAATATTTGGGAAATTGCCCTTTTCCTATCAAATCCCATTTGTTTTTAATCTGGACAATGGGGATGATTTTTCTAAATCTAAAAAGACTATTTTGAAGATTAAATAAAATACTTAAAATCATTTACTACAATGACTGTCACCCAATGTTCATACAATAAATTTTGACTAACATAAACTGAAAATAAAGAACAGAAGAAAGCAAGGAGGATATTAAAATAACAAAAACTACCTTTGACAAGTTAGAAAAAAATCACCCCTTCTTAACATAATTTGCTTTCATATATTGGAAATGCCTTGTAATACACTAATTAAAAAGCATACAACTTGGGACTGTCTGTAATAATATTGTTGTAATTAATGTATAAATCTGTGAGGACTTCCGTGTGGACCCTATCCCTTATGCTAAGATATCCTTGAGTAGTTTTCAACTGAGGACACCTAATCAACAGTCCTGAAGTCCTGGATATAGAAATGTTTCAGTTAGATGAATAGAATTGTCTAGAATCATTTGACTTTGGAAAGTGACAGAACAGAAATTAAACGCATGTAGGCTGACCTCAAAGTCCCTGATCTTTTCACTGTCTACTTTTGATTACTCAAAAGTGGTAGTCTCTTCTGTGTATATCTTCTGCTGCTCTATGCAAAGAAGAAACAGAATTTTCACATGTAGATCCTCCCCTCTAATATCACCACCTCCTCTCATCACCAAACTTCTCTGATTCATTGTACTAAAGCACCTTCAATTCATTAAGCATTCCTTGCCTTAGTGTGTGTTTCAAAGCTCATTATTCAACATATATATATATATATATACACCAAACTTTATTTCCCATCCAATAGCTCCCTATTAGCCTGAGGTGCCCGAACAGCCACATTTCTCTTAAATCAGAATGTATCATTCCTCATTATTTGTAGTTCCCATAATTTAGTAGTGCCTGCACATTTCCAAGCTTGCTTTTGAATACTGAGACTGTGATATCAGTAAGACAAATCATGCAGGATAATTCTGAGTTGAAAAATGCATCTTTATTTTTGCCTTCATCAAATTGACTTGGAAAAGCAGTGCTATTGCTACTGTAGTCCATATTCCATGAGCTATGTCCCCTATCTTATTCCAGTGTATGGGGATTAGAGTGTATAAACAAGAAATTCAGACTACCTATTTGCAAGATAAAATATCAGCTGCTACTTTGTTGGGCTTTATCAATACAAAGTCAAATGTGCTCTAATTTTTAATGTGATTATGTGTGTGCATTCCCTCTATAAGGAAAAATCTTGTCATCTCCTATACTAACCTAAAAATCTGTTGTTTCATCATTCATATTCAGACAGTTGCAGAGAATCATCAAGCATTTATCTGATACCTAATCAGTACTGAGTTGCTGATGCTTAAGTAATCATCTCTCCTTCAAAATGCAAGTCAAAAATGTACAGTGAGTAATCATAATAGGTACAATTTATTGCACACTGGTCACATGCTAGCTGCCATTAGAGGCATCTCCTATATTTATTATTCCTCACCACAAACCCTCAGGTAAATTTTATTATTTACCTTTTCACAGGTAAGAACATGGAAGATGAAACACATCAGCGTGCTTGCCAAAATCACATACCAAGAATGTCCAAGAATAAGATTTGAACAGAGGCTTATCTAACTCCACAGGTTATGATTTAGCCAATAAAAACTTCACTTCAGTCTCTTATATGATAATAACTATGTAGCAACGAAACATGGGCAAAGTGAAGACCTCATAAAACTTATCTATTTACATAAACTGGATTTATGCTGTGCTCAAAAGCCTCCTTTCCCTAATCTCATTCTCACTTACTGACAAGGATTATGTTGGCAAGAGATCATACCTTCCAGTCTGAGTGAAAATAACAATGCACTGTAAATATTCCTCCTTAACAAAAGACTGTTGGAATATCAGGTGTTTAATGGGAACGGAGGGGTATTGATTGCCCAAAGAAGGGGAGTACAGACTATTGAAATGGTCATTGAAAGATGAATCTGCATTATTCCACTAATTTGGTATGGTGGATAACTAAATGTACAGACTCGAAAATACTTCAATGAATAGTGTTTTCTCAATGAGAAGAGATCATTTTTTCTTGTCTTGTTTGCCACTGTATTCTCAGAAAGCAAAATGTAATCAATGACTGTCCACTGAAAGACTGACTCTCTCCATTACCATTTCCAGTCCTTTGCACAACGTGACTTGAGATACTGTTCTTAGAGAAAGCTACGAGAGGAGACCTGAGAGGACAGACAGACTCTGAATGGTCAGCACCATGGAAAAGACCAGGAAACAACAAAACTGGTGTGCACTGAGTTTGAGAAAGCAGGAAAAAGAAGCAGCAGCCAAGTCTATCTTAAGGAAAAGGAAGGCAGGAGAGGAGGAAAAAAATTATGTATATGTTGATACAGAGACTCGGAGGTAGAAGAGATCAGAAACTCCCTGCTGTGTATATTGGGCCTAGTCAACCTAAGAGCTGCCTGGCCACTTGCCAGTAAGAAAAATTATGAATAGCCAACTGAACAGAGTCAAAGCCTTCGATAAATTTTGTCTTGAAATATTGGAAACCCTCAGCTATAGTGGGATAGGGTGGACATCAGGGCCAAATGGTATCTAAGAGTATTATGTACCACCTATATACAGCCGTTGGTCATTTGAATGGAAATAATGAGTGGTGATGTCTAGCATTGATTTGATGGGGAAGATCTTTGCACGACTCTGATTTTCTCACCCTTCTTCCCCCACTTGGATCTAGTTTGTCCAGGTCTAACTCAAAAAATCTCAGACAAGGAGAATGAGATAAGCAGAGGTTATACTGACAGGGAGGTAGGGCGTGATATTTCTGCTACCACCTGCCCCAGGTCCTTCCTCATTATCCCAAGCCTTAAGAGCTATAGGTCAGAAGGCAGGGAGTCGGATTCTCTACAACCGTCAGACTTAGAAGTTAGGTCTGACCTTGATGTCTGGTAAGAGCATGGAATATCCAGCTTCCTAAAATGCTTGCCAGAGAATAAGAATCCCCACTCTTGAGACAAAAGAAATGGGGTTCTCCTGATATGAACAACTCTGTAGGTTGTCATTTATATCCAACTTAGTTATATAGCCCGAGTGATTTTGTCATAGATTTTAGTGTTCATATGGTTCTTCTGAAAAAGTGTTTCTCAGGTGACAAAACTAGGAAAATGTGTATTAAAATAGACCATGGTTCTTTTAAATCTGGAGAGCACTTTTTGCAACTCTACATGAACCTCTGTACTGGGTTGGAAATTTGAGACAGTATTTAAAAGCATTGTTAATCTTTTTTTTTTTTTTTTTTTGGCATTATTTTATTTTGTGTATCATGTCATTATCTCATTTATTTCATTATTTTTGATTATTGGTGCTTTTGTACATAACCTCAAATGCTCTGTAAACTAGGACAGGTATAATAGTATAAAGAAGTGGGTGATGAGGGCAGCATAGCATTCCAATCTTCACAGACCTTCAGGTGGCTCTGTTTGCACTTTAAGTAGGCTACTAACAATTTCCACAACTGACAAGTTTATCAGGTAGGGAACTATTTTGAGAAGGAAAATGTCAGTGAGAAAACCTGAGGTCTATTTCAGCTTTGTCACTAGCTGGCTAATTCTTGGGCATCTCACCAAATCCTTCAGTCTCTGTCATCTCACCTACAAAATGAAAGTATTGAAGTTGGCAAATTATGATTTGGCTAGTAATGTGCTTGCACAGCTTGCAAGCTTAGGATTATTTTTAAGTTTTTAAAGAATTATTAAAGAAGAGAAGAAGAAGAGGTATGAAAACAAGGACACTGCACCTCCATCAGACTGCACTATGCTTCATTATTTTTGTTTTTCATAAGTGAGTAGCATCTGCAAATTTCCAGTCTTGCATTTGAACACAAACTGTGATATCAGCAAGAGAAATCAGAAGGAGGAGAAGGAGGAGAAACAGAAACAGGAAGAGAAGAAACTTTGTAGGTTTATAACAGAGTCAAATATGATGAAGTAAATATATTAATATTTCCTTTGTCGTCCTTCCCAAGTCCTGCTAAACCCCAGACTAACTTGATGAGCATAGTCTCTTCAATTCCTCAGTTCCTCTACAATTCTGCAACTAGCTTTGTGTTAAGGTAATGATCCACATCAATTTTTTCATCTTCTGATATCTTAATGTGTTTCCCTATATAAGGCATATAATTTAGCCTGGGGGAAGTTGTGATTCCAAAAAAAAATTTGTATAATTTTAAAAGAGGATGTATTCAGAAAGTACAAAATGATAAAAATAAAGGAAAGCATCCAACTCGATATAGGGAATGCTATCTAAGTTCAAAAGAGCATCAATCCAGATTGACACAGAGATGGCACAGAAACCACATACATACCTTATGCAAAGCAGAAGGCTCCGCATTCCCCAGTTTACAGGTAGTGCATATCTGCTTACTTTGTGCTTTCAGCAAAAAGCCATCTGCATTATCATGAGCTCAGACAGCTCTGTGCTCTTCTTATTGGAGAAGCTTAGAGTTCAATGTCTGTTACATGACTTAAGGAACTGAGGACCCAGATCTTCCTTAGAGTCGAGATCAGGTATCTTCCTACAGATGTATGTGAGATCCCTACACAAACACATGTCAGAACTTCCAAGGAAAATAATCTTTCTACTCCTCTTTATTTTCTTTTCCTTTTGAAAGGCACTGTCATTCATCCAAGTACAGATATTCAACAGTTGTTGTGATGCTGTTATGAATCAAGTTTTTACATTTCTCTAGCAACCCTATGGAGTGGGTCTTATCCCTCATTTTAATGATAAAGAACAGATAAAACACAGGTTCAGAGTGGTAGTGCTCATGAATCACTAGTAATATACAGCATATTCAAAATGGTGGACTTTTCCACCATGCTATTTCCACATTCTAACCATCATGTACGTTTGAGCTATACAAGTCATACTTCTACTTCATACTCAGTTCATCACCCAGATCGTGAAATAATATCTCCTATTCTAGTATCTTTATCTAAACCCAAGTCTGATCTCATTCACTGAAAGTCAGCCTTTGCTCTGATCTTTCATCCCAACTGCAAAGTTAGTATCTGAATCATATCACTATTGCACCACTCTGTTCAAAAGTCCCTGATGCTCTTTTAATTATTCTCACATAAAGTCTAATTAAACCACGCCTCTAAGCATGCTTTCCCCTATTGTGTGAGTTCTCCTGTGTTTCCCCTATTTGTCTCTTTCCTGGTCATACTGGTCTGCTCTTCTCTGTTGGAAGGATTCTTTTGTATTTCTTGCTAGCCCCATGCTTTCCCCATGCATTCAGACCCGACATAATGCTATTCTCCACACTTGCTCTATGTAGACATCTTCTCTTCCAGCTCATTCTTCTCTTTCTAGTTCCTATAATACATAACATTTATTAAACTCTTATTGATCATTGATCAAAAAGGACCTGATATATTTTACAGAGCATAGATTTTGTTTCAAATTTCATTTTAATCCTAGATCTTTCAGATGATATGTAGGGTTTAGTAAGTTATTTATCCTCTCAAACTCTGATATATCGTGTAAAAAATGAAATTATGATATCTATTTTGAAAATTATGAGATCTATTTTTTTGGAGGCACAATTTTTAAAATTATCTTGTATCATGGTTAACACTTAGCAGGTAATCAACGTACATTTCTTTCTTTTCTTTTTTTAGGCTACCATTGTGCTTATGTAATATCCCTTGTAAAACCCAATGCTTCTTTTCCACCTTTTTGCATTACTTTCTCACTATTTCTTTTCTAGAAATTGTGTATTTCAAATACAATGTGGATAACATAAAAGGAGGGATCACATTTTATGCTTCTTTTTCAGTTACAATAGTTTACAATTTTGTTAAGCAGATAAGAATCAATCAATAAATATTAGATACTGATTGAATAGAGGTTCATAAATAATGGGAGAAATCAATGGCTTTACTTTCAACACAGGCTAAAGAAATCAACTTGATCCCATGAGAAAGTTTACAAACTGGCAGTGGTTTAGAAGTTTTCTTACTCATATTTTTGATGGAAGAAAACAAATATTCTCATAAAAAGCATTTTTTTTAGAAAAGATCAGATATAAGCAAGAGAATAATAGGGAAGATAATTTGTATGATTTATAATCATCCCCAATTCCATTTTCCAATGTAGGTTTTATGGTATTGCTAAATAAAACTCTGATCAGTCAGGAAATATCTTCTCATAAGATGATAAGATGATTTTTTGGCTAATTGTGTTCTTTTTCTTATTTGTAAATCTACTCAATATTGTTTCTTGGGGTTCTGCTGTGTAATGGCTGATATAAATGTGGATTTTATTAAGATGAAAAAACTGAGTTCTTTCTCTCAATAACCCTATTCTCAGAGGGCAGGGGACCTTTTAGAAGTACAGAGAAAACATAGCAGTATGATATGACTGTTCCAATGACATATGTGCAAAGTTAGCTCAGGAAATGCTTTCCAGCTCAGAGATTAAAATTTGAAGGATGATCATGCATGAAATAGAAAGAGGGGGATTATGGTGGAGTCAGGTCATCCTGGGTAGCCAATGCCCCTGTTCAACTATTATCTCTTTAAAAGTGTGTTCAAATAAACTATATTCAATTCAATATGAAGTAAATTAATTTATTACTCTTTTCTTGTAGCAGAATATACAGTGTGAAGTAAGGGAATCTGAACTAGGAGATGTATATTTAAACTGAAATAATTATCCTTTTGGGTAAGTCAAATAACTTTTTAGCTTTCTTTATTTTCATATTATATAATTTTGATAGTTATATTTATCTAACTTGTACCTTCATGCAGTTGCTATGAAATTTGAGAATGAGTTTTTTAAACAGCTTTGTAACGTTTTGTTACTCGGAAGCCATTAGAGAACATTGAAATCAGGGAGGAGAAAAGGACACAATAGGCAAAAATGAATGGATTATCCTTTTCTTTAGTTTTCTAAGTTATGTCTGATAGTTGAAGAAAAGTTATAATACTCTCTAATGTGGCTCTAAAAGTATGTAGATTAAATATTTAAAATAATTATATTGAAAATGGAGGAGAGTAAAGGGAACTTGGGAGACGTAAAAGGAAATAAACTTTCTATATTTTACTTAAATTAGTAAAATGATGACACCAGATGATAGAGCAGAAACAAAACATATAAAAATGTAATCAAAATCACCATGATAAATCAAAAACAGTCTAAGTAATCCATAGGAAGATAAGAAAAAAAAAACATATGAAAAATAATTACAGCACACAGAAAACACAGTATTAAATGTTAAGCTCTAATATATACATATTTAAATCAAATATAATGCTACAAATACACAAACTGGAGATAGATTATCAGAGTGAATCCATATAAACAGATTATATGCTATTTACAAAAAGTATGCTCTGCATACTATAAATTTGTATATATATGTGCAGTTATGACATTATAGTAGATTGAATAATAAAGAAGCGATGTAACATAAGTATTAATCAGAAGAAAATAAGAGTGGTGACATTAATCTCAGACAAAATATACTTCGGAGCATAAACAATGGTCACACACAGAAAGTTTTTTTTTCATGATAAAAGAGTTAATCTACCAAGAGACATAGCATAATAAAATTGTAGACACCAAATATCAGAGTTGAAAAATACATGAGCAAATTATATTAGAAATATTGCATCATGACTTTTCCACCATTCTCCCCAACTGTAGGGTTGTTAATGTGGTTAAATATCCCAAAATCACAGCAAACTTACATATTGACAGGATTAGGGGAAATTGCAAAGCACACACAGTATCGATAAATCAATAAAAACATTAATTCAACATATTTTCATAATACAAACTTTCAAAAAATATGGGAGAATTGTCTCAAATGGATAAAGATCTTCTGTAAAAACAGACAAACTAGCATTCTGCTTAATGTTAAAAAACAATGGTTTTTCCCTAAGATGGAAGACAAAGCAAAATCGACTGCTCCCATAACTCAGAGCTCAAAAATGTAACCTGCTCAGTAAGGTAGCCTCTACAAAGACTCCTAAAGGTAATACGAGAGTCCAATGAAGTTGAAAAGTAAACATAAAAACAACAATTATATTTCTATATACAAACAATGAACACATTAACTCATAAGAAAATAAAAATAAAATGACATTTTCAATCACTCCAAATATTAACTAGGACATCTAAATCTAACAAAATATGATTAGGACTTACATGTTGACAACTACCTTCTATCTATCCATCTATCTACAAGCATATGTCACATATGCAGTCTTTAATTTTTTATATTCACATACACATGTAAATGCATATGGAGCGTCTATAGATTGAAAGATTCAATATATATACTATGTTCTATGTACACAGGCAAATTCTCCAAATTGATATGCAAATTTAGCACAATTTCTATGAAATTCCCAGTAATACACACACAAGTACACACATGCATACACTCAATGTTATCTAAAATTTATGTGAGAAAAAAAAGGAACCAGAAAGGTCAAATAATCTAGGGGAAAAAAATCAAAGAACAAAGTGAGCAGAATTAGTTTACTAAACGTGAAATCATTATATAGCTATAACAATTATGACAGTGTAACATTGGTGGAGGTATAGACACAGTTCAGTAGAACAGCAACAAAAAATACTTCAGAAAAAGACTCAGATATTATGCCCACCTGATTTTGACAAAGACTCAAAAGCAATTCAGTGGAAGAAAGATAAATCTTTCAAACTAATGGTACTAGAGAAATTGGACAGTCACAGATAAAAGAAAAAAAATTCTTAACCAAACTCTCATGTTACAAAAAAAGTAACTCAAAACGGATCATAAATAAATTTAAATGCAAACAGATAAGTATAAAACTTTTTGAGAAAAGGATAGCAGAGAATCAATAAAGTTCTCAGACTTGATGTGGAAATATAATTCATAAAAATAAATTTTATTTAATCTAAAGTAAAAACTTCTGGTCTACAACCCTGTTCACAGGACTGAAATATATTCTACTGAGTAGAAGAAAATATTTGTAAACCAGATAGCCAACAAAGGCGTCGTATCTAAAATAGATAAATAACTTTCAAAACTCAACAATAAGCAAGGAATTCAATTGTAATTGGGCAAATGATAAAATGAGAAATTTCACCAAACAAGATATTCAGAAAACAAGCTCTGAAAGATATAAATCACTGGAAAATAAGGAATGTAAATTTAAACCACAATGTGTCATTACTCTACACCTCGTAGAATAGTGTTAAAAAATTAGTGATAGCAAATACTCTCATAAATGTGGAGAAACTGGATCACTCATGCAGTACTGGTGAGAATCCAAAATCATATTAACATCTGGAAGAACTTTTGGCAGGATTTTTCAAAAAGTAAACTTACCACTACCATATGTCCAGCAACTGTATTTTGGGTATTTATCTCAGAGAAATGAAAAACATATTAATGTTCACATTAAAGAAGTGTGCATAGATTTTATGTCAAGTTGCTTTGTAATATCACAAAACTGGAAATATCCTAATTTTCCTTTGAGAGGTGGACGTGTCAAATAACTGTGGCACATCTATACCACGGAATTATTGATACATGCAACGTATCTCCAGATAATTATGTTAAGTGATAAACATCAGTCACAACTGTTGTATATGTATGATTCCATTCCATGATATGTATGTATGATTCCATTAATATAACATTATTAATATTATGCAAACTATTGGAATGTAGATCATTTTACTGGTCACCAGAGGAACTGACTATAAAAGGGCAGTATAGGGAATCCTTGTGATAGAATTTTTCTAATTTTTGACTCTTTAATGCCATTATCCTGTTAGTGATGCTGGATTAGTTTTAAAAGCTATTACTTTGGGGGAGACTTATAAAATGTATATAGGATTTCTCTGTATAACTTCCAGAAATTGCATCTTAAGCGACAGTTATCTCAAAATAAAAAGGTTTAATTAAAGTAATGGATGAATGGAACACTTGCCTTATGCTAGTCTTCCTTGGAAAAAAAAATGTTTTTAATATTTTGCCCACTGTCTTCATAAAGGCAAGCTCTTACTACCAAATCCCCCATGAAAGAAACACAAAGCAAACTTTAATGCAATGTAGGAAATTCCCTGTGCTAAAGTGGATTCATTTCTACTTTGCAGAAGACAGTCCCTTAGGTTGTAGCTCTGGAAAAGAAACTGTAATGTAATGCTTAAATTTTCCAGAGATAAATCATGAATTAACACTTTAGAGAATCTTCCACATTTTAAAACCTACTTTGATAAACTAGAGAGCAAACTAAAAGAAAGTTACTAGGTGGAGAGCAGAGAGGAAATAATTTCACATGAGGCATATTTAAGGAAGTTATAGAGATTTAGCCTGGGGAAAAGAAATTTTAGCAGGTTGCATGTATTTGAAGGGCTCTTAGATGAGATAAATAGATTATTTCCTCTTACTCTTAAAGAATGTTTCCCAAAGGTGGTTCATATAGATGACTTTAGATGGTATGATAATACATTTCATGTTAATTGTTATGTTCTCATTTAAATGTGTTAGGGTAAAGTAAAACTAGTGCATTTAGTAATACAAAAATGTCATGTGTAACAAGATGTGTAAATTTTCTATTAAAACATAAGTGAGTTTTTGAAAAGAAAATTTTAAGTAAATAAGGGTAAGATGGTTCATGACTAAAACAATTTTGAAGGTCATGTTTGTGTGTAACTGTGGGTTTTCACTAGAGACAGATGTCTGTTATTGGAAGTCATAGATCAGGCCTAATAAAATGCATCAAGGATGCTGGAAAAGGGTTCTTATCATGGCTGACACTCTGGAAAGAGCAGTCTCAGATTTTTTCCTGACGTTTTAGAAATCATAGAGTACATCATTTTCTGAGGTTGTTTTTTGCAGGAGCAGGGGAAAGCAACCTACTGTATAATTGTTGCAGTGTACTAAAAATAATTATAATGACAATTTTTTTTTTTCAAATAAGAAAAAGCTGTCAGCAAATTCTAGATTAAGTATGTTCAAAATTGCTTATCTGTGACTACCCGTCACTTTCCAGGATGAAGTTTTACAGAATAGATTTAGGGACACTCTCAAAGTTTCCTATGCAATCAGTCCAATGTGATTGAAAAACTACTTTCAGTATTCTCCTAGATGAGTTTACTATGCACTCTATTCAGGAATGACTCCTCTAGATTACAAAAACAGAACGCACCCATACTCTAGGTCATGCTGTAGTTGGAAAGCCTGGGTTATAGTGTTCTTTGTAAACTAGAAATTATGCTAATTCTGATTTAGTTTATGTCAATTTGACAGTCATTTATTTAGAGCACAAAACTCTTTATGGCACAGGCCTTATCATACCAACAATTTATTGTATAGAACACTGCACAAATTGCACATTTTTGAATGAAGTTTATTTTATTAATATAAAATGCAAGCTGGGTAAAGGGAATTAATTGAATAGTGAAAGAAGAACTGAAATTTAATGCAATATATACAGATGTTGATTTACTATGATGTAGACTTTAAGCCTATATAAGGTTATAACAAAATTTTCTTTCAATAAAACAATTTAAAAATAAATAAAATATCCACATTAACTTCTTCAAGTATTCATGGTTCAAATTAATAAATACTATATATACATATATAAGGAGAGAACATTTTCTAGTGAGGAACAGTTGAAAGATAGAAGATTGCAGAAAAATATTTTAACTTAATCTCAATAAGTTTTTTAAACATTTGAAAATGTTGGTGACTTTTATCTGCCTTGTTCCATATTGAACAAAGATTAAACATAAACTTCAGACCTAATAAGTAGCATTGACTGAGTGATATTAATGTGTCAGATGGGTCTCAATATTTCTCTCTCTCTCTCTCTCTCTCTCTCTCTCTCTCTCTCTCTCTCTCTCTCTCTCTCATTTATTCTTCTTAGTTGCCCTTGAAGATAGTAACATTTCCTGAGGGAGACTAAGACATATTCAGTTAATATGGAGTGGACCTTGGAATTGATTTGAACATTATCAGTCCCCTAAAAATAAGTGAATTTCAGTCTATTACTCAGGATTAACCATATGAAATAACCTACTCATAAATATTCATCAGACACATGCGTGTACACGCTCATAATGAAAGCAAGCTTTTGTGAAATGACAGAAGTATAATATACTTATAATATTTTTCTCACTTAGTTCATTTAAAAAATTCCAGTCAAGACCCACTACCCAGATTTTATAACACAATAAAATATATTAATCCACTCTTCCAAACAAATGTACAGACGTACTCTTTCTCTAAGTGGGCCTTAGGGGTTGCAAAAGAAACAAACAAAAAAGGATTCAGCTCTTTGTCCAAGTAGTGAGATTGTAAAAAATTCAGAGATTAATGAGTGGTGCATAACGAGTCACCATCATATGGCCAAGCACCTGCCAGGGATTGGTGAATTCCTGGGGCACCATACAAATACAGAGTGCTTGTGATCCTTGTAGTCAGTGATGAGAAGATGTGGGCAGGAGCTAGGAAAATGGGATTTGGATTCGGGATCTGCCAATTACTGTCCCAGGGTTCTAGAGCAAATAATAAATCTCTCTGAGATCAAATTTCTTACCTGTTAGGTTGTAAAATGAAGCAGATATTCTTGCTGCAAAAAATCACGTGCCATTGTCCTACTTATGATTTCAGCCACAATCCCAATGGGAGGTTTCATAAAAACAGACTCAACTACAGGAGTACAGCCTCTAGGAGCAACCTTGTGCCTTTTTTGAAACTTTTGCATCTCCTAGACACAACCAGACATGATCAGAGGAACTGTTGCCTAAGAATGTTATCCTCAAACAGCGAACAAATATCTAACTTTTATCTTGTTGGAGCTGCAAGTTGGAAGCTGTTCTTTACCCTTCCTGGAGATCCCACACAATCGAGTCTCCATTGCCTACAGAAGCTATTGACATTTGTAATGCCTTTTCCTCCTCTGTGTCACTCTTCCTGCTCCCTTACTCCTGTTTCCTGGGGCACACCCAAAGCCCCAAACCCTCATATATATACAAAATCCATCTTGCCTGTGTGTGAGAAGCAGGCAAGTTAGGTCCCTCACAAGCACACATATGTATTCTCTTGATGTAATCTTTCCATCCCCCTTAGGGTACCTCAGACAGTTATTTCTGCTTTTAATAAACTCGCTGTGTGCTCTGGGCCAACGACTCTCTCCACTAATCCTTTCTGGATGAACCCAGCTTCTCATCAGTGTGTTTCAGCTCCCAACCCCACAATAGCATGAATCTATAAAAGATTATTTAATATGTTTTTGAGGATTAAATGACAGAACTGTATTATCTATCTTACAGAATGCTTAGTAATAAGATAATCATTACAAATCACAGAAATTATAAAATCATAGAAATCAAATAAAATATACATCATTATAATAATATAAATACACAGATCATCACAAAATTCAACCTGAGGACTTAATCGCTTTAGCAAAACCAATGCATTGGAGCAAAGATAATTTGAAATGAAGAAGTAATATCATAATTTGGGAATGAAATTTGATTGCAGTCCAGTTCATGGTTACTTAAGTATATTTATAGAATTTAACCTAGAATTTTTCCTTGGAGTTTATCTGAAGCATATAACTACAGATGTATCCAAATGAAATTTTTTTGCTTAGAAACAATAAGCTGTTATGAAGTCATAAAAATGTTTACAGATGTAGAAGTTGTTCACAACATATTGTTGTATAAAAATAACAGGTTGCATTTCAATATGTAGACTATGATCCTACTTGTAAATATATCATCTACAGGAATACGTGTATATATAATCAAAGGAAAATTGTATGGCTACAAACTATAATTTGAGTAATGGTTTTTTAAAGCACAATTTTTAAGGTCAGAATTCTGGGATTTGTTTGGTATTTAAAATTTTTCACTGTATTTTCTCATTTTTTAGGGTCAACATATATTTCTTAAATTAACTCAGAAAGTACTAAGCTGGACTCCATTGTCATTGTTCTTTCCAACCCCATACTGCAATCTTGCAGCAGGTTTTGTCAGAAAAGAGAGAAGCAGAACCATCTCCAAAAGTCCTCAGGTATTCCAAGATGCTTACAGTAATGTAGCCCAAAGGATTATCCCCCAGTTTAAAATCCTTTTAGAACAATGTCACATCCTTAAGTCACCAAAGCTAATTCAAGTCAAGTTAGAAGACTCTGGCCTGATTCTGTTTTTCTAAAGCTGGTAACAGAGACTTGAATTTCATTTATCCATCAGTTTAATCCAAACCAGTCAGAAGGACCAGTTCAAGCCATGATAATAATGAGAGAACACTTCAAGCAGATACCAAACTCAAAAAGAGTAAGAAAACTTCAGTCTGAGCTGGTGACAGATGAGGATTCTTACATTTTTTAGGGGCCACAACATTGCATATGTGTTTAGTTCATCAGACACTGTTAAGGGGACACAGTTAGGTGGGCTATTCTTAAGCAAGGTTTCCTAATAACTTATTTCAACACAAATGTTAGGAAAGTTGCCTTGTGAATTTGTGATCTTTCTGATTGCCATACAGCCTGGTTTAAGAGGATAAACTACCATCAAGAATATTTCCCCAAAAGACATTGCAAATCCCAATTACAATTATTTGGCTACACCTGTCAAATTGAAGGGACTAGAGAAAAATTTATTTGGAAGCACACCACCCAGAATGTAATTAATAAATTGGTCTGTGGCCTTGCTCACAAGAATGATTGGACTATAGGTGTTGGGAGATATCACAAAATATTTATAATTTAAAAATAAATGAACAAATAATTGCATACATGTAATTACACATGATGCTGATCCACATTACCCAGTCCTTACAAGGCATGATTTTTGCTTAACCCACGTAAGATCCAGCAACTTTACATGAACTATCTTTTAAATCTTTCCAATGCTAATATGAGAGTTTGAACTTTATTTTAGAGAGGACACTGAATTTCTGAAATGCTTAACCTAAGTCACCGTGATTACAGGTTATAGAGTCCATCTTCACAGGCAGGTCTATGACTCTCATACCTGGGATTATTTCTTCTCTGTTATTCTAGCTCCAACTCTAGCACCACACTTTGGGAGTAATCTGTAATTCCTTTCTAAGTCCTATATTTTCAATTGTCATTCCTTCTGGAAAATGGTAATGAAAACAGAGAACAGAGTGGCTAAGTAACCATTGTGAAAAAAGCACATGCTTGCTATCTGGACAGAAGCGATAACTTTATACTCTCCAGTCTTTTCAGCAGTTGTGCACAATTTGATCCCTTCTCTCCCAAACACTCAGATTCATTCTGTCCCTAAGAAAAGGATACTTGTTGCACTCTCCTGAAATAGAAAAATACAAGGGAATTAGCTAGGAATAAAAGAGAATTGTATAGAGTTCACTTTTTATTGGCATAAATTAGTAGAACTTTCAAAGATAGCAGGAAGGTATTTGGTAGAATGGGGAGGGCAAACTGGAAGATCTCAACCAGGGCATCATCAGGAAGTTGAAGAAACAAGAAGCATGAAATGTGAACATTGCCATGCATCGTCTATAGTTGCCACAAATACCTTCTCATAGTCTCAGGAAAGTTGAAGAACTGGAGACTTACATTAACTGAAGGTAGGGTCTGCTCTGAGCTATAGCTGCTGTAGAATAAACTATCTTCCCCAAGAAGCAGAACTCACTGAGATTAGCAATCAGATATCCAGCTGCTGAGAGGGCTATGAGAAGGGCTTTTAGCCTAAAGCCCAAGAGTGTGAAGGTTCAGCTGTGGAATCTAGAATGACTCCATCTGAATATTAGTTCTAGCTTCACCATCTAATATCTTAGGTAAATCATTTATTCTTGCTCTCCCTCGATTTCCTCTTCTACAAAACAAAGTAAATTTCTCTATGTCATAATACAGGCAGTCCTCACTGCACATTTCTGATAAACACTCCTTTACTAGCCACGCTTTAGTTAAAAAACAATTCCTCCAACAACATGATTCAAATTTTAGCCACCACGGTACACTAACTGTGAGTAATCACAAGTCAGTATAAACTTGATGCTAGCTCTTTAGTCCACAAATTGCCACATACATGACAGGTGAGCAATAGAGTCAATGGCCAATCGCGTCACTTTCAAAATTATTGGTGACTGGTCAATTTTGCATCTGTTTTTCAACCCATTAATAGACAGCAATGTTTATAGTCATGTTGCTTCCTTGCTTCCAGTGATACAAATGTGGCATTTTACATTGAGAGAGGAAATGGAGCAACAAATATGGTATAGTAGCAAATAAGTGAGAAGTGATAACACTATATGAATTCAAATTGAATGTTAGTAGTTATGGAACAAACAGCTGAAATTGCCATTGTTGACATCATTACCCTTCCAAAGACAAGATATGAAGCCAGAAGATCTTAGTGAAGACAAACTTATCAATGTAAATGAAAAGAGTAGTGTTCTGAGCAAGGGAAGGAGTAATTCCCTCTAGCATGTGATGGAGATGCACAGACCACTCGAGATTGATGGGTATCTTTGAAAATGCACTCAAAACTTTATTGCATTCACACCGAGCAAGGACTCAGGTAATTAACCTCACAGTCCCAGACAATCTAGAGAATAAGGTGTGTCGCCAATTATAATTACATTCTGGTCAGAGAGAAGACTCAGAGTTAAAGTGAAAGTAAGATTGAAAGTGTGCAGAGAAGCTCAATACCTGAGTCTCAGCCTAACTGCTGCTTCAAGTTTTTGGCTTGTCTCACTGCTGGATGAGATGGTCAGGATCACACTCAGGAAGCAGAATTCAGAAAGCAGGAAGTAGGAATTAGGAACCACTGTCATTACACTTCGGGTTCCAGTTTCAGGGAAGTCTTTAGTCCAAGCCTTTCATCTCCAGGCTGGGTTTTACTTCCAGTTGAAGGGAAGAGTGAGTCTCTCTCTGTCCTCATAGAGGTACCCTCCTGAGACCTGTCACCAGATTACCAGCTTCCCTTGTCTACTAAGGCCAGTGACTAGGAATGCCTGCTTGGTAGGTCTCTGCCAGGGGGACATTCTCCTTTGACTCAGCCTGTGGTCCTGACTCTTCCTCAGGAATCTCTGAATGCCTCTGGATGCCCAGTAAGAGTGGTTTGCCCAAGGCTTCTCAATTCCAGCTCCATTCCTTCATCGCTCACCATAGAAGAGTGGCAGGTCTAGAGCAAACCACCTCACAGGGCGATTGCATGTTCAGACTATGTTGTGATTAGGGCTGACCTCCAGTTTTATGGCTTTGTGGTTGTTGCTTTCTGGCAAGCATTGGGTACTTGATGTGTCTGTCTTTTTTGGATAAGTGCGTCCTATTCTACCAAGGGTAACAGACACTTGGTGACTCATGGAGTGTCTGTGCTCATTTCCAAGCATCATGTCATCCTTATCACTCTTAAATAAAACAAGTTACATCATTCTTATAACAAAATAGCATTGACATAAATCTTTAACAAAATGGAGCATGTCAAACTAAACAACTCCTTAGAAGCGGTTGTGACAAAAATGTGAAGATGTCCCAGAGAAAGTGATGATGATGAAAACCTTCACACTGAAGAAGCCCTCAGAGATAAATCACAACATTGAAAGTGTAAGAGATAAAGAAACTGATCTAAAGTTAGAATAAACTATGAAAATTCGCCAAAGCTTAGAAAAGATGTTTGCTCCGTATTGTCCAAACCATTCTTAATAAGCTTTTGCAAAGAAATAAAACACTTAGTTCCCATTGTTTCTCATATTTCAAATTAAAGTGTACTAAATAGCCATTCATTTTACTTTTTTCCATATCTCTGTACCTTTAAAACCATATTCTAATATTTTAAATATTTTTTACTTTTTAATCACAGAACAATTATACTTGTCCTCATTATTGTGTCTGCTTTGCACAGTTTTAGCACCAAGAGAGAACTTTCAGCAGTGCTGTGAAGATAAAATGAGAGAAACTGTGAAAAGTTGACAGCACTCACAGAGAATCGGCCCATAGTGAATAAGGGTTGGGAATAAGAGTAAGAGTAGTACTGAAGACAGCATCAAATAATATGATGGCAACAAGTTATTATTAGTGATGGACATTGTATCAAGATGTTGTTGGAGACAGCAGCCAGCGTTGGAGGATCTTACTTACTCAGTTCCCCCTCCTCATCACTACTCACAAACAGAGATCACAGACCATTGGTCTTGTTCAAAATTTTCAGGGATCCACAGCCATGAGAGTGTCCTACTGAAAAGGGGACAGGAGGGTCTTGTGGCCCCATCTTTCATGTCTGCTTTGTTCTCTCCCTTTAAAGCAGGCTGCTACTCATCTTTCCTCTTCTTCTTCTCCTCACTAGATTCTTCTTGCTTCGCTTTTATTTTTATTTCTTTCCCTTTTTCTACTGACCTCTGTCCAGGCTACAGTTGTTTATAAATAAAAGTAAGTGCTAAGTTTTTATTTAAAATCATGAAATCAAATAATACTGAGTTATTGGAGCTTTAAAATCATCTAACTGTAGAAGAAGCATAGCCCTGGGTTCAACAAATAACACACCTTTTCAAGAAGAAGATAGCTTGCCTAGAAGTCTCTAACACTCCTGCATTCTTCTCACTCATACTTAAATACACACACACACACACACACACACACTCACACACATACGAATTAAGGTGGACCTACGTACTATTAGGAATGAGCTAAAAAACACTCTCCTCTCCCCCCAACCCCCAAAAAAAGAAAAAGCAAAAAGCAAAAGTAAGAGACAACACATCTTAATTTCTGGAACCTGTAAATTTTCCTTACATGGGAAAAAATTAAAAAAGAGGAGCTTGGTAGATGTGATTAAATGAATGGTATTGAGATGGAAAGGTGACCCTGCATTCTATGGAATGAACCTAAATGCAATCACATTTCTTCTTATAAGGGGGAGGGAGGAGGAGATTTTATACACAGAAGAGGAGGGCGTGAAGGAGGCAGAAGCTGGAGAGATGCAGGTACAGGCCAGGAAAATTCACAACATCTAGAAGCTTAATTGGGCTAGAAAAACATTCTTCTGTAGAGCATCCAGTAGGAATTTGCCCTACAACATCTCACTTTTGACTCAGTGATACTAACTTCAGACATCAACTATAAGAGAATACATTTCTGCTATTTTAAGTCGTTATATTTGTGGTCATTTGTTACAGGAGCCAGGAGACTTGATTTTTCATATTATCACAAGTGACCTTTTATTTGTTGAGTTAATTCAAATACATAAACATTTACTAAGTCCCTACTAAATACAAGGCACCTGAATACATCTTTGAGTAAGAGACAGCTCCTGTCTCATAGGTGCTTATAGTCTAATCCAGTTGGTCACCAGTCATTTTTAGTGCCATCTCTCAAAGTCAGGGGATTGGTTACAGTCAACAGGATATGGGAATGCTATGGTAGTTTAGAATGAGGCTGTAAGCAGTGTGTCAACATAGCAATAATTTCACATATATTTGTATATAAAAAAAGATACAACCATTAAATAACTTGGTGCAAAAAAAAAAGTTCAGGAAGCATGTACTTCATGGCATGATTCAAAGCTTTCTTGTGTACTGGGTTGATGGTGTTTATTTTCATTTTCTTTTTTGTGCTGTGTTTTCCAGTGTTCTGATTTTTTAATAATAAGATAGCACTGAAAGTCATTTTAATTAAAATCTGCCTGGGTTAAGTGACAGAAACACTTTCTGGATGAAAAAGTAACACATAATAAGAGATCTAAGAAGATGGCAGGTGATAGAACTCCTCATGGAATGTCCCAAACATCATAATGAGATTAGATCTGTCCTTATGACAGGAGGCTTGATCACCTAGCAAAGTATATGTCATGTTTTTACAATGCTTGGATGCCATCCATCAAATAAGACATCACTGATTAAAATAATTTTTATAGGGAAAAAAATCTCATCACTAAATTAAATGCAACTCTTAATTTATACATATTGTAACAAAATAAAATCTATTTTACATTTTTTCAGTAATGTGATAATTTAAAAAAGTAATTTGGGCTTATGCTCTGGTCAAGACGAAAGTGAAATCATTTGGATTAAAGAGAAACATTCTAGAGTTTTAGTGTGAGAGTCCAGTATATATAACCCTTTGCAAGCTGTGTGAAGACTTCCCATCTGCAGACACAAAGTCACCACAATTCCCATGGTAGCTGAGTGGAGATTTTCTGAATCTAACCATGGCAGCAATAGGGAGACATTCCTCTCATTGTCGTAATGGCTGTTTTGGTATTCTACCTCGAGAGCATATCCACTTACTGTTAATAGCTTCAGAAAGTATTTCTCAATTTGAAAGCAAAATCAGACTATGAACACACCATCCTTTTTTAGCTTTATAAAGCAGATGGACTTTAGACTGATAAACCTCCAGAAGGAGACTAACATTAGTATCAATACTGTGAACTAAATTGGATTTTTCACTTTTGATTATGAGTCATCTAGCTGTGGATTGTAGCTCAGCCATGTTAAACTGAGAACACCAACCGTGAGAAGAAGTGGCCATGCTTTAGTACTTGAATTCCTATTCAGTTGTTGCAACTCCCATTCTTCCAGTGTTCTAAATTTGGATCCTTTGTGTTCATCTAATGACAAGTTTCATTTTCTGTGCAGTACAGTTATTGCTATGCATACAATGTCTGCATTTGTAAAACTCTTGAAAGAATTAATATTCGTTCCACTTTCAAGATGTGGAAACAGATGCACAGGGGAATTTAGAAACTTGACCAAAGTAACTAAGCTTGAAATTAGTGGAGCTGGTCTCTGACCCCAGCTCTTAGTGACTCATCCATTTCTAGACTGATATTCTGGTTCACCTTTGACAATGGGCAGATCTCCAGTTCTTCCTGTCCACATAATTAGGTTGAGTAATTACCTCTGCTGCACGCAGGGACTAAAGTGAATACATTGAGGAAGAACTGGCCAGGAGGAAACACCTGTCTCAAAGTCTGAGTCAGGGAGTCTGTCAGTGGTGTATGTGTGTTCTTTTGAATACTAGTCATTTGTTCAATCTCAGAACAGAGCATTGAGTAATTAATTTATTCCTTGGTGGAATCATAACCACTTTTACTTGTCGGTGTCTGCCTGCCCTAGCATGACTGCCTTGTTAAGGATTGCTCGATTGATTATTCATGGCATCATTCATATCTTCAATAAATACAGAGTACTCAGTATAGGTGGGCACTAGGGATTACAACATGGACAAGAAAGATTAGATAGAAGATGCAACAACAAAGAAAAATCATTAAATATGCAATTATACTAGAATGAGATAAAGTAAATGCAGAAGCATCATGGGGGCATCTAGCAGAAAGAAGCAATCTAAGCTAGAGTTAAAAAAGAACTTTCACAACAAGTGACATTGAAGCCAACAGAGTGAAAAATATGTGCAAAGGCCTAGTGGAAAGCAAGGATACACATTCATTAATAGGGTTTCAAAAATATTCAGAATGGCTGAAACCCAAAATCTGGTGACAAGGAAGTAGAAGAAACATGGGGAATGATGTGGTATAGTAGACAAAAGACTGATTCTTGACATTTAGACTTTTTCAGGAGCAATGAGTTACCACTGAAAATGTTTTTTAATCTCAAAATTTTACAGTCAAATTTGTGTAGTAGAGAATATAAAAGAAAAGGAAAACATAATGGGTTCAGGAGACCAGTGAGAAGCCTGCAGTGGGAATCTGGTACCCAAAGCTGGCAGCTTGAGATGGGTTATTGAACTCAGAAATTGAGTTAAGTATAAAATACATATAAAGTACTTTTATATTCAACACACACAAAAAAACCTCAATCAAACACACTAACAGAACAAATGTCAGATGTCCAAAGAGAGAAGTCTTAGGGTTCATTGATTTAGCCATTTTATTATATCATCAGGTTTGTACTTTTCTTACAACACTGCTCTTCTTTTTATAAGCCCTAACTTCTCACACACACACACACACACACACACACACACACACACACACACACAGAGCCCAGGTTTCTTTTGCCAGAAAATGTAGCAGATTTCACTTTGCATCTGATTGACCCAAATGAGCATAAACTTACTTCCAGCACTTTGCATGGTAACCTAGTCACCCAGAGTGGAATGTCCTAGGGGTATGAGATAAATCATAAAGAATGTTGTATACCAGAATATGGGACTTGAGATACAGCTGACTGTGAACTGTACAGGATCACTTTTAGGCTGGCTGTTTTCTATCCATGGGGTCTATAGCATGAATTCAACCAATCTTGGATATTGTTTGGTTGAATTCACCAACGTGGAACCCATGCACAAAGAAGGTTGACTATAAAGGACTTGAGTGTCTATAAATTTTGTTATCTGAGATGGGTAAGGAGGATTGGGAGATGAAAGAATGTCTTGAAATCAATTTACCAGGGCAATTATAGTTATGTGTGAGAGGAATGAAAATTCATATGAGGGTTGGTGACAATGAAGGAGCCAGCATTCCTAACCCCCAGATAGTTCTAGGGTCAGTTGACTATCCTTTAATAATTGGGCATAACTATAAGTGCCATGTAATAAATAACATAATAAAGGCTGCAAACTAAGTCTTGGGAATGTACTGGGCAGCATGGTGGCTGGATTTAGATGATGGTATAAGGATAAATCTGAAGGCAATGTAGTCCTTTAGTAAGCTGTGGAAACAGTCCAAATAATATATGAAAGAAAAAAAAAACACCCTAGGCTACATAGAAATGCATGAAGCAGGGGTTATATGTGATACGTATTTAGGAGGTAGAATCAACCAGATAGATCCATGTTAACTGGAAATGAGCTTAGTGTATGTGAGAATGGAGAGATATGGTTTTCAGCCTTTTCATGTGCTTCATCTAGAAAAGCAGTTTATTAAGATAGAAACTCAGGAAGAGAGGCAGAAGATTGAAAAGCAGATAGCAAGTTAAATTTGGATATTTGGGAGAGACAAGAATTCAGGGATTGTATACTAAACCTACCTATGATATTATATTGTTTGGTGGCCTTTAGACAACATTGAACTTTCCTAGTCATGTCTTTCTTATTTGTTAAATGATGCATTTATGTCATGTATTTGCAACTGAAGTGCAAACTTATAATCATCGAATGACTTTTGTTTCCATCAATATCTGGAAGAGGAAAGTACTAAGTAAAACATCGTCCTCCAGTGTCTTCTTCAAATAAAGTGATCAGCAGTGTGTCTTACAGATATGGGGATTAAAAGACTTTCCAAACCCTATGTCTTCCTCATTTTTCTTTACTTGTAGCTGTAAGATCAGAGTAGCTACTATCAGAAAAAAAGTAAAATGTTGAACATTACTAGTGAGACATGAAATATAACCAGAAAGATTACTGACCTTTTGGTAAAAGACAAAATCAAAATTTAGATGATTTACGTAGGTCACAAAATGTACATCGTGTGGTAGATTAAAGACAGTAATTAAACCTCTCTTCTTTAGAACACATATTTCCATCTTTAGAGAAAAGTCAACAATGAAGTAAACACTAAATCTTTGTCCTTTTTTCAATAGGTCACAATCAAGAAAGATTTCAGAATGAATCACACTGGACATTGTTCTATTGCATGCTTCTCTGCATTTTTAACTGACACAGCATATGATTTCTAAGAAAAAACAAACAAACAAAACTGAAAAGGCATCTTTGCCAGATCCCAGTGAAAGCAGCAAAATAAAAAAGGGTACTGGCTTCTCCAGAACTCTCCAGGAGGCCCTCAGGTTAGGTTTGAACTGACTTTCGCTCTCCTCCTGAATCAACTCCATCTTCATGTTTTCCTGGCATTGGATTCCCAGCCAAAGAGCACCAGGAAAAATTTAACTCAGTTGTTAATTTGATTGAAGTCTTCAGATAAGAAATCATAGTTCTGAGTGATTGACATACTTTAAGTCGCTTAAAGGAATTTGATTGCAAAGTCTTCATTCATCTTAAAGGTATTTCTGTATCTTCAGTATGGTCTTTTTTCATCAGTAAGAAATGTCTGTTTTTTCTGTAAGACAACTAAGCTTAGGAGAGTTCAGACTTGGTTTCAATCATTGCTTTATCAGAAAGTCAATGATATTACTTTGGGGGTAGACCATTAAGCAAACATACCTCTATGCTTTCATTTATTTCTTCATCCATATATTCATTCATTTAAGTGGTTATTTCATCCTGTCAGTTCTATTTAAAAGACAATTTTCATTGGTTGGAAATCATAGGGGAAACATAGGCTGTATCACTTAACCTCATTTCTCCTCTTTTTCATCTACTAAATGTGAGTTACCTACATCCTGAGATTATTGTGACTATCAGAGGTATCAATAAATGTGAAAGGTTAAAAATCATGCCTGGAAAATGAAAACTACTCAGTAGAACTTTGTGATTATTATTAACATTGCAAATCTCTTTATCATGTCACTTATTACTTTATTCTCAATAAGACTGTCAAAGGAATTATGCTGCATTTTCATGTGTGATGCAAAAGTCTATGATTAATGAAATTAAATGATCAAATTAAAAATTAAATAATTAATGCAATCTATAATAATGAAACTACATGTATTAAGCATTTATTATTGACTGTGCATTCTGTTGAATATTTTACTCATATTATATCATTTGATCATTTGTTCCAATATAGTATACATTGCCTATAAGAGGCAGAATAATGACCCCACAAAATTCCTATGTGCCATTCCCCAAAATCTGTGACTATGTCAGCTTGCACAGCAAAGGGTAGTTAAGGTTGCAGGTGGAATTCAGGTGATCTTGAGTTGGAGGCACAGTTATTTAGATTATCTAGGCTAATTCAATACAATTAAAAGTATCCTTGTAAGTAGGATAGGCATACAGGAGAGAGAACCAGAGAGATGATGTTATAAAAAAGACTCTGAGTGATGTTGCTGGCCACGTTAAGAGAAACAGCCACTAGCAAAGGAAAATGGTCAGCTTCTAGAAGGTAGAACAGGCAGAAAAACAGATTCTTAACTGGATCTTCCAGGAAGTGATACAATCCTACTGAAACCTTGGGTTGAGCCCTATGAGAGCCATTTCATACTTCTGAGCTACAGAACTAAAAATAATTTGCATTATTTCAGGCCACCTAGTTTATGATAATTGTTACAACAGCAATAGAAAACTAATATACTGTGTATTGTACTCATTAATTGTGACTAATCAGGAGTTACTCTAGTGCCAAATTCACTCCTGGACAATGTAATCATGACCTGTCTTAAGAAAATTTGCTCTGGTTGAGGAGATAATAATGCAATATGAACAGTAAACACGGGAAATGAGTAAGGAGGGGTGTGCTGCTCAAAAATTCACATTTATAAGGTATAACTGGAGTAGAAGTATCACAATGGAGTGTCTGTTGGATTGTGGAGTTGCTATGAGATTCTGAAGTCACTGTGGGACTCCTTACTGCAGAGGGAGGAAGGTGGCACCTTGAGAGCCTGTCATTTGTTTTTAATTGGGGGGGCATATTTCTTAAGAGAGAGGGTTTAGACTTACTTTCTATATTTGCTTTAGAAAGGCAAAACAAAGATTCATTGATCATAGAGGAAAACTCTAAATCAACCTAAGGTAAAAGTCACTATTTTTAATACTCTAGATCTTTGTCAGGGAGGTACTGCTCTTGGCTGTCTAATGCTCAGGAATTCATTGGAACAACAGTTAGTCACCAGCATTGATCCTTGATTCTGGAGTAGAAAATCAGGGTCTGGGTGAACCAAGCCTCTGGCCAGTTGCTTATAATCAAGAGCTATCTTGTCCCTTTAACTACGGGGCTATGTTGATATTTTCATTTTGTATGTGGTCTATGATGAGAAACATTATGTGAAGCATTGATTTAGAACACACTTCTTCATGGACATTTAAATAAACAATCTCCAAAATCTAGATTATTTTGAGATGGGAAGTGAAGATTTAAAGAAGGGAAAGAGATCGGAATTCTTACTTACTGAGTCAGATCTTTGTCTCATTCATTACTTTATTGAATCCTCATCATATTTCACAGTAAGATATCATTTCTCTCCAATTTATTTGGAGAAGTACAGATGCTGAGCACACATCAGTTAGGGAGTAGTCATTTAAGGAAATGTTGAGTGGCCTGGGGCTGGCTCAGTGCAGGAGAACAGCTGGACACAAGGAAATGTTCCTGGGAAGAACTGAGACTCTGATTGTGAGGACCTAGCCAGGTCAGATCAGCAGAGGAGAAGAAAAGTATCCTGGGAAAAGGAAGAACACAAGCAAAGACTTGAATTGTAGGACTTTAAGAGCAAGTAGGAGACAGAGTAGCAAGATAATTGGAAGAGAGTGTGGCAGATACAGTTGACTAAGTAGAGAATCAGAATTAAAACGCCTTACGTCCCAAGAGAAAATTTCAACATTAGGTTGGTGGCATGGGAAACATCTGTTGTAATAGTATCAGACAAAGCCAGATAGAAAAGGATCTGATAAACACTATCCATAAGTTTCCAGATCACAACCTATTGCTACACTCTCTTAGTAATATCAGACTTAGCTCTGATTTTCATTTTATGAAGTAAATAAAAGACCTGCTAGAATCTTTTTCTATACATATAGTCTCACTTCAATCTAGTTTAACAACTATTTATCGAGACTTTACTCTGTGCCGGACCCATTTCAAGACACTGCCAATACAAAAAGAAAAACTTCTTTGTTTTCTTGATTAAATCATAATTCCTAGATGTAGAGAGCACATATAAACATGACTTTGAAGGAGATAAAGATGACTCTCACTAACCTCATTGCTCTGGATAATGTTATTATCTCTGGATTCAAGACCTTGTCGGAGGAGGTCATACCCAGGGAATCTCCTGGATTAACAATGGTCTGCATCACGTCCAGCAGCAGATGTTCCTGCCTCTGAGATCAGGTCTTTGGGGAGTCATTACAAATAAGACACAGCGACTGGACCATAGTAGGCAACTCCCAAAATGCTTACCCTAATTTAATGCTTGTGATGACATGTCATCTCTCTCCCGAGGAGAGTGTTGCATTGTAAAAAGAACTCCCTTAGAAATAAAATGTCTACAGTGAACATTTCTGGCACTTTTTCTTTTTTACAAATTTGAGGGAGGTAATTTTATAAAGAGCTTTCACATTTACTTAAAAGTATTACCTAAATGCTTAGCAATACAAGGGGTATTATGATTACTATTACTATTATTATTATTTTTTTAGCAACTACATGTGAATGAACTTGGTCTCACTTTATCCTTATAGTAATACTGTGAAGTATTGTTTATTGTGTCTCTTTTATAGATGTAGTGCTAAAGTTACATGACACACAGATATTCGCATGGACACAAGTGGTAGAGCCAGGAGGCAGACTCTTGTACAGAGATGTCCCATAGAAAAGATACTCGCAGTTCATGGTTTTGAATACATAGGGTTGCAATTTCCGACAGACCATTATTGTAAGTTTGCTTCTTGAATGTAAGCATAGGTATTCCTGTGGGTTGCAGGAGGGGTTCCCCCTGAGCATCATAGGTTTCCCCAATCTGTTTTCTCTTGGTAAATTGCCACCTCCCATTTTCTCCCAAATGAATGTGATCAGGGAAGTCCTTTGCAGCAAAACAAACTCACTCATGCTTTCTTATGGAGAATTGCTTGCCCTGATTATTCATGACAGATGTCTTTATAGTGGATGGATTTTTGGCACAGCAAGTAGATCCAGACATCTCTCAGCTTTTAATTCCACTTTGTGCTCAAGAGCAGGACTAGTGAAGGGATGACCTTATTTGCAATAAAATAAAATTCCCCTTAAGTGACTCACGTGTGTTGAGACATAAAAATTAGAGGTTTGGGTCAACTAAAAGGAAGTCTTACACATAATAGACTTTTAGAATCAAAAAAGACTTAGAGTTCTTTCATTATTAATTTTGTCATTGGAGGGAGACCATATTTGCTAGGAGAATTATTTTTCCAATTATAATGTCGTTTCCCTTATATGCTATACCTGAAGTTGTGTATTGTGGCCTTCAGATATTTCAATTCCTGAGTACACACATTCTATTGACATTCATAGCTTCTTGTCCTTGAGGAACTTATCATCTTATCAGAAGACTAGATGGTCGCAAATAACCTGAACAACTTGACAGTGATCTCAGACACAAGACAATCACGGTAGACAAAATAATCACAGAGACATGAAAATAGCAATTTCCTAGTTCTTTCCAAATGATACTACAGAAAGCAAATCTTCCCACTACAAGTACAAAATACACAAAAAGCAGGAAATATGCTTTTTAAGTGCTTAATAAGTACTAGGTCTCACAATAGGAATTGCAGGTTATTCTTAGCTTTACCACCAACAGCCCTGAAAAGCTCATATCTCTATTCTAGAGAAGGAAAACCTGATGATCAGGAAGAAACTGCATACATCACTATGTAATTAATAGCTTACAGAGATTGGATCCAAACTTCCTCAGTCTAACTTGAAAAACTGTGCTCATCCAGTGCAATAAATGACTTCCCTTTGGGAAGAAAGAACAAAATTACAATTTTTGAGGGCATTCATATGATGAATCTTTTATTTTACTCATTGCTCACAGGAACATGATGCATATATATATATATATATATATATACATATACATTTATATATGTGTGTGTGTGATATACATATATTTACATACATTATTTCAATAAACAGTGGATCTATTTTAAAGTCACTGTTTTAAAATACAAACACATCTAACGAATCTGCTAGGTTTTGAAAATTTTAGCAATGCTTCTAAGAGCAACTTTTACTGCTTAAGGTAATAGTGGAGAATAAATTTAATTAATTGAAAATGCACTTCTGTTATTGAAAATATATTTATTTCCCTGACATAAACAGGGAGCAAATAAATAAGTGTAGTAGCTAAAACTTCAATAACATTGGCAGCAATTATATTGTTGGCAATCATTTTACTTCTCTAACTTAAAAAATCTACAAGATAAGAAATAATGCCAACACCAGAATAGGTGGGACAATCATGTACCTTACAGAATATCAGGGGAATAGGCATAAGGCCAATTAAATATCCTTGGCAGATTGGATCAGCAGGAAGCAGCCTGCAAAAGCACTTGTTTAGAGTAGCAGGACTGGACAGAAGGATGAAAATATTTTACACAAGGTGACTACTTGAATTTCAGAAGGTCATTGACAGACAAGTTTATCCCAAAGGACTGATAAGAGATAGCTGATAGACATAGTGACGTAAAAAGAGATACTTATATTACCAAATATTTTAGTACCTAATATATGTTATGAATCTTTTTTAAGTTCTTGGGAGCTTCTAATGTGGTGAGGAAGACAGACAAATAAGCAATTAAAGACAATGAGATATATGTAATAGTTTTGATTTTGAGATAGTAGCAAGAAGAAAGGGAATATGACATATTGATGACCTTCAGTTTAAGGAAGCCTGAAAGATGGACATTATTTTGGATTGAGAGGGTGGTGAATTCAGAGGGAGAGATGATGGATGTGGGTTAATCTTAGAAGGATTAACAGTGAGGAAGTAAACCAGGAGTGGCAGAACTTTGATGCTATGCAAAGACATGGCAATATAAAGTATTAGACTTTGTGATGAGCATATAAATCATAGGGCAAAATGGTTAACAATGAAGTTGAAGAGGCAGCTAGAAGCTAGATTATGCAAAACTTTATGTAGCATTATATGGAATCTGGTCTTTAGTCTGGAATTAGTTTACAAATTTTGGATGGCATAGGCCTCACCCAGGGAGGAGATTTTGATTCAAAGAAGAGGCATCAGATGTCTGGGAATCAACATTTTAAATAATCTCTCCAATCTTACTTTACATCCCGTGCTTCTAGGATCGCAATCCTGAAGGACATAATTGAGCACAAACTATTGAAAGATTTTAACTGGAAGAGTTTTCTATGTTTTTTCATTTAAAGGTTAATTCTGGTAAAGTAATTTGTGGACTGTAGTATGTGATTGCCATAATCCAGGTAAGAAGTGAAATGTGAATGAATTAAAGCTGAATTTGTCTATGTATTAGTCATAGTGATCAAGGAAGAGGGGAAAAATCAAGGAGATTCCTGAAAACTGATGTTGCTATACTGTGAGGGAAGATAGGAAAATGTACGGGGCTTGACTGGGAAAAGAGAGAAGCTCAAACTGGGCATTCATTGCCTGTACTCCCTCCAGATTGCAATGTCAGTTAATGCAACAGTGCTCAAGAAATTGTATTTAGTCATAGAAATTTAGTAATTATGAAGTTGTGTACCATAGAATTTTGGAGAACACAATGTTTGATGGAAGATAGACTTGTAGAGTTAAAAACAGAGAAGGGATAAACAGAAAAGAGGAGGAAACCTAGGGAAGAAGGGTTTCACTGAAGGCTAAAGTAAAAGAAATTCTAAGGAAGAGGAAAGAGAGCCTAATTTCTAGTATGAACGCACAGTTGGGAAGTCAGATTTATAGAATACAGTGCCCAGAGGTCTTTATGTTGAATTTGACATATGTCATTTTCTATTTGCATCATGATTATGGAAGAGACAGTTATTCCATGTTTATAGAAGATGCTGAGATACAAAAGAAACTGTTAAATTGCCCAATTTCACGTGGCTAGTGAAAGGAGGTCAATTTCAGCGTGATTTCTGCCCATCCTGTAAACCTGTGCCCTTTCCTCTATCACAAGCTGTTCTCCTAGAAATGTGAGTGAAATAAATTTGAGGGGCCCCATGTTCAATAAGTGGAAGGGTGGAGAACAAGAGATAAACTAGAGGCACTGCAGGCCAATGATTCTTTCTGTAATCTGATGTTTGAAAAAAAAGGAAAATTAACATGAGATAAAGAGATATGAAATTGAGGAAAAAAAAGAAGCTTGTTTGATTCAAAGAGGAAAGAGCCAAGAGAATGGGGAAGATGAAGGTGCATGAGAAACAGGCAGGGTTTTGTATTTGAAGCCACAAGAAGGTAGAACTCAGAACCATGACAGAGCACATTTGAGTGGTGAAGGAGAAATGACCAAGGATAAACATAAGTGCTTTATTAGAAGAGGAGAGGAAGAATTCAGGAAGTTCTTACCAGGCACATGACTTTTATTTTTCTATTTTTTTGATGACTTAGGGGACATTTTTTGAAAAGAATGAAATCCATTTATTCAATGGGATGAGCAAAATAGTGAATGAAAATGGGAGCAAGCCCTCAGTTGATGAGAATTGGTGAGTGATCAAGGATGTGCAAAAGCTTACCAGGCAGTTTAAATGATTTAACTCAGAATCTAAGATCCTAGTATGCAATCATTTCCCATGGTCCAGTAACGCCCAAAAACTTACGGGAAAGCTTAATGTAACTTTAGACAACTCTTGTTTTGCAGGAGAAAAATCACACCCCACTTGTTAATAAGAATAGCTGCCTTAGAGCATGCTGAGAAGGAATCATGAAAGGGGTGAGACTTGAAGTGAACTGTGAAATTGAACAGAATGTAAAGTGGAGGAGAGGAGGGATAAAGAATATTCCAGAAGGGGTGAATAATCAAAAAACGTGCAAAAGCATTATCTGAATACATTTAACTTGGAAAAGTTGAAAGAGATGATGAGGATGAGAGGGATACTATAGAGTGATGTTGGAAATCTAGAGTTAGATGAGATTAGTTTCTGGAAAGAGGTTCACTCTAGCAGAAGGTGGACTTTGTCAAGTGTTTTCAGAGCAGGAAATCACCCTTGGCTTCACTAAACAACCTTTCTTAGGCTTATGGATGCTCAAACTCAGCTGGATCTCATGATGTCAGGGGAAGGGAAATACAATTTGGTTGGTTCTTTCTCTATGTTGGGAAAGAGACTTTACATCTACTATGTCTAATCTTCATATATCCTGCAAGGGGATATTCTGCCTGTTTTAGCCAAGATTCTTACGTCACACTCCCACCTACTTTGTTCCAGTTCGTAAACTCTTTTAGCTATGTAATTAGTGGAAATGAATCAATATCCACTTTCACAATGAGAGCAGCTCTGTGTTCAACAAGAACTCCTCTCTTTGAACAGAGGTCAGGAATGGTTTTCAGAAATCGGGAGACAGGGAAGTATTAAGGAGGAAAATAGAAAAGTCAAATACTTATTGTACCAAAGGCAAAAGATGGAAGATAATTTTACTAAAGAACAAATAGAACAGGCTTGGGAGCTATGTTATGTACTTTTGCAGTGTCAGGAGCGTTGAAAATAGTAGTCATGAACTACCAAGGTATCTGGAGCCAGGGTTGCTGCAGTAAATCTGGGGTGTGAGAAGCAATACAACCCCAAGATACTTCTTTCTTACACCGTTACTAACTTAAGCTTTCTACTCTATCCTCTTTTTTACAATCTTGTCTTTGGCAACTTGCATCCAGGCTGCTAGAAATAGGGTGGTAACATTACCAATTAAACAAAATGGGTATGTCACTATGGTCGTTGTTCATGGAAGCATGATGTATATCCACTTTGGAGGGATGGCACGTCCTGGGTGCGTAAGCAATGTAATGCATCAGTTATGATGTCTTTCTAATATTTAAAAAAAGTATTTATTATTTCTATCATTCCTGGGAAAACTAGAAACATTTTCCATGATCCAAATGCCCATATTACTCATCCCTCACATATATAGTCTGAAGTGAAAATCAAGTCAAACATCTGGACCGAAAGACAAGAGAACATGGTGTTCAAAAAGATGGCAAAGGATACAAGTCTCTCTTTATACGCAAATGAAAATTTCTCTGTCCCTCTGCTTTTTAGTGTTTCTCTAAGCTAGTTCACATACCTGCCTCCATTTCTTCATCTGTGTGTTTATTTGTAACCATAAATTGACTCCTGTCTAATCTACACTATTCTCTAATGTCAATAGAAAGTCATTTTCCTCTAGTAAATCACTTTGACATCTTCTTTTACCTCTATATATAGTTTTTCCTCTTAGTTCCTTGTCATGGCTTCCACAATTTGGAGAAACTTAGATTTCCAAAATCTTTATGATAGAGAAGAGGTTACAAAATAAGTTTCATGAGTAAAGAAATGGTGAGATGAGCGTTTGAAGTTTGTACACTCCCCTCTTCCCCAAATCTTCATTTCCTAGCAATGCAACACTAGACCGTGAGGCATTGTTTAGCAGAGTAACATAAAGCGAGTTTTAAAATAGAATACAAATAGTTGGCTCTGATCATAAAAGTTAGTATTTATTGTGTCTGACACCAGACTAGGTATTTATGTAAATCATGCTATTTAGACCTTAAACGAATCAGATGACATAGGTTAGTACCATGTTTTTTTCAGTTGAGAAAATAGACACAGAAAGGTCAACAACTTGTCAAGTTTGTAAGTAACTATATCAAAATTCTAATCAAAACCTGGTGTTCTGTCTACTAGTCTAGTCCAAGTCTGTGTCTCTCATGATCTTGCTCCTCCCCACCAAAGTATAGCTCTTTGTCCTGAAGGCTGATGGTGATCCATCAGTTGGACTTAAAATGTATGTAAAGGTATTTAATTTATATCAAAGGGGAATCAGGGAAAAACAATAGAAGGGCTGCATATATACTATGCATTTCTTGTTTAAATGATGAGTGAATCTGATGATTATTAGTTCTGCTCTGCCTCAACCAGGCTTATCAAATAAATTTTGTCTTTTTGCTTATCAGTATTCAGGTCTATTCCTGAGTGCTTCTCAGTGCAGTCATGACAGCTACCTCAGTTATGGCCAGTTCTCAAACATTTATTGGGCATTTGCTGATGAATAAGAAATGAGGACAAACAGATGGTTTCAGAATAACGTGGTTGGTTCAGTGATCAAGGTATGCAGAGGAATGTATGGACACACAGAGCAGGACCATCTAGCCCAGAGTGGAGGAGGGTGAATCAGGGAAGACTTTCTGGAAGACATCTGAACTAATTTTTGAAGGACAACTAAAAGTGAGTTAGGTGACGAGGGCTTGGCACTGGTTTAAGCAGATAAAAAAAAAAAATACATGAACCAAAGAAGACACAGAAGAATGAAAAAGGGAGGTGAAGGCAGAGAACTGCCAAGAGTTCAGAACAATTAGAATATTAAATACAAGGCTAATTGCAGAGCTAGAACTCATATTGCTGAGTTCACGGAGGTCAGCCAGAATCAGCCAGAACCAGCCAGAACCAGGTCAATCAAGGTCTTGTAGTCTCAGTGAAGAGGACTGTAGACAGTTCTCTACTTTTATAGATTGTTCTGAATTAAGGTGGAAGTTATAGTGCAAGAGGTGGAAGCTCACATCACAGGCCCAATACCTTCCATTCCATTATTTCTCACACACGCATGCACGCACACATGCACACACACACAAAAAGCAAAAAGATTAATAACAGTAATAATAATTACTGAATGTAAACTTTAGAATGGAAAACTAAAAAATACTAAAAGTTCTACACTGCAAGATGCATGTATTAATTTCCATTTCCTTTCTGCTATGAATACTGGAACCCTGGGTTAAGAGGAAGTGAGAAGAATTTTCAGGCTACTTCTAATTCCTTTGACTCTTGTGCTGTGAATGGTTAACTCTCCTTTGTGTATTTCCTTGTTTCTTGCTTAATGTCAGTGTATACAGGATTACTTCTTCGGTCAAGCAGTTCTCACTAGCAAATGAAAGTTAGTCTTTCTGTAGATATTGACCTGAAGATATTGACAGACTTCAAATCTAAGGGTCATATTGCTGTATTTCAAATTGCGCTTCTAAAAACATGATCTGAAGATGTTCTTGCAACTGATTTCAGGTTCAGGGACCCTCTGTCAACAGTCCAAGGCAGACACAGAGCTTGTGAGGCCTCAGAAACCTTTACCAAACTAGCTCTATCATTTTATCTATGTTGAACCTAACAGTAAAATATGTCTTACATTATCTATACATTTGGTATTTTCTTTATTCTTTTTTTCTAGTAATTCACTCTGTTTTACAAAATACTAATCTGGTGGGTGGGGTCAGAGAGGCGGTGCAAGGGACTGGTCCTTCCTTACAGATAGGTCGAGAAACCCTGTGCTATTTCATGTTGCAAACTAAATGTCATAAGAAAATAAAATGAAGCAAAACAGTACTAGCATTCCTGAGTGATGACTAGGTGTCAGGCAGGTAAAATAAATGTCTTATTTTACTTTTCCTGTAATTCTGTGAGATGAGCATTTTTCATCTTGAAAATAAAAAAAAAAAAAAAAAAAAAGAGGAGAGACTTTTGGATTGGAATTCAAACTCAAATCTTTGTAATCCCAACATCATTACACATTTTGATAACCTGTGCCCCTTATTACAAAGCTTGAAAGTTATTCTAAAATAGGCTTCACTTTTTTAAAAGCAGGAAAGATTAGGGTCTATACCATCTTAAATGTCCAGGATGCATAGCTCAACACTAGAGCAAACACTGATACTCAGTACATTTGCATGACTGATATCACCCTTTAGTTGAACCAGCTGTTAACATGCTGCCTTTGAGTGAAAGTTCGCTCCAAGCTCTCTGGCTAAACCAGGAAGACTTCTCTTAGGTTGGCTTCTCTTAGGAAGGGTCTTTGCATCAGCGATTTATCTATAAACAAACTTCTGACCACCTCTCTACATCAAATGGGACATTTTGTTTTTATCTGTGGGAATTGTATTTGTGAGTGTCTGAGAAGAAGGAAGAGATGGAGAGGACACTAATTATTATGGAGGAACACCTAGTTTGTAATATCACCAGGAAACATTACAACACATGTAATTTTGCTTTCATTTCCCAACTCAGCTATCGGTGTGTTAAGTTGACTGAACAATTGTGCATCTTCCTCTTTCAGGTTTTACTCATGGACATTTAACATGCATTGAACAGTCTACAAGAACTCTCCACATGCCTAAGATGGAGCACTGTTGACATTCTCCCGGTGCCTATTTCATTCAGAAATCACACTTTGAAGAGAGCTTGTGTCTCTGTGTAGGTTCCTACTATAAATTTTATTTCAGAACTCGCCACTGCCCCAGGCAGAGTACCAAGTGTACCCGAAGCTGCGGACTGCTTGTGAGACTGTTATTTTGGAGAAATTGAAATTCAGTTGGAAGTATTTTTCATCTAAGAACAGAGCTCTGCCCTGAAATCTGAGAGGAAGCAGGTGCTTGAAATTGCTCAGCGTTCCTGCAAATGTGTCAAAGGCCCCAAGTCAGGGAAGGAACTGTGCTCAGAGGCAGGATCAGAGGGGTGGTAACCACATGGGAATGTGATGCCAGACAGCTCCAAAAACCCCAGAAGTGTCGCTACACATCATTGTAGCTCTCAATTCATCCTCCTCTCTAAGATCCTGCTAGCAAAATCTAGTTATTTCTTTATTCTTGATAATCATTATTGTATTTAGGGTATCTTTCAAAGTAAGAGAGTAGGACCTATTTGTTAAACTCCCAGACTTCAGGCCAAGAAAATAAAGCAACAAGTGAATACCTCCAGGCCTTTAAATATATGCTTATGGTACAATATAGATTAAAACTTTTCAATTCTCCCTTTAATCATAAAGGGATCTCATGAATATCATCTTACAGATGAGAAACCCAAAGTTGTGGGAGGTCCCTGACTGGTGAATATCATAGAGCCTCTATTTAAATTCAGAAAAAAAAAAGTCATCTGTAAGCTATTTTGTTGTTGTTGCTGGTTTGTTTTTGTTTTTTTGGGTTTTTTTTTATTATGCTTTTCTAACAGGAAGTGCACAGACTTGAGCATTATATTCTGGCTTGAAAAATATAGGTCTGTACATTAAAAAATGAAAAAAAATGATGCACCATATTTTGACTATACAGGTTGAAAATAAATTCCAGCCACTTTGGAGAACATTAGTTTTGGCTTCTCCATGAACTACCACCACCTGAATTTGCAAATAAAATGTCCCACTTTCTTGACTCTTTGGCATTGCTTGCCTCCAAATACTAAAGAGCAAGATATTGGGGATTCTCGGAGGCCAACAAATGTTCTACAGTGATTCCTTCTTTGTCACTGCGGGACATCCAAAGGGGATAAGAAGACAGAATCCACATGTGTGTGGTGGCATCAGAACAAAGGGAGATCATGGTGGCCAAGGGCAGTGATAAACCAACAAGTCAAAACAGCATTTCCCAGAGTGATCATTGCAGAGTAGGCATCCTGGCAAAGACCATGTTTGGCTAAGCAAATGGGGAACTGTTATTTTATCTGTGTTAGAGATTCTCCCTTGTAGATTAACGTATGTAACGAATGATTGGAGAAACCATGCTACTAGAGAGAAAAAAAATATTTGCTATAACCAAACATCTTACATAATGTCTACAATGCAATATAATATGATAACATAATGTATGATATAACACAAATATGTATAGATACCTATCTTTGTGACGTTCTCTAAGAACTCCATGCTCAACATCAGCTATAGGCTTATTAGGTCATCCCATTTGGTTCTTAGGGGACCCAAGTAACTGTGGCTATGCAATCCCTCATCATCTTCCAGTCAGAACATCTGTATTGACAGCATTTATATGTAGATTAATCAAGTCAAAAGATAAATAAAAAGCTAGAGAAAAGAAAATGGAAAAGTGATAAAGATGTACTAAACTTAAATTTTTTGAATATATGTATAGGGGAACAAAATTCCCCCAATATTTGTCTTTTCAGCAAAAGTAATTTTTTGTAGGATGGGCTCTAAGGCTGGATGGAGTTTGCTCTCTGTTAAGAGATATTTGCATGTATAAAGGAGGAATCTCTTTTGGGAAGTGTGTTTACCTAGCTATAATAGGAAAACCTAATGTCTTTAATTTATCAGTGGAGATAATAGAAACTAAATTGCCAGGTCTTTGTTTTCAACAACATTTCTGATATCATCTGACCTCCCTACCACCATAAAGTCTTCTGTATCTAGCTGAAGATATTTAAGATGATGACTAAAGTCCCAGGGTCTAGTTACTCATTCTCACTGGGTTTCTCTCCTGTGTACAGGAGGCTTATCTGCTATTAGTAAACTTATTATTTTTTCTTTTATCAATCTTTCTAAAGTTAATTTGACTACTTACAAGTCTAGAAGAACTAAGAGAGCTTATGCCTCACAACAACCTCCTCGAAAGTATGATAAATGAAATAAAACACTCAAATAATTTGCAAATAATTTAAGAACATTTTAGTTGTCCCCTAGAGGTTCATGAACTCCCACCACCACCTACATAACAAATCTCTAAATAGAAATTAGAGACAAGCAGGAGTATTATGTCTTTCTTAGCTAGTACCCTAAGAAGAACAAATAAAACTCTTGATTAAGCACTTACTAGAGACAGAAGAAATGGAAAGGGTAACTATTAAATGACACATGAATTTTGCATCTGGCAGAAATGTGGTCAATAAATACGAGGGGAAAAATATGCATTCTAAAAGAAAGGAGGGTGCTTAAGTGGTTTCCCAAGATTAGATGACTAAAGCAGAGTGAGGAACTGATCCCAGTTCTGAATGACTTTATAAAGCATATCATCATTATACACACTACATGTTCAATGGGAAGAGTTTACTACTCCAACAGGTTTCAGGGATCAATCTATTGGTGAAGCTTAGAGATATACATGATAAGAAACCTAGTAATACAGACAAAAGAATGCACCCAGAGAAGCAGGTACATATGAAAGAGAAATAAAGGTTTCAGTTTAGGTTTAAGAATGGCTGGTATTGAGATAAACAAAGTTGCTACAGGTGGGATAAGGGGTAGTATGAAAACAATGAGAGCACCAAAAACAATGTTACATGGCCTTTGTGATCCTGGTCTCTAAGTGTCATGAGGTAGGAACTGACTCTTCAATATGACTGCACACTGACTGCTCTCAATAGACATAGAGTAATGTACACAGTGCTTGTGAATATGACTGAAAAAGGAGAGAGGCTGGTTTATGAAAGACAGCATGTTTCTGAGTAAGGGAACTTTATCTTATCCCAGTCATAGCTGAGTCATTGACTGACCTTGATGTACAAGCGACCCAGGTGAAAACTAGATAGCAATGAGATTAGAGTAAAATATGAGTGAAATCAGCGTGAAACATGGAGTATTTCCAGAGTGCTAAAAACATTTGAGCTACAACCTTTCTACCTAAGAGTTCAGATATCAGAGTAGGGACCGTATCCAATTTAGGTCTAAGTTCTGATGTGATGATATTTAAGATACAGGTGATATAAAGGCATATTGAATGGGGAAAACGTGTGGTCATACAGACTGACGTCAAAGCCAAGTTCTCTGTGCACCAATGATAAAGCATGGATAGGTTTCTTCACCTAACTCGGTTACATTTTCTCCATTGTCAAAAGAGAGCAGTGACATGACATGAAGATCAAGAACCCTAGAACCAGATATTTTCCATCTTCAGTCTTATGGCCTTAGGCAAGTGATATTACCTCTCTGTGCCTCTATTTCCTTACCTATATACTAGGATTCAACATACGCTTGTCATTCAGGGTTATTACAAAGATTAAATGAGTAAATAACTCAGAATTGTTCCCATTCTATAATAAATGTCCCACACATGTTAAACTTTCCTCATCATTTTTCTTGTTTTGATTATTGCTATCTTCTAATAAGCACTCAGTTCTCAGGTCATGTAGATACTGAAGAGGCGCGATTTGACAATCTACCTTCTCAAACTCTGTCAGAGATTTGAGCATCAAATAAATCTCTTACAACTGGAAATCATAAACACCATTGTAGTTTTAACCCCTCCCCCACAAATAAGGTACCCAAGGCTACATCTCCTTCCCCAATCTAACTTCACCCTGATTTCTTGACTTTGTCTGCATAGATACGAAGTACTCAGAGTATTGACAAGACACCAGTGAGTCTTTCCCTACTGTGAAATCCTTTTTCATCTCTCTTTAGAAAGTCCACTTAACATTAACAACCCAGTGTCTTCTTTTCTTGTATGAAATGTTCCTCACCCTGTAACTTGACTTGGTAGGGGTGTGATTAGTTAATTGTGGTGGGCACCTGACATTTGAAGGAAAAAAATGGATGCCACAGCCATCTTTCTTGGGATGCAATAGAAAATGATTAAGGTTCAGTGGTTTCTCAGTGGGGGGCAGCTGTTTTCAGGTGGATATTCAGGAACTTGCAAATTCTAGATGTTAAGCTCTTCTTGTCTGTCGTTTTCTCTTTTGTGAAAGGATGACAGGGGAGGTGTTGGAAAAGACAAAGAGACAGGCTCTGAATATTTTTTTAACCTCCATTCTTTGGAATAAAAATGTTCATCCAAATTAATTCCAGCTTGTTTGCTATGCGCATACTCAGTCACTGGCAAAATTGTGAAGTCTCCAAAGTTCTTTTGTCCTATAACTTTATTTGAATTAAAAAAAAAAAAATCTATAGGATGTTTCCCCTTTGAGGGGGCCCCTTCCATCTTATCTGTCCCCCCAGAGCACACACACCCTGTCGGGAGCTGAGAAAGGACATGCTAGCCCTGCACACTAAGGTGACTGTCACTGGCATAGAGAATAAGATGACAAGCAGGGTAATGAGGCTTTCAGATCCTTTTCTTCTTCATCTTGTCTGGGTGATGGACATATTTTGGAATTCAGGTGAAATATAAGGCCTTTATCCAAGAAAAATGCACAGGCCTATGTACATACACAGCAATATATGACCAGTTTCAGGGAATTCACAGCAGATCTTAAACAGAAGATGCAAATTCAGAAGAGATTGATACACAGGGTGCATGCAGGACTTTCTGTGAAAAACTCTGATAGTGGGGAGAGAGAGAGAGAAATGGGCCTTTTGTTAATATTTCTTCGTTCTACTTTCTTTACCAACATAAACAATCTGTAAAAATATGGCCAAAAGCATAAAAGGGAAGATGAATATTAAAATCATTACTGCCCACAGAGTGCCTTTTTATTGTTTTTTGCTTTTAAAGATTGTCTCTTAATTAGAGGGTACTATAGGGGGAAAGAAATCTACCACGCCTAACATATGCCTTTTTAATGAATAAATGAATAAATAAATAAACAATTTCATGGAAGTGTTTTTGAAGACGGGGGAGAGGCTGCCATTTTGAAAGACACATAATAAGTAAAAAAAAAAAAAAAATCTCTCTCTAAGGGCATCACCCACATGACACTGGGTAGACCTAATCTCTTCAACCTATCAATAGAGAAAGGAGAACCTAAGTCTGTATAGTGGACCAGACTTTGTTTATTAAGTCTTTCCTGGTGATCTTCCTCCCTATAAGGTTTTTCTGGGCTCCGCGAGGAGAAAATTTCAATCAGACAGAAAGCAGAATAGTCAGGGCTTTATTGGACTTCGCGCTCCCGGGCGAAACTCCCAAGTTCGCAAAACAGGCCTAGGGAAGTCACGCGCAAACAAAGGGGGACCGGCTCTTTAAGCAGAGGAATTTCGCGGGCTTCCCATATCGCGATTGGGGACTGGCCCTGTGAATCCAGGTGTGGGGGTCGCATCCCTTATTCTGACGTCATCCACCTTTTTCCCGGGCATGCCCGCTGTCCCGTCTTTCTGAGCCAGCCTAACACTCCCCAAGGTCCTTTGTCTCTGGTAAAGGTGTTTAAGATGAAACAGGGAATTGGAAAAGCTTTTCTGTACAGGTTACTCTAAAGACCACAGATCCCTGGGGTCCCCACTTTCTAGATAATCCTCTGGCAGTGAGACAGAAACCTTGGACCCGCCCAGTGGGACCTTGGCTGGAGGGGTTTCTGTGAGTCTGCTGAGACCTAGGAAGAAGTTGAATGTGAACAGAATAGCTGAAGATGTTTAGGGTGTGACCTTGACTTATGCAAACTGATCTCTACTTTAGACCACTTATGCACATATCCCAACACACCCGGGGGCTCTAGGAGAATTGCAGACTATACCTGGTGTCAGGATAGTTAAATTTAACCAAAACTTTAGATAATGGAACAATGTTAAAAAATGTAACTCTGTGGAAGCCATGATTGCATCTGTCAAAACTATTAACTGTCTTTGTTCTCTGCACCTTTCTGTATGTATATAAACCATGAGCCACGCATACAAATTACTGCATGATTTGAGTGTTTTACTCCTGCAGTCACCGGCAATAAATCTCCTCCCAAATTAATAACTTCAGGTATGTCTCTGATCTCCTTGGTTACTTTGTAACAAAGATGGTAACTTAAGCCACATGGCAAGTCACTCAGTCTTACAGGGTTTTCCCATATACACAGGAATTACATATTTTATTTTTAAACTTTTTTTCTCTCTCTTGTCAATCTATCTGATTCTTTTTTGATTATTTGCCAATAGAAGGGAACTCAGAGTATGGGATGACTCCCCCCAGTACTTTTACAGTACTAAAAGATAAGATACACATAATTCTAACATCAGCTGTGTTGTAACGAGACCTAGTAACTCTGACTTAAAAGAAAAAATAATTGTTTAGAGAAAGGTATTTTCCGTTAGAGGTCAAGCTGAAAGGCTTAACGTAGGCTCATAGAAATTGATTCAGCAATACTATTATGAAGTTTTTGTTTGCTTTTTTCCCAAGGAGTTTCTAAGTCAGAGACAAATAAAACCATTAACCTTAAACTTTTGGATAAATATTTTGAAGTCAGAGACATGTTTGAAATCTTAATGTTTCAATTGAAATTCCATGTGATTTTATATTCTACCCTAGAATATATCTATAATTTTCTTTAAAAAAAAGTATGCATTTCTTAACTTTTGAATATAAATGGTTCTTCAGAAAGATGGGCTTTGTTTAATGATGTATGTACGCGTGGGCGTGTGTGCGCGTGCGCGGGCGTTTTCTTATTACCATTCCTTCCGTCTATGGTTGGAATGATAATGAAACTGCAATTGGAAAACTTGGGTTCAAAAATGAGGCCATCTGAAGGATATGCCCCCAAGCATGCTGTGATCATTTCACAGCATCCATCATGTTGACAGTTCAGGCGATAAGAGCAACCATAGGGTTTTATGAAAAAATTAAGCAAGAGTAAAAGCACAGAGGGGAACCAATGACTAGGGGTCAATCTAGATCATCATTTTCCTAAGGACAGACGTAGGAATGTGGAACCCCATGTTAGTGGGACACTGTGTTTCTACTGTGAAAGTAAACATAATTTATATTCTGAGGTTAAATACGTTTCTTCACCAAAAACTAACGTCCAGTTACTAGTTTGGAACTAGTTCTCAAAAAATTTGTGAAATGAAAGTAATTCCCTCCAATCAACCTTGGTGATATACTGAGAAACTATTAGAACTTTAACTTAGTAGAGTCTAAAATTCTTTATTCAACGAGAAGGACACAGGGCTTGTGAATTAGAAACCAGGGTTGGAGCTCAGGTCAACCACTTAATAGTCACATGAACCTGGGCAAGTTTCTTATTCTCTAAACCTGAATTTCTTAAGAAGAATCTCAGCGTTGTGGGGAAGATTACTGACAATATATGTTAATACCAAGGTTTGGCATACCGAAAGCAGTCCATAATGGTAGCTATTGTTACTATAAAAAAATAACACTTTATAAAGTGTAGTTGCTCACACTGAATTGTAATTGAACAACCAAATGAAAAGAAAAATAGAGGCCAATCAAAGGCAATATATACTTAGGAATTTAAAAATATTGGCAATTAATAATTTGACTATAAAGGTTTAGTGGAAAGCAATGCAGTAAGAGAAGAGAGGACTGCAACTAGACTACGAGGAAGATTGCATAGCAAGAAGATGAGAGTTCATAGCTCATTCACTTGAGGAGAAACCACCAAGATGAGATTTTGCAATATATCTTTTAGCAAAATAGGGTGACCTATTTACTTCAGTTAAGGGCTAATTATGAAAGCAAGTGAGTGAAAGAAGGGAGATAATACAATGGGCTCTAGACAGCATAATTCTTTGGTGTTTTCTAGCTTTATTTATTTTGGATTACAAAAGCTTATATTGAAAAATCTTTTTGAATCTCCTCTCCAACCCAGGCTTCATACATTTATCACATTGTGACCTCCACAGGTTGGTAAGAACAAATCTGGAGGAAGAATGGGGATTCTATTTCTGGACATTGCAGTTTAAATACAACATTGACAAAGTAAAATGTGCACAAAATAAGAGAACATGCTGGTGGAAAGTTCAAGAGGGTAGAGCCATGCTGTAATTAAACATAAAGAAAAAGAAAAAGAAGATCAAGAGAAATATGATCATCATATTTGGAATATGGTCATCACTGAGCATAGAAATACTATCCTCAAGTATTTGCAGAAGAAGGACGTTTAAGGGAGAAGAGACTTGGATGGAGACATTTCAGTTAACATTGTTAAGGGGAGGATTTGGTGATATTTGGAGGTAGTTTTATGGACAGCAGGACATATATGACTGATTAAATTTTTGAGGAAGAAAACAAGCTGATCTACAAGGTCAAATGTTATTGCTAATAATAAGTAGCATGGCCCAGACAAATTTCTGGAATGCTTTTAAAAAAAGTGGAGACCTACCTAGATTATGCAGGTTATGGATGGACTATCTCACTTCCAAGACCCCTTTTCCAATTATGCAACCTCTGACTTACATAATCTGCTTTTTTCAAAAAACAGAAATCGAGTAAAGATAAAGGCCAACCATCCCATTCCCCATGAAAAGACAAATTCAAGACTGCATTTCTGCTCTAATTAATTAAATAAATTGAAGACTGGGTTGGAGCAGATAAGCAATCAAAGCCAAGATCCTTATCTAACTGATCTTTGCAATGCTTAATGGGGTAGAAAATTTCATCTGAATAAATTGGCTCAAGGCCTTTCCTGAGCCATGTTGCTATGTCACCTCAGAAACTTGCATAAACCATTTGGCACTTTTTGGTTTATCTCAGAAATTGTCAAGTACATATGTAAGTTAGAAAGAGTCTATAAAAAAAAATACAGAGTCTGAAAATGCTTTACAATAAAACAGACTTTAGCTATTGTATGATGGTTTATGGTACACTGAAAAAGGTGACCTAAATCAGATTATTTTCAAGAGAATAGAATGTTGAATCAGAAGGAACTAGAAAATTTGAAACGTGGTATGAAATTTTCATTAATCTCCTTGGACATTTTCATACTGTGATCACATCATCATTGTTATCCCTTTGTTTACTGTCTAAAGACTCTGGGGGACAATACAGTCAGATCATTACTCTTCTAAATAATATATATATATATATATATATATATGTAATAGAATTGTATTTGTTAAAATTATCTGTGTACAGCTTCTGAAATATACTCCTTATATCATCTGTTATACACAATAGCCACTATAAGGGCAGACATCATCACCTTGTTTGGGAAAAATGTGAAATGATGAGCAGTAAGTCAAAAAGCCAGTAAGTGGCAAAATCAATACCAACACTTATTTATCTTGCTAGTCTAAGGGTCTCTTAAGAGAACTAGATGCTAGAAGAAAGATTTTTGTGTGCTGTTTTGTTTTCAATGAGCATAGGATGATTCATAAATGACTGATGATTTTTTTTTCAAATTGACTGCCTTGACATTTTTGACTAGATAATTATCTGTTACAGAGTTCATTCTTGAGTATTAACATCCTTTGCCTCTATCTAGTAGCAAGCCCCCAGTTGGAGACATGAAAATGTCTCTAAAACATTGCCAAATGTCCCATGGGGCAAAATCTTTTCCCATTGAGAGCTACTAATCTAATGTGATCATACTTTTTTCTTTTAAAAGAAAAGCACAAAATAAATTAATCAACTCTGTAGGAATCGAACCTTCCTAGCACAGAAAAGCAGAGGTGCCATCTTGGCTCTAGTTTCTAATATGGGCTGAGGATTGGATGGTATCTAAAATTAGGTTTTCATTGGCTGTAAAGTGAAGCATTTTCATTTCCCCATACACAAAATGACATCACTTCCCCAATGAAGCCACAAAACACTTAGCTATAAGAACCCAATAAATCAAATAGAATTTTCTAACAGAAATTGATATTTATACAGAAAACATAGAAATCTTTACCTCAAACAATGTATCAACAAGAGTGAGAACATCAATAGAGTTGTGCATTCTCGCCTTGAATTGATTTTGATTCACTTGCTCATATGTTTTTTGGATTAACTTTACTAATGAATTTTCACAGTGGTTTATTCCCTCATCTACTAAACCACAGTCTGTGGTTAATTATGATATTCTTTCCCAAATCCAAGTCCATTATCAGACTATTAATAACTGGAAAAGATTTGCTGAGATGGCAGTTAAACTAATCCATCTTGTTTTTAAAGGTCAAAACCAAGAATACATGATGTGTGAATATTTATTTATAAAAGTATATGATATTCTATGCATATATAAGCACATACAGCACCTGTCAATATACTTTCATTTTATTGACTTATAAGTTCTTTTAAAGATAGAACATTACTTAGCATATATTGCTACTCAGTACACCCAAATTGATAAAAGAGTTAAAGATAAGAAATGGGAATTCCTATTTCTGCTGTTCTAACATATGGTATTGACTTTTGTCAAAAAATAAGTGAGTACAAAATACACACATACACACACATTCATTATCATGTCTCCAAAACATATGACATGTTGCAAGTTTATTTTAAAATAATAAATCAATACTACAAAACCAAAAGAACCACTTTGCAATTTCATGTCTCTTCCTGTATTCTTCATTTAATTAGACCACTGTTGAAGGAACTTTGATCTCAGGTAAAGTATTTCCCCCTAAATAAATTGCAAGGCCAAGCTGCTCATTAATCTTGTGTACACTTATTATCCATATGCTCAAGTATCGTTCTCTCCTGATTTTGTTACTGAAATGTCAAGTTGAATATATTTGAATTTTACATTCTGTCCATCAGGTGAAAGAACCATAAAAAAATATAACCACAGTACATCAGAATGCAAAGGATGCTTATTGAATGCCATCCTGAAACAGAGCAGCCACCTTCCCCTAGCATTTATCCATCCTCTTGGCAAAACTCATTCGATCTCAGAAAATAAATAGATATTAATTTCCAACCAAATACCCATTTCAATTCATTATCTAGAGAGGTAAATATTCACAAAGGTGACACCCAGGTCAATATTAACCTTGGGGGATAATAAATTTTGGCATTTACTGGAATAAATAAGCAGTTCACATAGAATGTATACACATGTAAAATTCTACCTACTGTATTAATCATGAAAGGAAACTATAACTCATATATGTGTGTGTGTATATATATAATATGTGTGCATGTATATTTGAGTATATACATTCTGTGTCTGGACACATAAATTATTATGCCAAATTCTATTAAAATGCAGGGCAAGATCATTTGGAGTTCACCAGGAATTTGATTTCACTGTGAGTGCATATCTAAATTCAAGGACTTTCTAATGGATGATATTTTAAGCAAACACACAAGTATTTGATTACAATTAACAGACAAACCAAAATCAGAAAGCAATACTGAACTCAGATATGCAACAATTTTATTTAATTTGCCACACTAATTAACATTAGGCTCTGCAAGAGGCTTCACTCATGGAGGTCAAAGATCATTTCTTAGAAAAAAGTTAGCCCACAGAGGCATGAGATTATGGAAGAATCAATGAACAATTCATCAACATTAAGGATTTTGCTCTAAACTGTCTATAATTCATACTTTATGTCTGAGCATGGGTATCACTTAACCAGTATTTAATTTAAAAATCAAGCTTTAATTCATTTGTCAAGTAATTATTTTGCCACTCAGTGTATGACTAGCATAAGAGCCATTCTTCTGAGGAGGTCCCAAGGGAATGTCTGGGTTGGAAATGGACAATTCAAGGGTCTTCACAAGGCAATTTAAAAGAAAAAAAGGAATAGTTATTGATGACTAACTAACGAAGAAGATAAAAATAAAAGCGACCCTTTTTTTAATAGGCTACCAAGTTTTTCTAATCGGTAAATGCCAGTATGATTCTCTTGCCCCGAGACTTGTATAAAACAGTGGAAGGAAAATAACAGATTTATAGAGGTTTAAAAATAGGCACCTGGGAAGAAGTAATGTTTAAAATATTAATAGTCTCACTAGCAGGCCATTATCAGGCACAAAGAGATGTTGGTGGCAAGCACCCAGGTGGCCTTGCTGCTGCACATTAGTCAAGCGTTGGCCACAGTCAAGGATAGGGACCACTCGAATGGTCTTTGTCACTGATTTTACATACTGAAATTCTATGTAAGATTTAACTTTGGAAACTAAAATGTTCTCCTAAAATAAGTTGAAATATTTAAGGCCTTGTTCCTGAGACACTAATTCTTTTTGAGAGCTAGAATATGCATTTAATAATTTCCTCAGTGAGAACTATTTCAGGAGTTGTCCTGTCTTCTTCATAGCAGCCACTGACCAAAAAAGAGTCATGACTGTGAGATGGGACATCAAGCAACTTAGTCTCTTTAAATGAAACAAGAAGTTCTACTAAGACAAGAAAATAGCTTTAAAAAAAGATGAAAGAGACACAATGATAAATATCACAACTAAGACAAATAATAACCTAAGGAAAAATTCAGGGGAGCGATAAAGCAAAGAATTCCTGATCTGATTTCCATGAAAGCATGTGATAAAAGAAAGTTCACACATGGACTGGTCTTCCTTCATCAAACATGCACAATGAGGATGGTAGACAGGTGCCCAGCACTGTACCTCATCTATGGTGAGGAATAATGTATTGCATATGCACCTGTTAGACCCACCTTCCCATCTATACCCACTGTTGAAAAGGTTGTGGACTGGGTTTGGGATAAACTCTGCAACCCAAAGATAGAGAACAGATTTGAATGCCATTCAATCCTTGTCTGTCTGAATCTGTAAGTTTCATAAGTAGAATTTTTTGTGCTAAAACCAACTTTAAAAAAAAACAAAAAAACAAAAAACAAATCAGAACTCTAGTGAATTCTAGGGTCAATGCAGTGTGATATGGTGATGGAAATACAATTATTAGTGTGGAAGATCTCCAGGAAGAATGAAACAAATTGGTACATTAACAGTAGGCACAGGTGATGAAATCTATAAGCCCATTAGTAATAGGTATAGAGTGATTATAGAGAGTTCATAGCACAAACCTGAATGAGTAACTCTGCCAACTTTACAAATCCTTAAACCTTCAGAAACGGTCATAGAAACTTTTAGGAATGCAAAGAAGACAGACTGCAGCATGAGAATAAGGTCACCTGCACATTGAGGAGGAATCTGTAGGTCTGACAGATCAAGATTTTCTCAATCTGGATCAGAAAGAAGAGTTCTCTGCATGGATGAATATCTAGTGAGTTTAGGAACTGCTTCACCTCAGCTTCAGATTCAATTAAACAGCAGATAAAGTGGCAAAAAATACAGATTTTAGAGTCAAGATAGGGTGGATTGTTTCAATGTGACCTCATGCTAACTATCTAAGCACCTACCTATCCAAGTTAGCACGTCCTCACTCTAGAATGGGAAGGAGGAAACTATTCTGCTGGACTGTGGTGTGGAATACAATGGGACCTCCTCACCCCACCACCAGGTGTGTTTGGTAACATATCGTTGAAGAAATACATCATTTTATATCTAATCTCCAATGTTCCAACATTTCACTCTGTTGGTTTCATTTTTTTTTTATTATGTCAAAAGTTTCCTGATTTTTGTAGCATGAAGGATATTAAACTTTAATATATTGATGAGCTCATCTATCTGCAATCAGAAAGAAACTGCCCTCATTGACGTCAATACTATAACCTGGCAGAGCTCATTGTCTCAAAGGTAAACTTCATGGAAGAGACAGAAGGTTGTCAGGTGACTGCACTGGGCACAATTCAGACTCAGAATGCCATGGAGCAGACTTCTTTCACACACTCTCTCAAAATCTCCCTTTATGTTTACAAAATAGATGTGTAGGTCTCCTTTCCTTCTGTGAGTTGGTAAGTCCTTTTCATCCCTCATTTTGATTAATCATCATCTGTCACACACAGAACAGTCACAGTTGATGGGAAAGAAAGCTACATCTTGTTCCAATATGAGAGAAGACACAGGAAGCTGTTCCCTTTCATGTAGGAGTCCAGGGAGGCATGAATATGGATAAAGAATCAAAAACTTAGGCCTGTGTCCCTAGGTGTATGTGGTCCTCTGCCGTGGGTCAAGTGAGGCAACTTTGCGCTACAATTTTTAATTGGAGATTTGGTGCAAACATTTTTTATCATAATGTAAACATGGATATCATTTGGAGCAGAATGTAAATTTTCTTGAGTGCTTAAGATAAAATTCAAGAAATGATGAGTGTCAATAATTAATTGAAGTTGAGCTTTCAGAACCCCAAAGGTTCTCAGGTACTTTATTTTTCTGGTGAATATAACTTGAATGGGAAAGTTTGAAAAGTATTAGATTTAACTATAAAATGTCAAAAAAAGTCATATTGAAAATATTAATTGAAATAGACAGAGAAAGGAAAGGGAGATTGAAAGGAAATATAGAGATGAAAAAGAGAGGAAGGAAGGGGAAGGAGTAGAAGAAGGAAGGAAGAAAGAAGAGGGAGAAAAACGGGAAGAGCAGCAGAAAGGAAAATGGGAGTGCGATGAAACACTGAAGATTAAGGAAGGAGAGAATAAATACCTAGAAGAAGCAAAGAAGTTCTTCATAAAGTGAGCAAGAATAAAAGGAAGCAGACAAGGTGCCATGATTTTGTTTTGAAGGAATACTATTACCTTTAATTGCTGTTGCTATTGCTGTGTGGACAGTAATCTAATATTTCCCATCATCCACTGATTTTCAATGGACACAGATTTTTGCAGATATATATAGAAGAGAAGATACATTTCATAAATACTTTTCAAATGAATAAATGAGTTATGGGAAGATGGAATAAACATTTATAATTCACCAATCATGCATCAGCACCTGATTTTTAACACAACATTGACACAAGCAAAAGAATCGCTTTGCTATTCATTTATTGAAAGTAGATTTTAACAGCATACCGAAGGGGGATGCACCTGTCCCAGTCTTCCAGTTTTACCTCCATCTGTCTCTGTCTCTTGAAAATGGAAGACATGGAGTAGTGGAAACATTTTATATATACTCCTCTCAGTCTGGCTGATTTTCTCAAGGTATGTTCAAGGATGCTTCCCCATAATGCTGACATCCCCTGCAAGGACCTGCTCAATTTTTTGAAGGGGATGTGCTCCTTACTTTTATAGATGAGCTATTTCCTCCACTCTCGTGAGTTTTTCAGCAAGCAGTTTCTTTGGTCAAGACTCTTAAGCAGTGAGTATACTATGACAGAGTTCAGGAATCAAATGAGGGATCCAGACAATGTTTCTCCTTCAGGTGCAGAAAAATCTGCCTACAAAATCCCCTTTGTCCCAGGAGTCAAAAGAAAAACAAGTTTGCATTTACCTTGGCAATCATTCAGCTCTCAGATTACCCAGCTGAAGAGGAAGTGAGCTATTTCATCTCTGCTTAAGAAAGGAAATGTAGTTGTCTTTACCCTAATTTGTATTATAATTGATTTAGAGAGAATCCATGTTGAGACTCATTAGTAATTATAATAACAGGTATGATTATTGAATTCTCACATAATTGTGTGTAGAGTTGCTCATGTTATACTTAACTGACTCTACAAGGTCCACGTTAGTATCTATAAGAAATATTCCCTGAATAACAATTAAATGAACACAGAACTGTGTGAAATCTTACCACTTTTCAGGTGTCAGTGTGCTATGCCATCAGCTTTGTAACATGGATGGTTGGCCTGGGCAAAATTAGGAAGTTGTCAGCACTAGTCTTGATGACCTGCATATTCCTATTCTCTGCTTTTCCCCAACATAGAACACTATCTTCCCCTCCTCCAGATACCCCATGCTATCCTTTCTATAAACCTTTTCTTTCTGGAAAATTCCTGCTTCTCTCACTCATGTATACTTTAGTAGAGATTTGCATTCCTATACTTTCTCTTTGTATTGTAAGGCTTATCTCTGGATTGAAAGAGTTTTCCCCATGTTTACATATTGAGGGATTGGCAGAAGAGGTGGTTAGAGACAGATGTGTGGAGGGTGTTGGAATCAAGTGAGTTTTTCCCAGTGTCCCATGGGTAGTAGATCCCTGTCAGGCCCTTTTAACAGGCTTCATTAGGAGATTTTACATTTGGTGATTCTGTCTATGGAGGTTAGTAAGGCAATATTGGAATCTGACAAACTTTTTTTCTCTCCATCTCTCATATCTTTAACACAATCATGAGCTCGGGAAAAGCCACCGATAACATCCAGAATAGATGGCCACAATACAAAGGAGTGGGAAAGAGAGGAGATGCGAGTGAGAGAAAAGGAAGGGGAAGAGAACTAAACATACATACTCAGCAAACAGTGGCCTAGACTAACACCTACAAGCATCTGTCTGTTAGGCAAATTTATTTAGACTGCTATTTGCCTTGGGTAATCTTCAGAGGGATATTTCTGCTTCCAAAGGTGGATAGTTAAAAATAATATACATCATGAGTGGTGTTTTGGCATTTCCTTTCACTTACTATCTTCGACATGACTGTTGTCAGCCTTTAAAACTCAATCAATTCAGCAGATCCAGTGAACAGATGGCATTAATCAACCCCCAAGAATATTCACAAAAGCAATTAGAACTGTAGAGACATGGAATTTATGCCAGCAAATCAATTACCAGTGATAGCATATCAACATGACACACCCAACTTCCCCTTATTTCTCTTTCCACTGAGCAACCACTGATAGTAGTTATGATCCCTGCTTTACCCTCCTGACAGAGGGGAACGAGAACGAGGATGTGGAGGTTTAATTACACATTCCTTAATGACTAGTTCTCACTCTGCTGACAAAATCCCAGCATAATTTACAGACCAGAAGATGCATCAGGATGATGGATACAGACAGCATGTGCTATACAGTGTCATGCAAATATGAAATATACTGCACTGAGAATATGGTCGTTTGGTATTCTCAGAGAGGAACATCATTTCCGACAATAGAGCACCTTTTCTAACATCTATAGCTCTCATTTGTCAAAAACAATGGGACCAGCCATTGAATGCATTTTAACCACAAATCTGTGCCTTCTGTGAGTTTACTAGCTTACATACCCCTTTGTTCTGAATTTACTTGGCCATTATTTTCTTTCTGATTTTTTGTAACCTTTGCAGACTCTGAAACCTCCTTCTCTGTGCCCTTACTGATTATCATCTAAGTTCTAATAATCTCTGAACTGATTTTTGTAAGGGAAGGGTGATTTTCAGACCATTAGTCTTGGCCTTTTCTGACATATCTTCACACAAGCATTTTTCCAAAACAAACCTGATTATCTATTTGCACGCACAAAATCCTTCATTGACTCTCTGCTTTAAAAGTAAAATAATAAGACTCCAATGTTTACCTACTTCTTTAGTTTCTTCTTCTATTCCCATGTCTATGAGCCACCCTATAACATTCTTCTCCCGCATGCCTTCCCACAGACAGCTTATAATAAAAAAAACTTCTCTAGTGAAGTCTGACTTTGTTTAAATCTCAGCTTAGATTTCATTTCCCCTAAGGAATTTGTCTTGATGTCCCAGACATCTGCAGATGCTCATTTGTGCTTTATATTACACCTTACTTTTATTAAAGTATTTATTATTTTGACATGATTAGAGATTTACTTTTCTGCCTGCCCATGTTCAAAGTTTCTTGAGGTCATGGACCATATTTTCTTACGCATCTTTATTTCTCCAGCTTCATGTATGCTCAGAAAAAAGAAACTTTAGTTTAGAAACTTCAATACGTTTTTTCAAATGAGTAACACTCTTAACATTTACTCTTCTCCCAACCCAGTTAAAAAAAGATGGCATTGGAGACTCAGAATAATGTAATCAGGGTAACATTATAGCTTTGAAACAAGATCTTTCCAGTGATTTACTACTAAAACCCTATTCACTAAAATGCAAACTTTTTCTTTTTAAACTTAATCCTGGGCTATAGAAACACATTTGTCTGTTTTCAGACTATATAGAAAATATTCATTAAAATTGCAAAAGCAAGTTAATAAAATTAGCTCAAACTTGGTACTGAGGTCTGATGGAGAAACTTTCTCTGTTAGGAACAAATGGCCATTCAACATATAAATAAGATCATGTCGACAATGAAATCATAAAACTGTGCAGGCTTAGAGCAGGAGTCCATTCTACAGCATCCATATCCAACTGAAGGTTCTAAACATTTGTTCTTTCACATAACAGCTCTACACTAATATCTTCTTGTATTTCCAAAGCAATAAATAATACCCATTAGTTAAAAAATAAAATAAAACAAAATATAAAACAAATTTAAGAGACTCTAGCAACAGGAGCATAGAAGGATTTTAGTTTAGAAATGAAAATTCTTAGTTGGAAACCATTCATTTATTCTCAGGCAAGGATAATAAGAAGTGTTATGGAAACACAACAGTAAATTCTGGTATAATATGATACAAATAGTATAATATGGCACAATTGGCCCAGTCTGAGGAAAGTGTGTGTGTGTGTGGTTTGTGTGTGTGTGTGTGTGTGTGTGTGTGTGTGTGTGTGTGTGTGTGTAGTTAGTAGAAAGTAAGGAAAGATTAAAAAAAAAGAAAAACAAATAACAGAAAACCAGTATTCTAGATCAAGCAGGCAGCATACACAAATAAATGCAAGGAGATGAGACAACATGACTCATTTGTGGAGTGTGAAGGAGTTCATAAAGATGAAATTTAACAGATGTTTGGTTAGTGCTGCATCAAGATGAACTGTATATTATTAAGCAAAACCATATCAGGACTAGATCTGGACTAGAATTTGGAGCTTATATCTGGTATTTAAATAATATGTTTATTCATCTAAATACTTATAAAACATGATGCCACTAGAGTTCCTTTCATGATATTTGTGTTTTTGGAGGAAGAGGGGTGGTTTCAAGTCTTCATCAAGGCTGTGTTCTTTCTTTATAAAGTTTTTTAAATAAAAACTTCAAAAAAAAAAGTACCTGGTGTTTGTTCAGATTAAGGCGTCTTATCTTTGAGCATTGTAATGTTTGCCACCTTTAATCAAGTCTGGATTCCATTTTTTTTCTGGTTAGATATGTTTCAGGTGTTGACTCTGGTAGAAACAGCTACCTCTCTTCCCTTTGCCATGGTAAATGGCATGGAAAGCAACTGGAGGGATCACAAGACAACTTTTCACAAATGTTAACACAGACTCTAAATACAGGAGTATTAATTTCATATCTTGCAAAGACTCTAGTCTTTGGAGCTAGATAGAAACAGGTCCAGGTCCTAATTTTTTCATTAATTAGATTCATGGTCTTCGGAACGTTATTAATTTCTTTTAACCTAAAATTGACCAATTTGTAAACGGAATTAAATTAAAAAAAATTATCTAAGTTATGTGGACATGGGTCTATGAAGTATGAGATACAAAGTACATAGCTATTAGTAGGAATTAAAACTTCTCTATGTTTTTATTCTAAGTACAATTGCTTAGCAACTTTCGGTACAATCATTCTAGAATTATCTAAGTGGAATACCCAGCAGACACCATCAATAACTAAAAACAAAAGTAGGTCAGGACTATCAAGGATTTTAATATTCATTTTATCCAATCCCTTCTTTTAATACACCAAGATCATCGGAATAAGTCGATGATCTTTACAAGGTCACCATCCAGAAGGCATCTGAGATTTGATGAATGAAGACAGTCTCTCTTATGAATTGAAAATGTCACCCTTGGCTCCAGATGAGAACACTGAAGGCTTTAAATAAAGTCCTAGTAAGTGAGTGACTATTGTATCCTGGCCTTTCCAGTAAAAAGACCCTCTCCCTATCTTTCAACATGACAGATAATTAGCTTTGTATGCGTACATCATATAGCAGCAGCTTCGGACACATAAACTAAGAGGCTTTGGATCATCAACTCCTTAGTTTTAGGAACATTTCAAATGCAAGCACATAACTTTGGATTATAACAAATAGATGCTAAAAAGTAAAACAAAGTAGTGAGGGAAAAGGGGGTCCCATTAAAAAAAGAAAAGGTGATTGGGAAGAGAAGCAGGAAAACATGAAAACTGCAATTTAGAAAGCAGCCATTCATCAGAATGACAGTAAAGGAGAAAGAATGATGCTCTTTATGTGGAAACTTTTTCATAATTATGCACTCCTGTGTGAAAAAAATCTAGTTTAGTGTTTCACTTACATTTTCAACTGTGGAAATGTGAATCCCATTTAGAGATGAGGACTATGTGAAGAGAAAGGGAAGATAATTCATAGGGATTGTCAAAGATAAACCTATTTTTTGAAGGAAAACCTTTAGAACTCTTCTAAATAAACATTCCAGTGCTTATTTCACTTTTGTTGTCTGCAAATGCCACAAAAAAAGCACACTGGAGTATTTTCTTGAAGAAAAAAAAAAGTCCGATCCTTATTTATAATAGTATCTATTGATTGCGTTTGTGATTAGATTTCAGATCACTCATGGTCTGGTACATTTTCTTATTTAAATGTCTTTAGGACTATAATTGACGACTTGTGTATTTTATATGAAATTCTGCTTGTGATGAAAGGTCTAGCATATAATTTATTATTTGCTTCTCAAGTTATTATCTATGTGAACATAATCTACAGCAAAAATTTTAAAAAAGAAAAAGGCTTAAATAGCTGCTTGGAAATCATTCAAAGTGAATTATAAGGCAAAATTTAAATTCGTTACAGTCAAGTAATAGTGAACAGTGACCTTACAAGTGTCCCATGCATTCCTTTTATCTTCTGAATGCAAGTCCTGTTATTATAATAGTCTTTTGATATACCTCATACTTTCAGAATCTCCTCATCTGCTGTTCTATTCAGGATTAGATACACATTTGAATTGCTGTTTTTTTTTACCCAAGCATGTGAGTAGAGGATGATTGCATAACTAATGGACATTTAACATCTTATCAGTGACTTAACCAGGCTAGAACTCCTTAGCATTTTAAACTCCAGGTTTCACTTAAACTATTAAATCATGTCATTTTTTTCTTGTGTCAAAGGAGTTAATATTAGATGTAAAATGGTTTTTCATTTAATACTAGCCTATCATATCTACATTGGAAATTAACTAATTCCCTCAGGATAAACCAAAAGAAGTGTTATAACTATTTAATATCTTGAAAATCCAAAATAGGAGCATTTCCAGAGTTTTTATTACTGGTGGGTAATTTTGTTCTCTGTACAGGTTCATAATATCTATACTGTAGCTGGCCTTATAACCTGACTTTATTTTAATTTTGTTTAATTAGAAACTTATTAAATCTGTAATAGAGTAAGCATTCATTTTTCCCTTACAGATAAATGCCCAATTTTTAATCAGATCAAGTAAATAAAACACACACACACCATACACATAACAATAACAACAAACTATTATTCGAAGAATGAAAATAATTAAAAGTTATGTTTACTTATACAAAGTTTATAGGTATACCTAGATACAATGGAGCTTCTTGGATAATTATTCCGTTTTCAAAGCTATTGTCATAAATAATGATATACTATTTCAAAGTTAAGGAATAATAATTTTTAATACAAATGCTTCCAAAAGACTGAAAACTGTACAAATCAACTATGTGGAAGGAGACTTATCTTCCTTAATGAGTATATAAACGTGAATAGATTGTAGATAAAAAGTAAATCAAAGCTCTATATTTAATGGAAAAAATTATGGGGATAACAGAAGTCTAGAAGAATTGTGGAATGTTATTTTTCTTCCCAAAAGTCTCTGCATCATATGCTCTGAAGACCACCAAGATATACTGAATTTAGAAGTAATTTGTTTGCTGAAATTCTATTGTTCACTGAATTAATATATTTGCTCAGCAAAAAAAAAAAAAAAAGTTATAATTGTTCTTTAAGAATATTGACCCCCTAATACACATGCCATGTACACTTAGTGGAAATGCTGACTGGAAATAAGGAAAATTAAACTGTTACTGATGAAATATCAAAGCTTATTATCACAAACTTTCATTTTAAATGTTCAGAATTAGCTTTACTGCTGCATCAGTAATGATAAGCATGAGCTTTAAATCCATTTGATTTAGGTTTTATGAACATTATTATAACATATTAGCCATAATTCAATTAATTTACAGAAATGCCATTGTATAAATTTTTGTCTTATACTTATAATAAGGACTACATAAGGAATATCAAACAATATTCCTATAGAATACAACCTATTTATTTCACCCTTACTCATCATTTCACCTTTGTGGATCTTCAAAATAGTCACTGTTTTCAGATAGGTGCCAAAGGAAAAACACAGCTATTTGGCTGCCACACCTTTGTATCATTAGGACAACACTGACCTCTAGTGTTCTAGCAGGTAGAGAAACTAACCGCATAATGCCTAACTTCTTTCTAAGGCACTTAGATGGTTCTCTAAAGCACCATGGAAATAATTTCAGTTAAAAGAAGAAAAAAAGAAAGAAGAGAAGGAGTAGAAAGAGGGAGGCAGGAAAAAAAGGAGGATAAGAAAAATGTCAGATTCTAACCTGTCCTTATCTAGTCTCTGAAATAATTACTAAACTAAGATGTTTTAGATCCTCCCTTTTAGGGTAGTTGACCTCTTCAGCATCCCTTTAGAATACAAACTTCAGTACAATCTTTACAAAGCATTCCCATTAACTATATATTCTGGATCTCTAAAACTTCCAGTGGCAAGTAGAAACACTAGCTTTCTTTAGAATGATTTTGGTAACATGTGTCTAGGTGTCTTCCCTTAAGGTGTAACTCAGAGTTGTGTATATCTTAACTAAAGAATCTCTTGTATCTAAGAGGGTGGGGAGTGAGGTAGAGGAATTCGCAAGTAATAAATAGCCTTCTTATCTTTCTCTAGATGTGATAGTTCAGATTACAAAAATGGCATCAAAGTTATAACAATAATGTTAAACATTTCTGAGCTTTGTGGAGTGTATGTAGATAGGGGGACAAGACCAGAAACTTGAGGAACCTTGCTTGATAAACACAGATGGCTTAGTTGCATTCTTTCTCATTTAGGAGTTTCCAGGGCTGGAAAAACTTCCGTTTCTCTGCCTAGTGAGGCAGCTGAGCAATTGAGCTTAAACCTCTGATGGCTCTAGCATTTATTCGTTTGAAGAACTGGGTTCTTTAAATATACAGTGCAGGTGGCTGGTCCCCAGGTGTCCAGCCTTCCTGCCTATTAAATGAAATGCTCTGCACTTGCCTAGGCTAGAGCTTGCATGAGAGAGTGTGCACTTAGTGCATACTCATTATGTGTTCTTTGGCACAAAGATTTTGGGGGTGGAGTGTGCATCAAAGCTCTTCCTCCTGTAACAGGGGCAGCCATTGATCTTGTGGTTTGGCTACACTGGGCCATGACTTTTAGGCCAAAACTCTCAATCCTTCTAGACCTATGTCGATTGGTTATAAGCTACCCCAAGAGGAGCCTTGTGCCTAAAGGAGAGCAGAAAGCCATGTATTTTGAGGCTCTGGGCATACTGCAAATTCCAAGCAGCCGCATTCACAGATGAGCCGCTGTCACTGAGTGCAGTGACTGGGAGTAGTTCCACCCCTGGAAGCTCAGCCCCAAGAGCAAAACGATCTGAACTGGGAACCCTGATCTGAAAAGCCCTGGCTGCGATTAGGCAGGCATAGGAAGCGGAGCTGACAGGAGGCTAAAGGAAGAGAACCTCCCCTTCTCCCCTGAACTTTGAGATTCAGGGAGAAGGGCAAGAAATCCAGCAGGGCTAGCTCATTCGAGGTCTGCTAACTTTTGGGATGGTTAGAGTGATTGAACCACACCGATCAGCATTTCCTCCCCTTTCCTCTGCTCGCAGGTACGGTCGAGCACGCTTGGATAGTTGAGAGTCTTTCCAAACGCTAGCGTTTCCCACCTCACCCACCCGCCCCCAGCTTCTGGTACTCACAGTTTGTCGCTGCTAATCCTAAATGCCACAAGCAGGAGAACAACAAAGTGAAAACGCTGGTCAGCCGTGGTACAGAATCCATTTCCCCCGGATAAACGGTCCCTCTCAATCGAATCTCAAATTCACAGGCGCCTGCCACGGCTTCTTCTTTCTCCCTCTTTTTCCTCGGCACCTCCTGACCCCCTCCCACCCCCCCTTGGAGAGGCACTCGCTGCTTTACTCCATCCCGTGCACGGGGCTCTACCGAAACCGTAGTGGGGTCTTCTCGGGAGCTGCGGCTGAAGCTACGGTCCCCGCAACTGCGCTGGCGGTACTCGCCTTCCTCGCCCGCCTCTTCCTCCCCTCCCTCCACCCTCTCTCCTTAAAGGTGCAAATGCTAGCCCAATTCCCACTACAGTCTCCAAGCTCGGTGGACCGCCAAATCCACCCAGTCGCACGCTAAAGCTGAAATCAGCACCCGGGCGGCGGACAGCTCCTTATAGGCGAGCGGGCCGCGCGGCGCCGCCCCCGGCCAGGCCCGCCCCGCGCTCGCCTATAAGAGCAGCCTGGGCGGGTCTTCGCCCAGCTCCGGCGCCTCTCCTCTCCGGCAGTCGAGCCGCGGCGGTGCGCCTAGGCTTTCACGGGAGGGAGAGGAAAAGGAAAGAGAGATCTGTCTCTCCGTCTGCCCTCTGTCTCTCTTCCCTTCCTACCTGCCCCCAACTGAAGACTAGAAAAGATACTGAATTTTAAAGCTGGGTTTCGAAGAGCTCTTCAGAAGGGAGACTAAAAGGAGTTGGAAGACAGCTGTTAGCAAGAGGGAATTTCCCACGGAAAGCTCTGCCAGGAGCTAACGAGATGCTTCTCCTCCCACTCCCCGGCCTTTTGGAGAGGAGAGGGAAGACCTGAATTTTTCTTTTTAATTTCCCCTGCGTTTATTCCCTAGAATGAAAAGCTGATTGGTATTGATAATACTGGAATTTCTGATTTTGCGGTTAAGCATGAGGTCCCCTTCCTTCGCTTTTCTGACCCCACACCCTACTCCCGCCGCTCATCCTTCCTTTCATCGGCATCCACATCTCGCCTCCCTCCTCGCTGAGTGCACGTAGCTTTGGGCAAGTACCGCAGGGTGTTCGGTCTCTGGGTTCCGGAGCCCAGGTCTTGCGATGGTGCCTGAAAGAGGGGGAGAGAGGGAGAGAGAAATTGGGTGTGGTCATGAGGAAAGTCAAGGTGGGTGGTCTTGTTGGCTCTTAGATTCCAGATCTGAGAGCTCTGCTGGAGGAATTTAAATTTAGAGAGAGGGAAAAGCATTTCTGGTTTCTTCCCGAGGACCCTGTTTTCCTGTCTTTGGTTTCTAGTTTACATCTGGGGACTCTCCGGTTTGTCCATAAATAACACATTTTGTTTTATTGGAAGCTGTCAGAAAGCTGTCAAACCTTAACAAAATGAGGGGCCACCATGATTTCTCCGCTGTGAAGCTTACAATCCAGTTAGGGATTGAGTTGCTGCAGAGGAAGTTGATGATTCCCTTTCTCTCCTCCCCGCTAGCAGTCGCAAATACAAAGCCTTACTTTATGCTATAGAGTCCTACTGTCTTTGGTCTCAACTATGTTTGCACAGCTACAACAGGGTTTCAGGAAGCTTTTGCTTAAATACAGATGTCAGCTTTGTGCTTTTCGTTAAACTGTAACTTGCATCTTTGGAATACTAAAAGATAGTTGAATGGCAGGTGGGTTCATGGCACAGTTATTTTATGAGTGAAAAGAATTTAGAGAGTCCTTTGCCTAATAGTCAATGACTCTCTTGCCTCTGAGCTTCCAATGGAAAATAATCACGAGTTACTAAATTCTTGGGCCACCAAAAGACTTCTCTGGCAAAGGCTTTAGTTGTGGGAGCAAGGTCATGATCCAGACGTGGTAAATCACAAAATATCTAAGTAGAAGTGATCTAAGAAACTGCTCTTTTGACAAGAGCCTGAGTGAGGAGGAGTCTAGGGCTCAAAGTCCAGCTGCTTGGACCTTTTTCCTCTACTGAGGGTCAGAAGGAAATGCCACCCAGCCTCTGGCTTTTGAAGATCCCAGGTGTAAAATCACCATTTTAGGAACTTAAGTCATACTAGAGAGTATAGGAAAATGTGAATTATTGACTTTGAATATTCTTAAATGCTTAGTTTTTTTTTTTTTAAAGAAATAGAACATTACAGATATCCTTAAGCCCCTTAGATTTCTACCTGAATCGAGTCATTTCCCATCATACCTGAAGTAGCCAATTCTTTTTTAATTCTTACACATCATGGTTTTATACTTCTACCATATATATTTACATCCTTGAACAAAATATAGCATTGCTTGGGTTGTCTTTGACCAATATAGAAATGGTATGCTTTTAATTTTGCAACTTGCAACTTTATATTTTGGAATTCATACATATGAATTCATTTAGTCAACCTTTATAAAAAAAATAACTGCTGTATTATGCTTCTATTTTAAAATCTATAGATTATTTCCAGGTTTTTTTTTTTTTCTCAATCTAGAGTATAGGATGTATTTCATCTCTTATTTTTTCCTATCTATATGTGTGGGAGTAGAATTTCTCGATCATAAGAATTTTTTTCTTCAACCATGGTGTTATCAATTCATACCCCATTTTCCACCAGCAATGTAGATTTCCCTGAGAGCCACAACTTTAACAATACATTTATTTTTTTTTTTTATTTTATTGAGACCTCTATATTAACAAATGAAAAAAAATTGATACGCAAAGAACCATAGGTCTTCGGTTACTGAATTTAATGTTTTATGATATCGTTTCATCTTCTATAATTCTCCAAAAAATGTTTAGTTAAATAAAATATTTCAAAACTGATGGTACATGTTTGTTTCATTTTCTGAAAGAATGACTTAAAATGAATATATCTGTCTTAGTAAAATGTGTTTGTAATATATATTAAAAGGCAATCTGGAAAATCTGTTACCAGGAAGCCCCCAAACTGTGAATAATCTTCAAGTTATTAGTAAATACTGGAACTCTGCATTTAGATGTCCATATGCAGACCAAGTATATAGTTTATAAATTGCACCTAATTTAAATTCCTATTTACAGTTGTAGCTTTTTTTTCTCTCTCAAGCACACCTGTTCTCAGAGCAACTTTCAGCCTTAAATAGCAAACATTTGTCTAAGATTTGTTAACATTTCAGTAGGAATACTGCTACTTTGAATGTATGAAGGGGTAAACAGCTGTTCCTCTTAGGTAGTGGTGTAAACAACGCCATCTTCTGGGGGCATTTTGCCAGCAAATTTTTATTAGCTGTAGAATATTAATCACTAGTAAAACTGTTTTCAACCAGATTGATATTTACCTATTGAAATTCTTTTGTAAGCCACTTACTTTTCAAATGGTGGATTAAAAATGGAATAATCTTCCCTTTTCTCCGTGTTCCTTAATAGAAAATAATTAATCATATTTGCACCACCCATTGTTTTGAGGAGACTTAAAAGTTCTGCATAGATAGAGCAGAATGAACGCTAATAGGAAAAAGGAAAACATATCATTGGAATCCTCTGTCTATAATTTAAAATGATACACGTGAACATTTCAAGCCAAACATTTCTGAAAACTTAAAAAAAAAACCTTAAAAATCTTAAAAAGTGCACAGGATTGAGTTTCCTGTCCCATTGCTCTTCCTTGAGCACTCCCACTTCTTTCTCTTTAATGGAGCAGAAGGGAAAGAATCATTTATCAACCAGAATCACAGTCTTGGAATTATTCAACCAGTGGTGTACCTCATTGATTGTGCAGTCTTCCTGTGAGGCATATAGAAAGCTTGGTCATCTCCATTTTTAGGTGGATCCCAAAAGGAGACCTATAATGACATGTTAAATATCACACTGAACTAATGTTCCCAACCCACAGGGCATGTAGAACTAAAAATCTTACGTTCCATTTCCGTTATTTTTAAAAAGCTTATAGGAAAAAGTCACTGTGACATATGGGTATCTAGGATACAGAGAAGAGTCTTCTTGGGTCATAGTAGGCTACTGTGTTTTAAGTATCTGTACTTTTTGATTAGTTCAACTTCACATATTGAATTTCACATATGACTACTTCATATCTTCAAAACAGAGTTTTAAAAATATTGATGTGGCATAAAATTAGCTTAGCTATTATTATTTCTTATGTCCTTTCTTCTTTTTTTTTTAAGGTCTTCATTATTTTCTTCTTTTCTTCCCCCTTCTCTTTGAAGTACTATCTGGGAGGTGTAGGACTTAAGGTTGGGGAGGATCTTGACCTTATGGAGCCAAAATGATTTGGGAAAACATGATGTAAACACATGAAAAATTAACATAACAATACAAATGTGATTCAGTGCCAGGTGGCTCAGATAATAAGTGCTATAGGAGTTTTTAAATTGACAAAGATTGCTTCCTCTGGGGAGGAAAATTTGCAGTTGGCATAATAAAGTGGTTCTTTGTCTCTTTGGGGATAAAGGGATTTGAGTCACTCTGGACCATAAAACTTGTTATTCAAGTCAGGTTAGGTCAGGTGGTCAGGTGTATTTTCCTTAACAAAAAAGTCAAATCCTAAGATAAAGAAGGCAGAATTCACAATTTGCAGAAAAACTGACTTTTTTATTGTGGCAAATGGATTTCAGCCAGGTACAGAGAAAAATTCACGGAAACTTTCTCTATCCAGTACTTTTTTTTTTTTTTCCTAGTTCTATCTTAAAGTCAATCTTGTCACCATAATACTTATCCTTACAACAAAATTCATCATCTTCTATCATTTATCCCCTGAAAATAGAGCACCCTTTAAATACCTTTACCTGGAATGCACATTTCTCAACTGGTAATATTCTTTTTCTCCTTGGACTTCTTCCAAACTATTTTTCACTTGCCATTTACATACAAATTCAACGAAAACTTACTTCTTGAAATCTTTATTGAATATTATGTAATGTTTTTGCTCACATAGGTTTTCCTAAGTCTGAGTAGTTTAGGTATATACTACTGGGGGTCTTCAGCATATGAGTAAGCTTTCAAGAAATGTTTGATGAATAAATACTTCTAGATATGAAAAAACTTTGCCCTTTCTTTTTTTTTTTTTAAGTAATTACACCCATACTTCACCCTCACCCACCATAGCACCTGAATTCAATGTTTCCTTTGAGAACATATATCCTTAGTTACCTTGGAAATCAAAATGTCCAATGTCAGGTGTATAAAAAGTCAGTGGGAATGCATTTTGTGATAGTGTCTTTATAGTTCATTCTCCTAGCCTTATACTTCTCAAATATTTGGATATGTTTTTTGGAGTAATTTACTCTTCATTTAATTATATTTGTAAATACCCAGTGATACCACATCCAGAAACATGTTAAAATAAACAGAATTTTTTTCACTTATTTCTTGCTTTTTTTGATTCTTCCCATAATCACTAAAAAGTCATTTTTGACACACAAACACACACACATATATACATACGTACACACACAACACACACACATACATATATACACACATATGTACACACACACACATATATATGTAGAAACTTGTTTGGAGTGATTGAATGAAAATAGTTATGAGATTAGAATCAGAAACCCTGAGTATTAGCCTTGTCTTTGAAGCTTGCTGGGTATGAGAACTTGAGTATGTAATTTGGTCCCTCTGAAATCAGAATTTTATACAGTAAAAATAATCTTTCAGGTAAAAATACTTTTGTTATGCAGATACAAGCCATAAATATTGTGTCCTATCCCAAACAACACAATGTATTTAGCCTTACCGGATTTCTCATGCATTTCATTTTGCCAGCTCATCCTCTCGGAGTAAAGATACATGCAAACAATCTAGTCTACTTATTTTAGGCATAGTATACAAAATTTTATTATTCAAAGTCATCACAATAATTCAACACATGAACAACTAATTTATTTAGCAACACTAATGTGCCTAGATTTATATAATTTCCCTTGGATTAAGCAGGCGGCATAGATGAGATGATATGGTCCTGTCTTCAAGGGTCTTGCATGCCTCATCATTTTTGGAGGGTGGGATAGCATATGCAAACATAAGTCATGAATGTTGGTAGGAGGGAAACAACAGTAGTCTTTCCTTATCTGCTGGAGTTAGAGCCAAGACCCACAGTGAATGCCAGAAACTGAATAGTGCCAATCCTATATATACTATAGTGTTTTCTCTACATATATACCTATCACAAAGTCTAATTTATAATGAGACAAAATAAGATAGTAACAACAGTAATAATAAAATAGGACAATTATAATATTATTTTATGTATTATTTCAGATCTTGGTAAGTGAAGCAGCAGAAAGCAAAAGTGAATCAAAGGAGCACAACTATAAATGCTATTTTTCAAACTATCAAAGATGCAAATATTGATTGACTGATCAACAGCTATTTCCATCTTCTGCCTTCATTGCAAATCAAACTGGTGAAGGAATAATGAGTATGAGCTTGTATGAGCTATGGTCCGGCTTTGACTAATAAGACTCCAGGCAAAGGAGAAATGTTCTCTAGGAAAAAGGGAGAAGAATATGAATAAAAATTCCATTGCCCTTATAGTTTTTCCATATGGACAGTGTCTCTTGAGGACATGCAGTTTATATAATCTTAGTAGCCAACTTGGGAACATGAGAAGATAATCAGTATAATCATGTGGCCAAAAGCAAAAAGAGATACCTCGTGGGTTTTAATCAGAACGTAGAGTTACTTCTACCTGGAGCAAAAAAAATCTATTATTTGAGAAACTGATAGTTTCTCTAGAGGAAAATAGAACAGTATTTATTAGACGTCAACTTGTAATAGACAACTTTTATTTTATCTTCTTTTTTAGAATTCATGGAAAAATTCTGTAGAAAGTATCATTAGCTACATTTGACAGATTAAGATATTGAAATCTGTGAAATTAACATTGCCCAAAACACAATGCTCTTAACTAAGAGTGTGGAGATTCTGGTTCCAAAATCTTGACTTATAAAAATGTCAGAAATAAAATGAAGCTGCTAAATCTGCTTGTGTGAATGTGTGTGTGTGTGTGTGTGTATGCACATTCACATGCACCTTTAACCTGCACATTTACCCTTAAATCTGACAACAATTTCTACTATTAACAAATTTTACTCTTCAGGGGTACTGATGCCCTGCTTCTGTCTCTCAGAGGAGAGCTGTCTCTAAAGACATCCTACTGTTCCTGTTTCTTAAAGAAAATGAAGAGCAACAGGAATCTGTTCTGTTCTAGTTTCACATCTGATCTTTAGGCTGATGTCTGAACAGAAGATCTGTGATAACCACTACTATGAAAACGTTTGCACAAAATTTTAACATTTTCCAAAGTTGTATTTTTCAAGAAGTTATTTGAAATGAGAAAGAACTGATTTAAACCGCTTATTTCATTAGGCAACCTAATCCTTAGCCCTTATGTCCTTTTATCCTCTTTGCATTTAAATCAGCATAGAACACACAGTGAAAAAATCTATAATTTGCTTTTTATTGGCATTTTTTAATAAAGTGGAATAAATGTTAGCCTAGAGCCAGCAGGGGGTGTGTTGACTAGTAGGAAGGAAAACACACACACACACACACACACAGAGCAGATTTGAAGCAGCCCTGTCAGAAGTATTCGGATGCTGAATTACTCTTCATTTGGAGGAAGGTGAAAAGAGGTTGTAAGAGAAGTTATCAGAATAAAAAGGCAAATCTGTTGATGGCATATTTAAAGTTTTCCCTTATAACTCCAATATAATATCTAAGAAATAATACAGAACCAAGAAAAAAACTGTTTATAATCCAATATTTTGAATAAAATCCATTATCTTAATGATTCTTACTTTTATTATAAATAAATACACCACTCTCAACTTCCAATAGAATAATTAGGTATTTTTAAATCCCTTGAAGCTGCACAATTTAAGAAAATGATACTTTCATTGCTTTATAGTGAAATAGGTATTTTAACTATATATTTTTATGTAGAGTACTATTTTTTAATTCCATTTTTCTTGTAATTCACTGGAAAAACTATTTACTAAATACATTCTTTGTCTGAGGCATTGCAAATATAAACTTAATTAATCACAATCTAGTTTGGAGGAGGTCTTGTAAAGACTAAGGGAAATTGACTTATAAATGTACATTTTTTCCTTTGTTTTAGCATAAAGGGAACTATTCTAGAGGTCAAAATAATAATAAATATAATATAATTTCTACTAAAGTTATTAAGATCTGGAAGTTTTCAATAAGGGCAAATATTATTCATTCATTTAAGTGGAATTTGTTTTATTCAGTTCACACAAGATTTTTCTGTTTGGTATCCTATTAATAAACCTATCAATGTTTAACTAGATGCTAAGGGAACATAATATATAAAGTTGTTTTTTAACACATCAATGTTAATTTATATGTCATCTGTGTTTGCTTTTGAATTGCAATTGCAGAATTGAGGTTTCTGCAGAAATTATATGGCCTGCACAGGCCTATATTATTCTCCTTACTGATTCCTGATATAATCTACTAAATGTAATACTAGAACAGAACAGAAGCTACAGAGATATTACAAAATGCGGGCACAATATTGTTCATTTTTCCATTCAGAATTTTATCAATATTCTTTGATGTTTCAGATACAATAGGATAAGTCAATTAAAACAATACTTTTTCAAGTCTTGAAAAATATAGACTGAATATATAGATTTGTTAATACTAATTAGAATGGGTAAAAAAAAGTTCTGCTGAATGTATTAAGTTTGAATTGTCACTTTGTTACCCATTTCCCCTAAAGGACATAAAATGTTATTAAGAAATGCTTATTCCATTGTTGCTTAGAGATTACCGAATAATTTTTATTGCCTTTCAATAAACTTCCTTTGTTCATTATTGACTGCATGTTTTCGTGCACTTTATTTTATTGCAGTAACTTTTACTTTGCACATTAAAATATACTCATGTGTGGGTTCCCCATATGTGCAGTTTCACCATTCCATATATATATGTCGACACAGCCTGCCCTCCACCAAATCGCCAAGTGTTCCTCACCACTGTCAAGTGGGTTCCGCCACCACTTGTCTGCCTCCACCTGACCCATTCCCTATTAGTAGCCTCAGTTCCATGGCAAGTGTCCAAGGGGTGGTTTTATTTCCTTTCAGGACTCCTGGGAGAGCCGGATCTTCCACTTCGCTTCAGTCAGAAGCCGGAGCCTGAATCTGTGGTGTAGCTCCAAACCGTGATGTTTTCACCTATCCTTTGTGGTTGTGATTGCTGCTGCATCTCTGTAGCATCTTCGCGTACTTTTCCTCAGTGTTTGTTTCTGGAGAGCAGATGGATTCCCAGTTCCTCTGTGGGAAGGGCGTGAATTGAGCTCTTACAAGGTGGTCGTCTTCACCGGAGGTTCATGCACTTTCATTTTAGTATTATTGTGACATTTGTTCAAACGTACAGAAAAAGAGTATTAAAAATGCATATATTTTACTCTTGACATTTTTTTAGCATTTGGCCTTATTTACTTAATAAGTTACTTCTCTCTCTGTCTTCTCCCTCCCCCCTCCAGCCCCCGCCCAACTGCTGTGTTTTGCATTCAACCAGCACCTGAATAAAAATGAGGAAAGGTCCAGTAAGTGGGCAGGAAGAGCAGGAAAGCAGCGCTGAAGGCTTACGAATACTCATGAGGAATATATTGTCCCTGTCTGACAACTCATTACAACGCATTACATGCTACAGAGAACACCCACAGAGTACTGGAAAGCCACACCTGCAGGAAGATTTGACCTTATCTTGATAACCTGAGGTCAGAAAGTTTCCTAGGAAAAGTGGTTTATGTGGGGATCTGGAAGAAAATGGGAGGAAGATGATGTGCTACAAAAATTTGGGAGCAGAGATAGGAATGGCCAGAAGGAAAACCAAAATTACCAGTGGTCTCCAAAAGGAAAGATGATTTTGCTGAGTTATACATACAAAAGTTATTAAGGGTTTGATATTTATTGTAAGAGAAAGTAAAAGGGATTAAGAGATTATTATTTTTTTAAGGAAAGAAGTAACTAGTGGTTTCATATTTTATAGGACTTCGGTTCCAACTATCAGGCTATTTCTCATAAATGCATTGCTAGTTGCAGTAAAATAAGTTACTTTTCCATTTGACAGATATTTTCACTTTAGGTGTCTTTAATACCTTAGTAAAAGAAAAGTGATTTTTGTCAAACTAATTGGAAATTGGAGATCAGATTTGTAATTGTCGAAATTCAAATCTCATGCTGAATTACTAAACAAATAAAGCTCAAGGAACTTCTATTGGCATTTACAAATCCTATCTCCACCTTGTAATGCATAGCTCTTTGTTATGATTTTTTTTTCTAGTTTAGGAAAGTCTCATGCCAACTTTATACCTCCAAGAAGCATTTGTCCAAAGCAATACAGAGGATAAGATAATTTAAGATGATTTCTTAAGAATGCTTCTCACTATATTCCTGGAGTGCTATATAAAATGGCATATTTTTAAGGAGATGGTGAAGGAAGGGAGAAGTATTTTGCCAGGAAGAAAGGCCAGAAAGGAGGGAGGGAGGAGGAAGAGAGAAGGGAGGGAGGAAGGAAGGAAGGTTGGGAAGGAGGGAGGGAGGAAAGAAGGGACTGAAAGAGGAAGCGTTTTTATTTGTTTATTTATTTTGGTTGTTCCCTCCATCCCTGTGTCATAAACTCTGGCTATTGCACTTTATATGGTCTTTTTCCCAGCCTCCAGTTTAGTGCCTGAGCCACCAAAACATGCCTACTTTTTTGCCTTATTTGTTAGAAAACCTGATTAATGGCTTTCAAAATCTGTATTTTGGCTTTATAGAAATAGTTTCTTAGATAAAAATGAAAAGATTTAGCATGAATATATAAATTACCAATGTGCAATTTAGATTTATAGGTTTTTAAGGAATTAAATTCAATTTTAGGGCAAGGATATATACAAATAATCTATGTATTCAATTTAATTTTAATCAAGATTTTCCTATGGGAGATTCAAATTTTTCAGTTTACCATCCTTGAACCATTTGTATAGCTCCATAATGACAACTGTTACGCTATTAAACAGAAGATAAATTAAGCCCATTCCAAATGGTTAGATAGAAACAGGGACAATGCAACATCATTCAATAATGTGTTATAAAGAAAGGAAAAGTAAAAACTTTGGTAATACTAATTTATTCTACAGAAGATCAAATTTACTTCCTTGGACTGATTTAGTAATATCAATTATTTCTCTGCTCTTATCAAGAGTTGCAGTCATGCTATGCAGTTACATCCTTTTCTGTCCACATGGGTTAATTCTGCACAACAGTACATCATGGGAATATCGATAAAAGCATTGCACTTTTTTTTTTTCTTTTTGGGAAATTTCGTAGACATCTCTAATGTTTTTAATGATCATCTTAGACCTGAGGACTCAATTACTAATGTAGTTCTATACTTTTTTTTTTTTTTTTTTGCTGTGGCGTTTAATCTGTGGAAAGGAGAAAACAGATAATTCAGAATTTACGCATGCAACAAACATTTAAACACCTACCAGGTGCCAGGTTTTATGGTAGCTAGACAAGGTATATGATGAATAAGACATATTCCCTGTCTTCAAAATGTACCCAAACATGGAATCCAGGACAGACCCCAATACAACTAAATAGATACTGAACAAATAAATTAAGGGAAGCTAAGGAGGAGGAAATGGACTCTAACTTCATAGAACTCATCAGGATTAGAATTTTTGAATCAGAACTGATGAGTAAGAGTTCATCTGGCAATGGTTCAATGGGGAAGGTCATGGTCCAAAGTTGTGGGTCATTGTGTCACATGCTATAGAAAATTTGACACCTCTAGTAGGATGCACTAAATGCTGTATCCAGAACATGCATACAGACATAATGAAAATCATAAATAGCAATTGTGTCATTGCTGCCTCTACAGAAGATAGATTAGAAAGATTAGAATACAGAAACTCAAATGTGCACCTGACATAGTAGTTTTTCCTAGACAGATTTAGAAAAGATATTATTTTTTAGATATTTAACATAGATATTACTATCAGAGTGTAGGACTAGAAGATGTGACAATATTTTTTTAATTTTTATTTTATCATAGTAAAGCACTCATCATGAGATCATCCCTCTTAACACATTTTTAAGTGTAAAACACAGCATGATTAACTATAAGCACAATGTTGTATGGCATATTTATAGCACTTATTCTCCTTGCATAAGGGATTTGGTCCCGTAATGTAAAGGATTAGCTTAGTTCTCAACAGTATTTTTTTTAATCAGTATGGACCTGATTAGAATTTAAAAGAATTTAATGGGACTTAACATAATGGATGTGTATAACAGAAAAAAATGCTGTCAGATGGAAGCCACAGATCTATCCCAGTGCTGTAGGGGAGTGTGAATCTCCCTGCTCAGGGTTACAGAGGGGCCTGTCTTTCAGACAAGGTCAGATGGGACAGAGGAAACAGGACCAGCCTAACTGGTGCAAGATGCGACTTTGAGTCTTAGCTCCTCTGCTGAGTGACCTTAGGCCATGTATTTGACTGTCAGTGACCTAAAATGTCCCACTGACAGAAATATCTAATGACAGTCTTTCAACCTTTTTTGTAAGATTTCCTGAATGAGATACTGTACCTATAAGCACTATAAAAAATGTCAGTAGTTTGTGAAGTTCTAAATACACAACAGGTGCTAAATGCAAACTTGTTATCAGTGAAGATGCTTTTCCTCTAGTCACAAAATTTGAGTGAGGTGACTAACAAGAATTTACTGTTGAAAAACTAAAATTGTACAATTGTTTTGGAAAACAAGCTTACAATGTGTTTCTGGAAAGTTGAAGATGTACCTAAAACTTTGACCCTACCACCTCAATTTTGGGACTCAGTCCTGAAGAAATACTAGAAAGATATCCATACACAATAGTATTTGCTTCAGAAGAATATAAAAGAAAAATAAATGCCTAGCATAGCAGATTAAGTAAATTAAGATATGATATATAGAATATGATAGGCAATTAAAATATAAGCAAAGATATCAGAAATGCCTCTTATTGCTGTTAAGAAAATCAAAATGTATTCTAAATACAATTTTTGTGAACATCAATGTAGGATTTGTGAACTTAAAATATGAAAGTATTTGTCTATTGATGAGATTGTTCTATTCCATTGTTTTCCACATTGTAATTATATATTATTTCATCACCAGAAAAAATATTTTTAACAAATCTGAAATGATTGTCACTAACTGCAAAGAAAGGCTAATGATTGGTTAAAAAAATTCATGACTATTTATCTAATCTATTTATAATCATTTCATATGCTTACTATATTTAAGACAGTGTGAAGACAGATTATTTTTAAGTTTTTATTTTGGGTTTTTTTAAAGAAAAATATTCAGGTGAGTTTAAAATTTAAAAGACAAGAGGTAGTACATTAAGATTTAAGACATATAATGGCAGTTTTAATCAATGTTTTTCTGGAAGTGCGAAAGAACTGGAAAAGAAAGAGTGTGAATTAAGTATTTCAAACAGCATTGCCTGTTAAAAAATATCTAAAAGTATCGCTGTATGAATTAAGAAATGAGAAAATGAGTGAAACAAAATTGCTGCATTAAAAAAATGAATGTGTTATTTTTACCAGTTCCTTAAATTAAGTCTTTTGATCATGTGGTCACCCACGTAGTAGTTTGAGGTGTGACTGTCCTTGTCATTTTTGCACTTGAAGGAGGTTTCCCTCATTTCACCCACACTTATCCTTGCCAAATTTCTATTAAGGAGAAAATGAAAAAAGCTACCAAGGAAAAAAAAAAGCTTACAATTTGACATTCTAAATATATCTCAAAGATGTGTTAAATTGCAGTGACTTCTTAAGGACACCAAGGTGCCTGGGACTTAGATATTTTAATTCAGAAAAACCTTATCTGCAACGTGCAAAATCTGAACCATTTGCAGGACTCAAGCTGGTTTAATTGCTTAGAGTTTACAGATTATATTCATCATTTTAACTCCTTCATGGATGAGAATGGGGGAGAATAAGATGCAATGGTTTGGAATCAAGGAAATCTATGTCCAAAAGGTTAGCTCTGCCAGTTAAAACTATCTTAACTTTGAAACAGTTGCTTAATGTTCCTATGTTTGAGATACTTGTCAGTTAGATGGAGTGATTTATTTATCATATTGCTGCAAGGATTACATGAGGTAACACATGAAAACATGTCTGGCACAAAATGGATACTCACTACACAAATGCTCTTCTGTTATATATGAAGATACTTAAAAAATAAATAGGTTCAGAATCGTGATTTTATGATATTAATCTGGCAGGGAAATGGAAGCTTCATTATAATAGTAATGATTACTTTCAAGGAGAGAAACAAAGAGGCATTTTTAATGATCCATATATGAGTTAATAAATATCAGAGGGGAACTAATATTTACAGAGTATATTTGGGAAAGTACTACAAGAAAGTCATAAGCTTAGGAAATAGTTGGTCAGCTTTCAAGCAGCAGTAAAGATAATAGTGTAATTCTAGAAAATTCAGCTTTAAAGTATTGGAAGAACATATATCACGAGTCTTAAAGAATAGAATTGAGTCTTAGGAACTAGAATTGAGGAATCTTTGAGAGACAGTGATTCATTGAAACTCAAATTCTTTTCTTGTCAAATATCAGATAGATATGGCACTCCACACCAGTTGCAAAAACTTCTTGAGTGATAAAGATGCTGTAGTTCAAGGAGATTAAGAAGAATATACCAGGTAATAAGCCCTTTCATGCAATTAAGAAGCTATAGCTTCTTCAAATGGAAGGAGGAGTGTAGGGGTAAAAGAACAAAACTAGGTATTGAATTTAAACCAATGGATATCAAATAGATAAGAAACTAATAATATTTTGAGAAAATTAAATTGCTAAGAAACTGGGAACTTGCGCTATCTTAAACTCTCTTTGAAACTCAAAGCAAATCTTAGAACTTTCAGCTATTCTCAGAGCTGAAATGGAAAAGACCACTCCTTGAGTGGCCTTGAGTTTTTGGAAACTAAATCAGGGTTAGTCAAAATATGTCCTCTGATCTAGAGCAGGAGCTCTTCACAATAACAATACAGTAGGAGTTAAGGTCTCTGTGGATCTGTCTACTTATTATTTCTTTCTTTCCCCTTCTGAATAAGACAGGAGTGTTCGCTGTGGTTATCTTGTCTTGATTCCACATTACACTTTGAGTATCGATGGTGTAGATAACCGGTCTATTTGGTTCATTGGCCTTTGGTGTAGGATATACTATATTTAAAAGGAGTGAAAAAAAGAAAGAAAAAAAACAACAACTGTAGAATATCACCATGAGATCCCATATTTTGAGTTTAATGTCCTGAATGGATAAGACTGGGTTGTTTCACCTACTGAGTAATAGACCATGTCCTATATATGTGAAAAAAGAAAATTAAAAAAAAATATTTTTCATCTGAAGAGTCATTTGTGGCAAAGGCAGTAGGAGTTTACCAGAATTCCCTATGTTGCCCTATATTTCTTGAATCTGTTATAGTTAAGCAGGGTCAAGTAAGGCGCTCTCACCAACAGAACTGCAGGAGGAAATAGGTTTCCTACCTCAACTGAAGCACACAAAGTCAACATACAGATTTTCATCTTTCTCTCTCATGCTATAAACTGAGAGATTGTAGTGTTAGACAGTAGAGTAACGAAAGAGTGGAATTCCATTCGCTTGGAACAACTTTCTCTATTTTGACCTGACAGACATCTGTATAGCAAAAGCAAGAACTAATGGGATTGTTTGATTTTGTAGCATAACCTAACATATCTTGATCATTGCCATGATAATCTAGTACATGAACTAAGAAATGGAGTGAAAGTTATTAAAGAGTTATTTTCAAAAAAATCTTTCTTTTGCTCCTATTTTCCAGAAAAAAACACACACTCAAATGTTCATCAAGTGACGCTCCCCAGAATACATCTGGTTACAGCATCCAGGTCCAGTGCAGAGGATCTCGGGGAGAAATGCGATTGTCTCTACCTTAGTCCTAGACATAGATTTTCTTGTTTCAGAGACCAATAAAGCAAAAAAGTCATATGTTTCACACTTACTCAAGCTGTAATAGTGAAACTAGAATGCTTTTTGTAAACTTTCATTTTTCTCTATATTCTTCTCTTCCTTGAAGGACTGAGGATATATTTTTCCTAAATTTGAAACCAATTACTCCTCTTCTTATTCCATTTATTTCTTTTTCTCAGGAATTATAAGAAATAATTACTCTTTCTTCCCTCTTATTCTAATCTCATCCTCTTATCCATAAGGTTTGACATAGACTCAAACATTTATAATACTATATATGAAGTACCTTGATCTCAGTTCTCCATCAAACACTCTCTTCTTCACAGAGTAACATAAAACATTAAAGTCTGTTTTTTAAAATTAATTTCCCAATGACATGCCAACTATGACAAGTTATCAAAATGGTTCTAAGTGTGATCATTATTGACCCCATGATGGCAGAACCCTGAAAATCACTACTTTTCAGTATACTTGGTCTCTAATAAGGATTTCACAAACCCTACTATTCTCTTCAATTTTTTAAAAATTGCTTTTATGGAAAGAATATTGCAATTTATCAATAATTGGTCTGAGGAATACATGATAGCAAATTTCATCTATATATAGTGCAGTAGATTCACCAGTATTTTCACTTTTTCCCTTTACTCTACTATTAATCCCCTTCATCCTGTCACCCCTTCCACACCTCCCCTATCTCTTCCTGTACACTCTGATTCACCTTCCACCACCTATGAAAAGTGCATTGCCCTTTTGATTAATTCTCTTTTTTAGCCTATTATTCTTTAATTTAGATAATTCTTTTGCTTTCTATCTCTAAACACCTTGTATAATGTCTGTCCTTCTCCTTTTGACTTATTTCACTAAGCAAAATTCTCTCCAAGATCATCCATGTTGCTGCAAATGTCCGAATTTCTCCTTTTAATGGCTGCATAGTATTCCACTGTGTATTTGTACCACCTCTTCTTTATTCACTCATCTACTGATGAGCATTTAGGTAGTTTCTAGCTCTCAACTATTGTAAATAGTACTGCAATCAACAAAAGGGTGCATATAGCTCTGCAAATAAGTGTTGTTATGTTTTTAGATAGAAGAATACCTGGATCATATGGAATTTCCACTTAAATTCTTTGCTTTTTAAAATGGTTGCACCATTTTACACTCCCACTAACAATGAACCACATCTTCTCAAGCGCTTGTTCTTTCTTTTTTTCTTTTTTGGATGAAAGACATTCTCACAAGTGTGAGGCAATGTTTCATTGTTGTTGTTTTGATTTGCATTTCCTCAATGACAAGAGAAGTAGAGCATCTCATGCACCTGCCTGTTGGCCATTTGTTTGTTGATGTAAAGCCAGAAACCACAGAATACATAGAAGAAAACTCAGGCAAAGCATTACTGAACATTGGCCCGAGAGATGTCTTTGGGAACATGACCCCAATAACAAGGGAAATAAAAGTCAAAATAAACAAATGGGACTACAATAAACTAAAAAGCTTCTGCACAGCAAAAGGAACTTGCATCAAAACAAAAAGGCATTCAACTGAATTGGAGAAGATATTTCCCATCACACCTCTGACGAGAAGTTCATATCCAAAATGTACAAAGAATTCATAAAATTGGACAACAACCACAAATCCTAGTGAAAAATAGGTGGATGAACTTACAGACACTTATCCAAGGACGACATACAAATGGTCAACAGGTGCATGAAAGATGCTCTATTCTCTTCTTTGGAAACGTATTTTCCACTTAGATTCCCTAGATCATCTTCATACCCAGCATGTCCCAAATGTCTTACCTCACTGCAGGAAATAAGAAATTTTACTGAATTTTTCAGTTCAGAATATATTCTGAACTGAAAAATTCAATAATATGACCTCTCTTATTTCACAACGCTGATTTGAATCCCTATATATTTTCAGAAATTATGACCTCTCTTATTTCACAACGCTGATTTGAATCCCTACATATTTTCAGAAATTATAGACTTTCTCTCAGTTCCTCTTATACCCCTTTGTCTGATCCACCATAACATGCAGTACTTAGGCAGTCTTTTAAATAGACTCAACTGCATCTTTTCCCTTTGAGAGGCATTTCTCTATATTTCAACCAGAGTGATCTAAAAACAATTCTGACATTTTAATTACCCTAGCAAAATTTTTTCAATGATCGTTTCCATCTCTGTCATGAAAAATTAAAATCCTTCACACGGCCTCCCAAGCCAAAAGTTATCTAATCTTATCACTCTGTCTTTTTGTTCCATCCTCAATTCCTATTATACACCATGCTTTTGTTTGTTATGCCCTCCTTTCTCTGTCCTTCTTATATATTCTTCAATTCTGAATAGACTGCCTTTAAAAAATGATCTGTCTAATGGAAATTTTTCTTTTATCTGTCCGGTTATGTATCCTTTCCCAATCTCTTGACATATTAGACCACTTCTACTTTCTTTCATAGCACTTGTAATAATGGGAACATTTGCGTTTTATTAAATATATTCTTTTCTTTTGACTTGTCAGGGTCATGTGACTGATAATCTGATTTATCTTTTTCATCCATGTGTCTTCAGTCTCTAGCATGGTATTTGTCACAGCGTTGATTCTCGAAGTCATTAACTTATCAAGGGGCACATTGGTTTGCTCACATTAAAATCATTAAGGAAAAATTAACATGAAAACATGGAGAACAAAACCCATAATTTTGCAATTAATGAATATATTTATCTATATAAATATATTTATCTGTATATTTTAGTGTTAGAACTCATGGTGGACAAGTAGACCGACTTTCCCTTCTCTTTTTCAGGGATTTCTCCTCTTACCCTGCAGGGGACTGGTATGGAAAGATTAGGAAGGATGCAGACAGCCTAGATGGAGGCTGAAGGAAGAGCAAACCTGGAACAGATGACTCAGGACAAGCCTCTGGCTAGGTTCAGGTCTCAGAGGTGGAAAGGATACCTGAGACTTCCTTTATTACTCAGCACATTGTAGGAAGATTGGTCATGATTTGGACCCAAGTGATAGGCATTAAAAGTTAAGAGTTTGGATTTTCAAATAGGATCTCAAATTAAACTCTCCAAGTAAGAAGTCTAGTGATGAATAATATTAATACTTATAACTAACATTATGTGATGATAACTGGGTTCTAGAACACTGTTGTGAACTTGTTTTAGGCATGGTCTCATACATTCTTCACAGAAATCTTATTGTGCAGATAATATTTTAATACTCATTTTATATAATAAGAAAATAAGGCATTAAATCAATGCACTTGCTCAGAAACTCACAGGACAAAGCTGTTTTGACTCTGTTCTAGTTCAGGAAATCTACCTGCAGAGCTTGAATCACTTTTCATTTCTTCATAGAACTTTCAAATTGGGCTTGACCTTCTTATTCTGGCTCTATGTGAACTTAGTAAGGTAGATACTGGAGAAAATATTTTCATTTAAGTTCAATCTCTCCAGTAATATTATCCTCCAAATGTTTTTCATTCTGAACACAGGAAAATTCTCAAACATTTGATTTTAATGTTGCAAGCATTATTTAAAAAGTCAACTGTGTCCATTCAGCTTTATAAAAACAAAGTACACTACATAATTTTCACCTTCGGTTACCTGTGGTTTTGACACTTTTTGTAATCATTTTCCTTTCCAAACCTTTCAAAGATGCACAGATATCATAGGTTTCTAATTTATCCTCAGCTTTGCATTGGGGGAAATCAGGCTTCTTTGTCAGTTAAAGCTAAGGTGTAGTGATGCTTTTAGCTGAGGGGTAAGAATACCTTTGTTGGTAACTTCAGAAAGGGCTAAATGGATTTCTGATTAATTTTTCAAAATTCCTTTTCAGGATGAGGCAGAGAGATTTTTAGGCTACTAGGAAAATCTTTTATATACATCAATGTGACAAAAAATAATAAAACCCCACTAATGCACTTTATTCTCTGATAGGATGATGTGATTTAGTTTGTCAGAATTAACTCATTGACCCCAAATATTTGCATCCTAACTATATGGGTTGTTCAAAATTTCAATAGACAATAGTTTTTTCAGCTATAGGGAACATCTCTAGGTAAAACACAAATACTCTGAGGAAGTAAATTTACACCCAACATTTATGCCCAAACTGGTTATTAATATATAAATATGTGTTCTCAGAGACTGCCTAGTGAGACAGGTGGTAATAGTTTTGTAGGGAAGGGTAAAGGAGAGATGGAGGGGAGGATGGGGCACTAGTGCTTTGAGCAGATGTTGAAGGCAGACTTCATAAGGAAAGGATCAGCATTGGGCCAAAAAGTACCTCAAGAAAGGAGGAAACAAAAGCAGAGCAGGGACGAAGATAAAGGGGAATATGGGCAAAATATAAAATCAACTTGTTTGCGTCTGTGTTCTTTAGGGCTGACCAGGAACTAATCAAGCATTCTGAATGTTTTACTTTAGCACCCTCAAAGGAATTTTGAAAATTTCTAACTTTATGATTTTTTCCCCTGCCTATTCCCAAACATAGTATTTATTGCCTTAGAATCACAGTCAAATGTGAGTAAGATGTCACCCCTGGAATTCAGGGTCTATTTACCCAGAGTGTTCTGGACATGTCTGGTTATAAGCAATTCCTATGACACCCATCTCCTCATTAAAGGTTAAGATTTAGTTATATTTGATATGGCTTTTGGAAATTTGTATTTTTGATTAGTATTTTATATGATTTTATAATTGGACAAGTTTGGAAAACCCCAGTCATTTACAGGTCAGAAAATTGAGCCTTAGAAAGGGGAAAGAATGTTCCCAAAATAACCTGGTGATGAGAATTTTAACTGAGTTAAAGAGCTGAAAACCTCTGTTCAGAATGAAGTGTTCTATTCCTGATCCTAAGGCCATCCAGTTGTTCACTGATTTATCTACTTATAAACTGATTCCTTTGCCCCATTCCTTCTCTGTTATTTTTAAAGTGTGCTACAACTCGATAAATCAGATGAGAAGGGTGAGGAGTAAAGATCAGATTGTTTTGATGTTAACCTTTTAATTAAATCAATTGCTTGCGCCTCTAATAAAGGGAGTTTAAATGAAAAAATAGAAGAGAACTAGTGTGACATATTACATGTCCTCATTTGGGAGCATACAGAAGGCAAGAAGGACCAGGAAACCAGAATTCTTCCTTTTGAATTGAAGAGTCACCTAAAGGTCAGAACTCTGTAGGTTCTGTTGTTAGAAACAGTATTTCAAGTCCACAGATGCCTCTGCAGTGGCTCCACTCAGCCTGAGGAGGAGGGTAAGACCATCCCAGGAGACTGCCTATTAGCACATTGGAGAAGGCCCAGGAAAGCAGGCTGCCTTGTTATTAATGGTAAATGAACTGTGGAGGGTGCTGTCAGATAACCTCTCTCCATCCGCCCAGGTTCTCCACTCCACATCATTCCCCTTATGGTGTTGTTTTTGGAATTATTCTCAGGCTGGGTCTAAAGTTTGCTTCCCTGGTTCTAGAAATGGCTGGTAGCCAAAGTGCTTTTGTACTGAGGACTAATTGGGGGTGAGGTGAGGCGGTGTGGTCAGCTCCTGGAGCTAGAATAATGGAAAATGTCTAGAGAGTCTATTTTTAACTGCCTTGGCGCCGAAATTGGCTGCTCAGAGGGGAGCTGCTCTGAGTGGTCAATACACCTGAAACCAAATCGGGCTTGCTATTATGCACCTTATTATAGAAAGGGCATGTTTTTCTTCATCCTACGGTTCAGTTCCTTCTACATACCACAACTTCCTGTTTATTGAAGACTATGGTGCATTGGAAAATATAAACAGCGAGGTGGAACAGTATTGCATTTGAAGCCAAGATCCACACTCTTTGGATGTCTGATTAATGAATTTAGCTTCCTGAGCCCTCCTGTTATTATCTAGCTGTTGAAGATCATACTTTTCTTCTGCATTATGCTTAGTGCGAAAAGTCAGATGCAGAAAGACAAACACCACATGATTTTATGCATATGTGGTATATGGAGAAACAAAACAAATGAATGTACTAAGTAAAACACATAAAGAAATTTAATCTTTAAGACCAATGAGTAGTTATCATAGTTAGATGATAAAGAGGAGAAGGGTGGATAAATCCAGGAAAAGTGATCAATTTTAAGATGAAGAATAGAATTGAAGTTAGAGCTGTAATATTTTGTAGTGTGCTCACTTTAAACTTATACAATTTTATAATGTAAAGCTAAAACTAAAGTCAGAACATGATACAAAAGAAGCAGAGCTCATAAAGGGTAAATATGACAAGTTATATTTGTCACATTGAATGATGCAAGAATTTAGCAAGAATTAGAACTTAATAATTATTGGAATTTAATAAGAATATGAGTTTGATGAGTTTTCTTAATGAATAAACTTTGAGCACTTGAAAAGGGCAATATCTTTTTGCAAAGAGCAAAAACTCTTTAAATGTCATTGATTGCCTTGCTTCAAAAATTTATTCTGTGATTTATTCAGCATATGTGAGTCAACAAAAGTGAGTCAAGACTGAACCGATAAAAAAAAAATCAAGTTTTGGGGCAAGAAAAAGAATGAAAGAATGAAAAAAAAAAAAGAAGAGAAATAAAGAAAAGAAACTCATCTAAGTTAATTTGCCACTGCCTAACAGACACACTAAGCTTGTTCCTGGAGAAAATATCCCTGTCCTTCAGATTCCCTTATTCATTGCTGAAATACTAAAGATAAGGTGTGGAAATAAAAAAAAAAAAAAATGTTTTAAAAGGGGAATGGATGAATTGGGTTAAAAATGAAATTCGATAAGGATTGCATGAATCTGTACATTGATTTGGGTAAGATGGCCATTTTAGCAATGTTAATTCTTCCAGTTCATGAGCATGGGAATATCTATTTCTTTCTCTTCCCCCCCCGCCAACCTCCTCCTCTTCTCACCCCATTCTTCCCCTTACTCCTTCTCCTTCTATTCCTTCTTCTTTAGAAAAGGGGAGACAGGCTGGAATGAAGGCAGGCAGGCAGCAGGCAAGGACGGAAAGGAGAGGATAAAGAAAGCGCTTTATTTATTTAGTTGCTCCCTTGATCCTGTGACCACAAAACCAGATCCTTGAATTGTTTGTGAACTGCTCCTTAGACACAGGCTTAACACCTGAACCACCAGGGAGTGCCCATATATCTTCTATTTCTTTTAATAATGTCATATAGCTTTCAATATATTGTTCTTTCACCTACTTTGCTAAGTTTATGCCTAGATATTTTATCCCTTTGGATGTGATTACAAATAGAATTTTTTTTAATTTCTTTTTCCTCTAATTCATTTTTTGTATACAGAAATGCCACATAGTTTTGCATGCTGATTTTGTATCCTTCATTTAATGTATTAATTTGTTATTTCTAGTAATTTTTTAGTGTTTTCCAAGTACATTATGTATCTGTGAATAGTGAAAGATTTACTTCTTTTCTGATTTAAATTTCTAATGACCTTTTCTTTTTTAATTGCTCTGGTTAGGGTTATTGTTTAACAATAATAATCAAAGGAGCAATCCTTATCTTTTCCTCAATCAGGAGAAAAAGCTTCAATTTTCACCATTGACCATTAGTTACCTTGGGTTTGTCATATGTGTCCTTTATTATGTTGAGGTATATTGCTTCTATTCCCATGTTATGGAGAGTTTTTAGTCACAAATGATTGTTTTATCTTGTCAAGTGCTTTTTCTGTATCTATTGATACGATCATATTATTTTTGTTTGTCTTTTTGTTAAGTAATTAATTATGAAATAAGGTGAATATCACATTAGTTAATATGCATAGGTTTGCATCCCTGGAATCCACTTGGTCATGATGTATGGTTATTTTAAAGGTATCATTGGATTGAATCGGCTAAGGTTTTCTTGAGGATTTTTACTTTTAAGTTCATCAGAGATACTGATCTATACTTTATTTTTTTTCTGAGTCCTTGTCTGGTTTTGAAATCAGGGTATTGTTGGAACTCAAAATATCATTTAAATGAAAAATGAATGAAGAATAAAAATAATTTCTTCACAAATCAGTGTTGGTTTAATCTCACCTTTCATATGGCCTTCCTCGAATCATCCTACACCGATTACCTTGTCCTCAGCATATCATGAGTATGTAATGTTTGTTCAAATTCTACTTTAATCTTTCTTATATTTTTACTTACATACTTTGAGTACAACCTATATTCCAAATTCTTATGATTTGCTGAGGGAAACTTAAGATGAATCACCACAACTGTGCTCTCAAAAAGTAGGCGTCTAACAATATTTATCCTAAAATATATGATAATGTTTTATTGTTGATAGAAGGCATAGCATGCTTGTGAAGCCCTAGAACAGAAGCACTTAGCACTCATAGGGAACTCAGGATGGTTTCTAGATATGAATACAACCTTTCCATAGTATCTCACATAAGATTTTCAAATGCTTTTCTATGTGAAACTGAGTGTGTGTGTATGCGCGCACAGTTCTTGTTGAGCTGTAGTTTGGAGAAGATATTTTTTTCATATAAATTCGATTTTCGGAGAAGGACTATGTAGCTTCAGTTGGTTATTTCCTCAGCTATCTTACATACTTATAAGTCATCCTTAAAATCATTAAAAGAAGTTAAAAAGTTATTTTGAAAATCCTAAAATCATACTTTTTCCAATGACCATGATAGCCAAAACCCTATAAAAGTTTGGAAACATGCTTTGCCAGTGGGCTATTGATTTAATTAATATAATAGATAATGGAAGAGAATGTGTCTGCGTTACCACATGGCTATCCTCCTAGAATGAGGATTGTTGTAGACAAATGAAAGAATGAAAGAAGATGAATGCCTCAACAGAGCTAGATAGATGTTGTGCATGGAGCTGCCTTTTTTTAGTTAGGTTATGGAAATGGAGGCATCTTGGCAGACCACATGATTAGATTTAACTGCGTCTGTATCATACTTCCCTAGCAAGTGTACATAATGCAAGCCTAAAATACTTTTTGATTGACTTGTCTTTGATTTGGAGGTGGAACAGGATATTATGAGCTCTGAGCTCAAGCCCAGGCCAAACCAATCTCCAACAGCAGATTTCTTAATAAAAATGCAAGGCCCCTGAAGGATCCCTGTATTTCAGCCTTACTTCTGGCAGTTGTAATTCAAACTCTAAGACATATTCTTCCTGTGAGTTGATGTCAGAGTTTCTTGGAGTATAGTCTCCCTCTTTTGGGCAATAGATATATGCCTGTGCTGAGGTTATCCATGCTGTTTAAGTGCATTCACAGTTTTAGTCAGAGGAGATGAAAGGTGTTCTAGACAAATATAGTATTTTCAGCCATTAACTTACCTCTTGCAACAATAGTGAAAGACAAAGCAGATCTGAGCCTAGTATACAGAAGACATTTCTAAGGGTGAAATGTACTACACTTCTTGTATGTATATTTTAAGCAGACAGTTTAGTTGGCAAAGTAATAGTTTCTAGAACCCAAATAATAAGGAAATGTTTCTGTTTCCTCAGTCCAGCACAATGAATACTCCAACCCATATGCTTTCTCTAAAATCCACCCACAATCCTACTACTTAAGCAGCTTGAGAGGGATCTACCTGGTGAACACTTCTGATACAAAGATGGTATGTGGAATGCTACAGTGGTCAAACGCATGAAGTACACACATGGAGTGGATGTTGGCGCACACTGGTGGCAAGACACAGGACAAAATAAGGGGTAGACTGCTGGTACATCATTGATGGCTTTGAGCACAGGATAAAAGTGATTCATATTACTCTGATTCTAGCATCACTTAAGGCATCCAGCATACATGTATCATACTTTAAAGTCTCCTCTGCAAGAACTTAATGTATCCATATTTTTTTCTGTGAAAGATGAAGTCCAGAGATTATAAATAACATCCCCCAAGTCATATAAATAGAAGAAGCTAAATTTCAATTCAGAACTGAGTCACTGTCTGCATTTTTACAAAATATCCATTTTAGGTACTGGAGCATCAAATAGATCCACAGAGGGGCTGAGTTGTGATATTATAAATATGTGTGTTCTATTGTTCAAATTTTTGCCCATCTCTTACATAAATATCTGAGCCCTTCTTCTCCATGTTGTTCTCCTCCCATATGACCTTACCTTCAACAGGTTTTCACTGTTGATGTGCATAGTTCGCAACCATTAATAATATTTTGAACCTACTCTGCCTACTCCACTCACATCCAAGAGAGAGACTTTTTATGGGGTATGGAAAAACACTTTAAAGAAATGTTTAATATAAAGTCTCAAAAATATGCTTTGAATAAATATGACGAACGGCACAGATAAATTTCCAAGAGGGGGCAAGGCAGAAGCATTTTCTCCCCAGTGATTTAAGCTCAACTCACTTTCACTTGGACACTTTTTCATGACTGGTACTATAAAGATCTATCAAAAATAACCTGATACTGTTCATTCACCAAAAGGTTTCTAGCACAACACTATACCAGGAATGGCTATAGAGAAGAAAGTCTAGTCCATGCTTTCAAGGAGCACATCTTCACATGAGAGAAACTGACAAGAAAATGGACAATCAGAGCACAGGGTAATGAATCTAGAGCGGATTGTTAGGCCTTGCTTTCTGCTGCCCCACAGCGACAAGGGATGGAAGTAAATGGTAGTTCATAGAAAATAGCTAGACATAAATGCAAGGGAATTATGAAGAAAAAACATGTTGTCTTGACTCTTGAGTGATCCTCAGTCTACTGAGGTATTCAGCTTGGGTTGAATATGCTCATTCTTTTCCCACTGAAGTCGATTGCCATTTTCTTCATGATAATGATAGACTACTTATCTAAAGGATGATTGCCAAAGTGAAGCTTCCTGAGCTCCTATAGAGGTATGGCATCCAACACGGCAGACTTTAACTAGAAGTAGTCTAGTGGGCATTTGAAATATGGCTGATAGAACCAATAAATTATTTTTTATTTAGCTGAAATATGCTTTAAGAGCAAAATATACACTGAGTTTTGAAAAAAAAAGTAGCCTGAAAAGACAAACGTAAAACACCTCATTAATGTTTTGTTTATTGAATACATGTTAAGGACATATGGACTGAATAAAATATGCCATCAAAAACAGGGGCAAGGACTTGAGGAGGAAATAGCACATGCAAAATAAAGGAGAGTATTTCACAGACATATTTATTAACTGAGTTTGCTATAACAAGATGTCATAGCAAGAATGTTGACCATTAGACATTTATTTCTTGTTGCTATGGAGGCATGGAAGTTCAAATTCAAGAAGCTGAATGATTAGAATTCTGGTGATAACCCTTTCTTGGTTTGCAGGTGGATACCTTGTTATCTCCTACAGAAGGAGAGCAGAGAGAGAAAGAGGAAGTGAGCACCCCTGTTTTATAAGACATGAAGTTTCCATGCTCATGACCAAATTACCCCCCTCCTATTGTCCCATTTCCAAATATCCTCACTGGGGAGTAGGTTTAAACAAGTGAATTTTGGGGGAATCACAAACATTCAATCTATAGAAGATAATTATAAATTATATACTATGACTAGAGTGAAGGAGACATGTAATGGAGTATGATAAAATAACCAAAGATGAGGATGGAGGTAGAAAGAACATCTATGTCAAAAGGAGAACCTGTTTGTGTCTGTTTAAGGAAATTGAAATATATGGATCTTTAAGTCTATGAAACCGCTAAAGGATAAGAAACAGATTTTTGAAAAAAAAATCAATGAACGACATTGCCATTTAGAGTCATGAGAAATGCAGGTTTCAGTGATAGAGATCCATGTAGTATTTAGATTCTCTCATTGAGAATACCTAACATATTGTAACTGCTAGGCTACTAATTGCTAACTAAGTATAGATTTTTATTCCCAATGTCAGGCTAATGTATACACTTAAACTTGTCCTCCTATCAGTAGCTTTCTCATCATCAGCAGAAAAACCAAGGAGCTAATGTTATTCATCAGAGATACTTTTAAAAGTAGGGATTGGGAATTATTTTGCAGTGAGAGTGAATGTCCACCAGGTGGCAAATAATAGTGAATCCTGTTCCTGCTGGCAGACAATTTCTGTTACTACTTTCCTGAATACCGTCTAGGGAAGCAGGATTTGCCTGGGGGTGATTATGTTGACATTTGACTTCAGAAGAGGACACTTGAAAGGGGAGGAAATAGGAGAACTTTACTTTTCAAATGTAAAAGAGGTAGATTTACTTGGAGCTGACTTGTGAGATTTCAAAAGCATATTTTGAAAATACTTATCACCTGATAAAGAAAATTGGAAAAGGAAAGCAAAGAGAATACATAACAGTGGTTTTTACAAGAGAACACTTAGTATTCACAGTTTTCTAGTCAAAACCTCTGCTCGCCTTTTCAATGTTAAAGGGAAAATAAATTTAAAAAATATTTAGAAATAGTTAACCAGATAACATATGAGGAGCTTGCAATTGCCTTAAAGCAAAAATATGAGAGGTCCAGTCCTGCACCTGCTAGGAAATGGCTGTGTGACTTAGTCAAGGTTTTTGCCTTCTCTGGGCTTCAGACTTCACACGTGGTTAGTGAAATGGTGGATAACTGCCAATGTGAATAGTTCTTCCTAATGACCATTAATTACAAGCCGGCTTGTGTGCTGAAAGTGACTTGTGAAAATATCTTACTTTTCACAACAGCTCTGAGGCAGACTTTTGTTTAACCCTGCATTGTTATAAGGAATCAGGCACAGAAAGTTGGGTGGCATGCCAAGCCCCAGCACTGGTAGACACTGGAACCAGGATTTGTATCCAGATGTGGTACAATTCAAGTCCATATTTACCACAAAGAATGCCTTTATGAATCATCTCTAAAATATTTTCCATGAGAAAAGATATTAGAAAACCTGAAGGAATTTTAAAAAGTGACAGAATAGCAGCTTTAAAAGTTGAGCAAAACTAGAAAAAATGTGTTTGCTTTAAATTATTGTATACTTCCTATTGCTGCTGCAACAAATGACCACAACCAACAGCTTAAGACAATGCACATCTGTTGTTTTACAGTTCCGATATTCACAAATCTGAAAGGAGTCTCACTGGGCTAAAATTAAGGTGTCAATTCTGTGCTCCTTCTGCAGGCTCCTGGGGAAATCCCATTGCCTTGCTTTTTCCATCTTCTAGAATCACTTTCATTCTGTTGCTCCAGCCCTATGCTTATACTTCACCATTAAAATCAACAGCATAGTGAAACTCTATTCCCGGGCGTGACTCTTTTGCTTCCCTCTTTCTCTTCTACGGAAGGACCTTTGTCATTATAATGAGCTCCTCAGGGTAGTTCAGGATAATCTCAAAATCCTTAACGTAAACCAGTTGGTCCTATAAGGTAGCTTATTCTCAGGTACTAGAGATCAGCATGGACATATTTGATAGGTCATTATTCAATATATCATACTAGTTAACCGGTATGGAGTTTCATGATGTTTCTGGCACTGGTTTAAACACATAGCAAAGATCAAAATTTCTCCTACCTACATCTTAGTGAGAAAGTTACTATTATTAGCTTCCTTTTTTTAAATGAAAAGGTTTGAATCAGGGATTTTATGTTTAGGATTAGAAAATAATAAGTAGCACAGTCTATTTTCCGCAGTCTTCATTCTTATTCTATTATACATAAACAAGGTCTTTATAGTAAGGGTTATGATTGTGTTCACAAGTGTTTTCAAGGTACCAATATCTTTGTGATTAGCAATGTCAGCTTGAATCTACTTTAGATCTTAAGATCCTCGTATTATTAGCTAAAGCAGCATTACAAAGCACTAGAAGAACTGCCCTTTTGATCATCTCCAGTAAGTTGATTTCTTTACTTAATCCTCAAAAAAGACTCAAAATTCCATGCATACTACCAGTGAAAAATAAATATCTCAGATATATATGCATATATACACATATGTATTTGTTTGCTTCTTTGTTTACAATAATTTTGTGGTTTATACTGATTTAAGCACAAATTTTTAAATTTATATACAGATAAATGTATTATCTTTCTTCGCTATGTAGTTCCATGAGTTTTGTCACATGCATTCATTAGTTGTAACTGCAACCTCAAATGAGACACAGAACATTCTCTTTTTTCCAAGAACCCATATTACTCTTCATAGTCTCTTCCATCTAGCTTTTCCTCTTTAACTAATGGATTGGAAGAAGTGTTTCATTTCTAAATATTTGGAGATTTTTCATTTTTGCTCGCTTATTAATTTATAGCTTAATTATATAACAACCATGCAATACACTGGAATATGATTTTAAGACTTAAATTATTAAAGATAACTTTGCAATACAGGATATGGTTTATCTATATAACTTGAAAATAATGTGTGCTTTGCTATTATATGGAATATTCTAGGAATGAATGATTCATCTGCATTGATAGTGTTTTTCAGTTCTTACATAGCTTCTCTTATATTTTATCTACTTGTTTTATTAAAGATATATAAAAATTTTAGTGACATTTTTATTCGAGAGACGAATATTAATGTTTCCAAATATGCTTGTGGATTCGCTCAATTTCCTTTTTAGTTTTGTCAGTTTTTGCTTATGTATTTTTTTAAAGGAAAAAATTCAGGCAGGGATGAAGGTGAGTAGGCAGACAGGCAGGAAGAGAAAGGAGGAGGAAGCACTTTTATTTAATTTTATTTAGTTGTTCACAATGGTTGATCTCTCCAGACCTGGGACGTATACCCGGGCCCTTGGGATGCCATGTGGACTGCACCCTTCAGAAGTGGATGACCAAACTGCTACTCTATCAGGGTACACCTGTTCGTGTATTTTATGTCTTTTAGGTAATGCTTTAATCATTTATGTGTTTTGAATTCCTTCTCTTTATTGTCTATCCACTTAAGCTCAGTATGGCCTTTTGGTGAATTGTCATTTTTGTCACTATGTTATTTTCCTGGTTCTGAAGTATATTTTATTTAATAACCATGGAGCCATTCCACATCAAGATCTGTGAGAGTCAGATTTCATTCTTCTTGCAAACTAATAGTTAACCTAGCATAAGGTCCAGGGATGTCGATTAAGGGCACAAAAATCTTGGAGACAAAACGCCATTTAAATTCTCACCAAAATAGCAGTATCCAGAGTATTAGCTTTGTGTATCAGGTTCTTAAGCTTCAATCCCACAAGGAAGCATGAAGGCAGAGGACTCTTGATCAGTAGTAGGCCCTGTTAAAGTGAGGAAATCTGAGCTTAGGTCAACAACATCTTTGAAAGAGTGCCCTAATATGCCTGCCTTTTGGTGCAGATAAAGCTAGGATGCCTGTCTCTAATGTTACTTCCTATCCAAAACTCCTGATAAGGTAACTTGGAAAAAAGATTCATGACACCTAGCTTGCAAAAAGGCAGAAATGCAGACAAACTGAGAGAACGGGCTCCTGCCACTACATTTTCTCTCTTTGGTGCTTTCATGGGGTATAATTTTTCTTCCTTTCACTTCTATTATCAGCGTGATCTTATTATGGCAATAGCATACATTTCATCTGGGTTTTTCTTTATTTTTAATCCAGTTTGACTTTTTATTTGATGTTTAGACTATATAGCTTTACTTCAATGGTTGCTATCTTAAGATCTAAGTAAGTCATTTCATTATGTTTTCTCATTGTCGACTGTTTCTTGTTCCTATCATTTCCATTTGTCGTATATTTTTATTTCAAAATTATTTTATATGTATTTTAAAGTTCAACTGTTTTATTCTTTTTTATTTTATTTCTTTGTACAAATTTTGGTGGCTGCTTTTAAGATGACAGTGCATGGCACGCCCTGGAGGAGTAATGGTTGAGTTACTGCCTCTGGCTGAGTGCAGTACGTCACAAGGACACATTTGGCTGCCTGAGTCCAGGGGAACAACCAATATGAATGACTAAATAAAAATTAGAAAGAAAATGCTTCTTCCTCCTCTTCCTGCCTGCCTGTCTAATTGCCTTTATTCCTGCCTGGACTCTTCGTTAAAAAAAAAAAAAAAAGAAAGAAAGAAAGAAAGAAAGAAAAGATTAGAGTATACATACTTAATGCTTTCACAGTTACTTAGAATTACTATTTTATGACTTCAAGTGAAATGATGAAATGGAGAAATGCTGCAATCACAAAAAATTTCGTACGTTCTTCTCTTTTTGTTGTATTTGTCATTTATATTTTGTCTACATATGTTGAAAACTCCTTTAGGCAATATTATAATTTTTTGCTTTAGACTGCCATCATTTTTTGCTTTAGACTGCCATGCATAGTTTAAGAATTCAAGAATTCTAGTCTGTTTATTAACCCATTATTTAACATCTCTGTTGCTTTTCCTTCTTTCTGGAAGTTCCAAGTTTCCATCTGGTATAATTTGTCTTCATCTGAATGTCTTCCTTTAATATTTATTTTAGAGCAAATGAGCTGGGCTGGAAAAAGTTTTATCAATTTTCCTTTGCCTTCTTTTAACTTTCTCTCTCTCTCTCTCTCTCTCTCTCTCTCTCTCTCTCTCTCTCTCTCTCTCTCTCTCTCTCTTTCTTTCTAAAGGAAAGGTGCAGGTAGAATTTAAGTAAGTAGGCAGAAAGAGAATAGAGAAAGAATCGCTTTATCTAGTTGTTCATCTTTATTGCTCTCCCAGGACTCAGGTCTTGAATCAGGGATATTGGGGTGTATATAAACTATCCTCAGCGTACTAAACCTCTAGGCCACCAGGGCATATCGATTTATTAAGAATATTTAGCATAAATATAGATTCTGAGCTCACAGTTTTGTTTTTAAACTTTTATTTAAAAATGTTTTCTGCCATTACTAATTTTTTTCGTTTTGTGCGAAATTTACTATCATTTGTATTATTGTTCCCTTTAATGTAATGGTTTGTCTCCAGCTGCTTTCAGTTTTTAAAATCAATTCTTTTTTTTCAGTCTTTAGTTTTTTTCACGGTTTATCAGAGTCTGAATATTTTTTAAATTTAATCTATTTGGAGTACGCTGTAACATTTGCATATACTAATTGATATATTTTGTCAACTTTTTAGCCATTATTTATTTTACTATGCCATGTTTTCTCCCCTCCTTTTAAGACTCTGATAACGTGAATGTTAAAACTTCGCTTTTACCTTGCAGGTTCTTAAGGCTCTATTCATTTTTTTGTTGTTATTCTTTGCTACCCTTTTTTCTCCCTTTTTCTTTTGATGTATCCTCAAATTTGTTAATTCCTCTGTAATCTGAATTTCTCCATTTTTCTTTTGATTGATCTTCAAATTTAATAACTCTTTCCTTTGCCTCATATGCCATTGGGCCCATCCAGTAATTTTTAAAAACCTGGATGGTTTTCATTTGCAATTTATCTATTTTGTTCCCTTTTATATATTGTATCTTTATCTGAAGCCATTCTTTTCATTTCTTTCAAATGTAGTCATTATTTTTCTAATCATGGTAATCATAGCTACCTTAAATGCATATCTGTTAATTCCAATATCTCTCTTTTCTCAAAATGACATCATTAATATTTTCCCTTATAAGATCTCAATTCCCTGATTCTTCATATATTGGGAAGTTATGAGTTATATTTGTGCATTTGGGGTATTATATTGAATCTCATCATCTAACTGAGAATGTTCATCTTTATATTTTAGCAGATACTTGACCATCTTATATTCAGCAGCTAAGTTCTTATCCACTTGAGGCCTCTGGTTCCAAGGTTAGTTTTCAAAGTCTGGGTGGTTCTATTTCAATATTTTTCTTTGACCACCACACAATGACCAGTCATTCTAAAACCTGATTGGTGGTCAATGCTTTAGTCCAGTTCTCCCAGTATTTTGTTTGATGCTTAAATGTATGCATGCACAGATTTCAGATGAACTCAGACTTGTCTACACAACAGTATGGGGTCACTTTATTGAGATCTTTTCCATCTGTGATTTCCCTGAAAATTTCGAACACCTGTGCATCTTATTCTGATCACCTGACAACAAATCCAGGACTTAATCTCCCTATCTTGTTATGACATTTCTGTGACTGTGTACTATCTCTGGGCCCAGTAGATGAGGTTAAGTGAAGCAGGAGACAATAGGGATCCCTCCACACTTAGAGGGCAGATGATCATCTCTTAGAATGTTGTGTCTCACAGTTGCCAATTTAATCTATGCCAATGTAAGCTTGCCTCTGGGGACTATATTAGGAGAGAGCAAAAACAACAACAAACATGTGAGTTTCCTTCTGTTATATCTGTCATATCCATGTTTCCTTTCCTACTACTTGTACAAAAATAATTTCTTTTGAAGTTCTTTCTGTCCACCCTTGGCTCACACTTCTAAGAACCATTCTGTCTATGAATCCAGTCTAGGAAAAATACAAAGGAATAAAATGCTGTCAGTTCAGTAACAACTAAAAACATATTTTCTATTCCAAATTGTCTGTTTCTTCATGTTTCCTGCATAGGTTTTTAGCTGTACCTAGTGGGAGACACATTGGCAACACACTCAATTTTCACAAGACCTGGAACCTCTTAATCTACTTTTTAAAATTTTTTTTTAAGGAAAGATACAGCAAGAATGAAAGCGAGCAGGCAGGATGAGAGAGGAAGAAGAAGCATTTTAATTTATTTGTATTTAGTTGTGCACATTGGTTGTTTTCCCCTGACTCAGGACTCACATCCAGGGCTATGTGACCTATGAACTTTCAGAGGTAACTGAAGTAACCCCTGCTCCACCAGGGCACACCTTAATTTGCCTTTAACTGTTTTAAAATTATAACTGAAATCAATGCAGCTTGAAATTCCTGAATAAAAAAGACTGAAATATTCATGCCATTATGTGCACGACTTATTTTATTTTTTTCTCTGCCAATTATGATAGTTCAAGATAGCAGACATAAGAAATCAAAAGTTGGTCTGGTAATTTGGGTCAGCCTCATTATTACTGAAGTAAGGATCTATAACTTCAGCTTCTAACTATCTCAGAGTATTAAAACTAGCTCATCGTAAGCATATCTAGTGAACTTGATTTTTTCATTAAGCCACAGGGGGCAGCAAGAAATAGCAAAAGATCAGTGGTCTTGCAGAAAAGACACCAATTTGATGACTTACTATGCTGTAAACTTGGATAAGCTATTTAACTTACATAGGCCTAATAAGTAAATCCATAAAATGGGCTATAAGAAAATTATACCTAATTTTGTACTCAGTGTTCTGAAACAAGACAAATGAAAGTGCCCAGAAAAGAGAGGAACTAAAAAAAACAAACAAGTTAACTACATTTGATACAGAATATGTATTTTTAATAGGAAACACATTTTCAAGCACAGAAGTCTAGAATATTAATTATAAAATAAAGGCTAATTTATGAAAGTTTAAGAATAGTTACACGCTCTTAAGAGGGAGTAAAAGGTACTAGAAACAATGTGTGAATATGCTCAAAATACTGTCAACAGTAAATCTTAATATATGTATAATGTCTATTGTATTTCCAACATAGCTCTTGTCTTTTGCACATGTTACCTCATCCAGTCTACACCTTCTCAGATGATAAAAGTGAGGCAGATCATGTTCATACAGCCAGAAAGTGGTAGAGTTGAGAATTTAGGTTCAAATCTCAGTTTTTACCACTATGCTCTGTTGCCTACCACAATAAATTATAGTTTGCATTATTATCAATATTATTTTGTGATTTTTATTATCATATTATTCCCGTTATTTCGAACCACCATCTCACTTTGGAATAATAATATTCACTCTTGCATGTTATTTAATTTGTAGCCAAACCTGAGTAGTTAAATCACTCATTATGGGACTTAATCTGTCTTAATTATCTTTAGCTGCCAGTTATCCTCATGTAAGAACAGCATTTGGTCCTCTTATATCAAATGAGAATAAGAGAATTGGCAGAAATCACATTGTTACACAAATTTTGGGACACAAATTTTTTGTTTTCATAATATATGGCTGATCACAGATTTTCTGAGTAGTCACATGCTAAAGCCAAATTATCAAATAGTAATGAATTTATAAAGCTACAGTGCTAGTGAAATAGAGATGAAGCTATAGTTGATAATATCATATAATTCTTGGTAAGAAACAAAATAGTTCCCCCAACATGTGCAAAAATATTTATAGCAGCACCAGTCTTAAAATTCAAGAAAAGATATTCTTGATCTGGATGAGGAAGATGTGAATTGAGCATGTTGTGGATGTTACCTGCATGTGCATGTATGATGTGTACATGCCATTGTGCACATGTTCTACTTGGTGTTCACTTTTATTTTTATAAATAATGGAGTAAAAGGTACATAAAGATTTGGGGAAATTGAGTTTGCCTCTTAAGCTTCATTTCCAAATCTAGAAAATAAAGGTGAATAAATAATAAATAATTTCTATGTTCCACTCAATTTCTGACATTCTGTAATATTGTGGTTTGTGTTAGAAGTTAAACTTTGGCTTCTGAGGAAGCAAAGGCTATACATTTACATAAGTACCAGAAGAAAGCGGTTGAGCTCAGAGAGTCTCAGTCCTTGCTTCAACTATCTGCTGACTCAACACACCTCCTTTTTCTTCAAATCCACATTTGGTTTATCAGAGACCATATTACTTCTATATTTATGATGTATCCAGGTCCTAACCATCATGTGCTGTCTCTGTGGCTTCCATCTAGTTCTAAGCTATCAGCTCTCAGAGGGACTATTCTTAACTGAATAATTCTTCTATCCTTGTTACCTTTTAACACAACAATCTTTTAAAACAGAAGTTAATGTTACTCTTCTGCTCAAAATGCTGATGAAGGCACCCACATCAATTAGCATAAAACCAAATTCCTTACAAAGACTTAGAAGATTCTGTAATACCCTGTGTCAAGGACTCTCTCTGAACATTCTCACTGCTCCTCAGCCTTTGGTTTCTCCCTCATATCTCATAGTCAATAGTTTAGACTCTTTTTCTCTTTGACCATAAAATAAGAACAAAATTAGAATTGAAAACAACAAACAGAATTTTTGCTGGCCAAAGGGAGGAGAAGAAATTAATTCTCTTAAAGTCCTTGTCAACCTCAAAAAGAAGGAAGGTTGCATAGTTTTTCAAGAGAAATGGGAGGAGTCAGGTGGTACTGCTGTATCTGAGGTCTTCAGGATTTTAAAGAATCAGAAAGTTCCAGGAACAGAGATGCATGTCCAGTTCAATTCTCATTGGACTAACCTCCGTGAATGTTTCAGAGAAGGGAAAGTCCATTCTCATGGTTGTGGTCATCTGTTCTTCTACTGATTCCTTCTCTACTAAATCTTAATCAAGTTCTTAGCTGATGATGTGATAACTTACATTCCCCATTAAGCAAACATTGCTGGAAGTGGGGATATGACTGCTTCATGACTGTTTTAATGCCAGTAACATAGGCACACTTATTTCTCTGCTGTTCCCATGTAAGGAGAATCAACCTAATGCTTCAGGTCTTTTGCATATATACTTTCTTTTGTCTAGAATGTTCTCCCAATATTCATAAAAGAAGCTTTATTTCAACTTTGAAGTTCACTCAAATATCACTTAAAGATACTTTTCTTAAAATACCCTTTACCTTACCTCCAGAACTTTCTATCTTCTAATGATCGTGCTGTATCTTTCCTTAGCACTTATGCTTTCTAATATATTATACATACTGCAATTTATATTCTTTATTCTCACTTCCCTCAGTCAGCCACCATGTGCTTTACCTCCAAAAGATTGATCTTCGAGGAAAAACCTGCTAAGATAATAAGTTACTCTCAAAATTATGAGAATTACAATGCATCATTTATTTTTTACAATTATGAATTAGTAAGAATTATAACAAGTTTTGAGAGGATTGAATTTGAACTAGATTTAATATATAGTTCTTAAATAACTTTTCATTTGAACTTTTATTAAAGTTTTAAGAGCTTTTAATGTTCTTTAAAAGTGTTATTTATTCAGTCAAATAAATATTGTAATGATTGAACTAGTTGATATATAAATTAAAAGGAAAGGGGAGAAGAAAAGAGAAGGAGGGAAGGAGGGAGAGAGAGAGAAAGAGAGAGGGAGACAGGGAGAGAGAGAGAATTTATGAAAGTATATTGTGCATCAGGATAAGAGGATCTAATCTACTTACCAAATCTCTCAGTATTATGCTTTCCTCACATCATTCTACACATTATTTTAGGTGAATATTGAAAGTCAAGTAAGTAACCTCAATATAGGGAAGCTGTGTGATAGTTCTGAATAATTATCATAGGTGAAAAATATGCATCCTTTCAGAGGGGTTTGAAAACATTTCATATGATCAAGTTTTGTAAAAAAACAAAATAAAATGAACAAAAAATACTAAACATAGACATAGATAAAAGAATGCAAAAGCTAAACCCTAAAACATCTAAATACTTTTATTATTTCATATGAATTTTTTTGTTTCTCAACATTTTCAGATTTTTTTAAAGAATTGTATCTTACTAATTGAGTAAGAAAACAATGTTTGTTTGTTTGTTTGTTTTTAAATAAAAGCATGTAAAATATGCTGAGTTCAATTAAAGGCCAATACTTTATTATCAATTGGCTACAAAGAAAATCTGGTGATGTGTGTGGAGCTCATAATCCTTCACTCTTCTGTCTTTGTTTAGGACATAAGATTTTACATTTATGCTCTCATCTTAGTGGCTTAAAAAATCTTATTATAACCATAATGCTTATCCATTTCTTTAAACCACTAAAACATAAGGTACTTAGAGCTTATCTCAAATATAAAATGAACAGAATTAAAAATATTTTTCACTGAAGAAGAAAAAGTTTAAGAGTCTTGACATGTAAACAAGAAGAAAATAGTCACTTTTGCTTCTCTTGGGTCAAAATCCATGAGCGAAAATTTTAGGGAGCTATGCAGTATGGAGCAACTATGTCTTTTCTAATAATTTAAATTATCTATTTTTTTCTCTCTCCAAACATAAAATGCTTCCTCCCCTAAATTCGCCAGGATGAAAGAAGCTAGTCATTCATCTGATGCCATAGAGATAAAATTGATGTCTCCAAATAAAGTCTTCCTATGACTTTGCCAGTTCTGAAAGTCATGAGGCGAGAAGGGAGTTTAGATGTTGCTCACCTAAAAATTGATTTCCATCTTTGTATTATCTTGACAAAAAGGTGTGCTAACTATATAATCATAAAACTAATTTTACTAGATCATAATGATGTTATATAATATTAGTTTGCTTTGGTGTTATATATTATATACACTATGTCAATTTATACACATACACATGCAAAGAGATACTCAGCATTTACAGTTCAAAATCAAGAACTTCACACTTTGATTTACCACTTCAAAAATCCCAATTATTTGAATGTTTTTGGTAATATGTGTATTTTACAATGAATACAGTATGGCAGCTTAAGACATTCTTTGCTAATTCAACTGTTTAACATAAAATGACTTGTCTGCGGTATTATCGGTCCGACCCTTCTTTATTTTGTTTCTTTTTTCATCCCATCCTTCTTTTTTGACTCTATCAAAATAAATGAAGTCTCATGCTTTATAATGCAGCATATCATATAATTTTTATAATTTATATATTAAATATTTGCATACACATACACATACATGTACATATATATCCAAGTTTCTTTCCTTCCTAGTTATGTTTTACCTTTACATTATGTTTGATAGAACCTGAGCCACTGCCTATCTGGAGAAGCTGCTAGACACTGATACTCTTAGAATAGTTTTCATTCACCATTCTAATTCTGTCACCATTCTGACTCAACCTCATCTCTCTTTCCAAAATGATTTATTCTAGTATTTTAAGATTTTCATAGTTTTCCTTATTTTCAGATTATCTTGAGATGTAGTTAACCAGTAGTAACTAGGGTTTGAGAATGGATACACTGAAGTATAAACTTGATTTCCATCTTCTAATAATGGAGCCATTCTGCCAATTGCTTCACTAAGCTCAGCCCCAGAGTACTCAGCTATAAACTGGCAACAGGTATCCATTAGTTAAGATTTAAGTTAGATAAAGTATGTAAAGGGACTAGCCTAGTGCCAGGAAGAGAGTAAGTGCACTATAAATACAAGCTAGTTATTATTAAAAAGTAACATCATTTGAGTCTCATTTATACAAAGATATTCTGTTTCAAGGCTTATTTTAGCTAATAAACTATGAGCAGTGCAAACACATAGGGATAAAAATTCTATGTATATTACTAAAAATATTTACCAATAATCAGCATGTTGATAGAGAATGCTTAAGTTGGCACTTTTATTTTCAATGGGGTTTAATTGCCATCAGCATTTCACATGAACTTCAAAGTACATAAAACCAGTGCTTCTCTCCCAAACCCTGAAAACCCTATTTCGGTTATTCCAGATTTCTAATGAGTAGGCAAATAGGTCAAATAAATCTAAACATAAAAATTATACATACATTTAATTTACTTGTAAAGCAGAGATCACTTAGATTATCTTAGTGTTTTGAGATCTAAAGGAAAAAAAAATACGGCGATGATTTCCAAGTCTGAAGAAGAGGAATTCTTTTCAGGATTTCTTAGAATTTCAGCTGGCATCATATTATATCCTGAGTCTCAGTTTTTCTACTTCTTTCTAATTAAATCTTATTATATTGAAATGCTGTTTCTGTCCTACACCACTTTACTCCGGGGAGTCAATTGCCCTTTATTTTATAAAAGATTGAAAAAAAAAGTAAAAATGAATCCCCAATATGGCATATGTGCATACACATGTGTGTGTTAGACTTTGTTTGAAAAGAGACGAAATGGAGTAGAGGGGACAGAGAGAAGTCATATTATATTAAAGTTGCATGAAATCTTCAAAATTGAATGTTAAACATGCTCTGCTTTAAAATATCCCTCAACCAGCCTTCCCTTTGGCCCTTTCCTGGTTGTTTCTCCTGATGAGTGTCCCACTTCAAGTTCCCGTCTTTCTCACCACTGCACAGATGCTTTTTTCTCAACTCTCTTCCTTTGTCTTTTCTTCCCCTCTCACTGAGTACGGGGTGAGTCTGACAGTGTTGTCTAGCAGAGCCCTTGAACTGTCTCCCTGTATTTGTTTCATGCCAACATTTGCCCATTCAGGCTGCTCCTTTCCATCCCAAACAGATTACGGGGTATTTACCCAAAAGAAACCATTTCCATTTCTAAGATAGTTTATACTACCTGCAGACAAGAGAACTTTTCAAATTTTTCTCCCACATATTTATGTTCTTCTGTCTATGGAAGAACCATGATAATTCATTTATTAAAAAAAAAAAGAATCATCAGCAAGTCTGACTCAATATCTGATTTGTGGCATTAGGGGCTAGTAGTTACATGGGGGCCATTTCTTCCAACAGGACCAAGTCGACTTGTAGAATATCTTCTTTCTCCTACCCCTTCAGTAAAGAAGGGATAAGCATTCCTCGCTGTAGAACCTGACAATGAGGATGGCAAAGGATGTTGAGGATTAAAGTCTCATAACATCTTTAGTATTCTACAGCATTAACACCAGGCACCAGGGAGACTTGCCTCTCCTACTCTCCTCTCCTCATAATGGAGTGTTACAGGACTGGCTTCCTCAAGTACTTCTTCACCAGTTCCAAAATTATGAGTTTCCAGGGGTCTGTAGACTATTGTTCTCACAGGTAAATTTATTGCCAAGATTTTCTGGGACATGGACTTCCCAATTCCTGATTGAAAAACCTTCTTTGCCCTTGAAAGTAAAAAAAGAGCTCTGGAAGAGTTAAATAAACTGGAGCCTTGTGAAAGTCAAAAAGACTGTGAGGAAGAGCTAGAAGTTCATGTCTGATAGTATTGGGTTTTATTATATTTCATTACTGACTCTTAGAAGAGCATGGCAGGTATGTAAATGGACCGATCAAGATCTAAATACAGTTTGGGTGCTTGGTAAACTCTGTCTCCTTGAGTAAGACAATCTTTTACCTTATCACAATAGTTTCCACTATACTGTTACATAGTAAGTACTCAGGAAGTTTTCCCTGTTGTTACTATTAGATGAAGGATCCACATGGTCATTGTAAATAGCTGTTAAATAACTAATAGTATAAGCACTATACTATGCCTCAAATGAATAAACAGACAAGTTTCCTATTCTCACAGAGCTTTTATGGTTGCTGGGAAATCAGACATCACAATTGCTATATAATCATTTATCATCCACTGATATATATATATGTATATATATATATACATATATATATATCTTCATATATATATGAGGATTTCATCTTAATAGAGTGGGAAGCCCTCTTTTTAAAGATAGTATATTGAATCTGAAACTTCAAAGATGAGTTAGATGGGATGAAGTTAGGGAGGGAAGGATTAGGCAAAGGGTATAACAAGGAGAAAATGATAGATTTAGAAAGATCCCGGGCTAGGAAGGCGTTCCTTTTGACAACAATGTGAGAGAAGAAGAGATCAGTAGGATGCAAATATTTTAAGTTCAAAGGCAGTGTGGCTGAGGAGTCTGGATTTGGGAGCAAGGTCTGGAACATCTGAGGACCTCTGGTCACATCTGAATGTTAGAACTTGATTCAAAGAGCCCCTGTGAAGTCATTGAAGGGTTTTATATCTCATTTTTCTTTTTTCCTAATGAAATGTTTTAGCAGTTTTCTCATCCCAAATATGAATACTAGATAGTGAGTGAACCTGAAATGTGGAACACATGTAAATAAATTGGGATGGTTTTACTCTAATGAATCCTCAAAAGTGTAGTCCCACCATGTGTAAGAGGGATTATAACATTCTGTGGGGCCTCATGGGACCTTGGGCACACCACCCAATCCTCCATTCTTCTTTCCAGAGTATATCCTGAACCCACTGTAGACCAGCTCTAAGTGTAGACTTGGAGAGACTCAGACAGTATAAGTATTTCATATTTTTTGTCAGAGTGATTAGATTATTGGAATCTGTTTCTTGACCCTTCTCTCCCTCCGCCCACCTACCTCCCTTTCTTCCTCCCTCTCTCTAGGCCATTAATGATGATAAAGTATTTGACTAAAACTGTTCCATGACTAAGACCAAAGATTAGAACTAAAGAGAGACTAATGTGGCTCTGTATACAATGGAACAGAGAGAGATAGAGAGAGAAATAAACTTAGAATTCCTATACACCAAACTGATCACAACTTTCTTAGTATTCATTTGTAATTTCATTTTGTTAGCTCCTTTGCTCTGCTAAAACAATCTTTATTTTTCTGTCACATACGATTAATCCCTATTTACTCAAGATAGTTCTAAACTTGTCTTCTGGAAGACTTCATAACACCTCTCTCCCCTCACCCCTACCCCAAATTCTGAACCGAACTGAGAGTCCCTCCATATACAGATCCTTGATTAATCATCTTTGTATCTCCATCATCTTGCTGAATGCCTGAATCTGTTTTGCTCTCACTCTTTGTAGAAAATGCAATTAAATTGTACAAGATAGAATAATCATTGTAGTGTAATGACGGGGGTGTTAAAACATAGATTGAACAGCACAGTAACTTTTTATCACCAGTCCAACATGATGTAAGTAGAGAGTAAGAGAAGTGCTTGTCTCCAGGAAGTTGAAATTAATGAATCATCCACGTTTTATATTTTACAAAAGTGTCGATCCACTAGAATTGAAAATGTGTGTTTTTAAAAACATTGAGGGTTTTTGAGTACATGGTGGCTAGGAATAACATTATAGAATAAACTAAAAATCATTTGAGGGGCTACGTGAGATGAAGTAATCTTATGTTTTTATGATTGGAAAATATGGAATAAAATCTATTCTTGACATTTAAAATAAGACATATAAATGTTTTTCCTTTATGCCCTCATTTCTATCCCATCTTTCACCTGGTCTTCACAGTGGTGTGATGGCACCTTGAGGTCACTGTTTAAGCAGACTACCCATAGTGACTTAAACACCATCTAATCTAACCCAAGGGAGGAATCCAGGAAAGGATACCCTTCCTACTTCAGTGATGGACCAGTGGGAGGTATTTGGGTGACAATGAGTTCCCTCCCTCTTTATTTCAACATGTGAGCTATATCCAAGGAATAACTCTTAGCTTAGAAATAAGGACAAAGTCTAGGCACTATTTATATTTGCTATTTTCCTCCTAAATACTTAACCCTATTCAGTTTATGCCCTATTCCTTAGTAAAGTTGAATGCTGGCTAATTCTTTTCTGTTGAACTTTCAGAGACTATGTATAAAATATCTTTATATTTATTTCACTGACTGTGAAGTAGTTGTGGGTGTGGGTACATGTGTTTAATTGAAGATTAGTGTAGCTCTAATGGAAAGAAAAAAACTTTGTGCTTATCAAGGCATTAAACTTACTGCAAAAAAGGACATCAGGCAATTTTTCCTTTTTTATTAAAACTTGTATAGGACTAATGAGAACTACCTTATCACTACTGTGCAAAGATTACAGTTCTAATGTCAATGCAGAGTTTTATAAAAATACTCTAAAACAGCAGTTGTGCAAAACATCTACAAAGTTAACTGCCTAATTGAGTCTGCATTCTCATTTCAAAAAGAATCCAGTCGTTCTCACAGGCAGGTTTGAACATTTCTGGGTAAAAAGTGGAAGCTCTTTCCTCAGGTCTCTGTGAACTGCTTCCTTTGAGAACTCCTGCAGACTCATGAATACATTGTTCACCCCCTGGAGAAGACATTCATGTTTTTATTAGTGCTTGTACAGTGTTTCAGCTTGGGCAAGCTAGGATTGGAGCTGTGTCTCTAGCATTGAGTAGTTCTTGTATTTTGGTTCATTTATTGAACCTCCTTACACAGTGCTTTCCAAACTTCAGGTCAAAATAAATCAATGGTTGCAAAATAAGTTTAAGTCTCACAAAAACTCATGAATAGAATAGAGAATATCAGATGCTTTAAGAATTAAGATTTTGCTTTATTTCTACACAATGTGACATATTCCTTTGTATGTCTGAACGTCTCAGAATTATTAAAGCAGTGCCACAACTGTCAGCTGCAATGTATCCAGTCACCATTTAATTATTTAAAATGTATATAAAATTGAAATCGACTCATCTTTCTTCTTGCTATAGCAAGAGTGTATTACTTTCCCAAGTGCTTGACTCTTTGTTTAAAAAATACTCTTAAGAATCTGTAGTGAATAAAAGGTAGAGCCTCATTATCATATGGTTGTGTTGAGACACTGAAACCAAGATAAAGTTCAGTATTTCCCTTTCAGATATAAGGTGTGGGTAGCTGCAGAGGTAAGCTAAAGAGTAACAGATGAGAGTGCACCTTAGTGGCCTAGTGGATAAGTCCACTGGATGTGGTCCACATGCATCTCAAAGACTCGAATTTGAGACTTGGGATTGGGGGCATGGGGGAAGGGAGATACAACCAGGATAAAATAAATAAATAGAATAAATGTTTCTTCTTCCTCTCCCTTCCTATCTCTGCTCATCTTCATTCCTGACTGTAACTTTCCTCTAAAAACAAAACAAAGAACAAAACAAAACGAAAAAGAGACTAGGAAGAAAAAAAAGGAGATGGCCAGAGACAATTCCTAATAGTAAGAATGGCCATTTTTTTTTAAAGAACGCTAATGTCTAAGATTTACTTTTAAATAATTTTGTTCCGTTTATGTTTCAGTCACAGTATCAAAATTAAAAAGTTAAACATAGCAATAAAATAATATTCTTGCCATAGTATTTTGGCCATGTCTTCGGTGGAAGGATAGAATGCTCCTGAGTCTGATGCAAATATGCTGTGATCTGAATTATGTATGTGCAAAGTTCACGTGCTAAAGCCCTGATGCGCAATTACCTGCATTTGGAGATAAGACTTTTAAGAAAGTAACGAAGGTTAAATGAGGTCATAAGGGTGAGGTCCTAATTTAATTGGGCTGCTGTCCTTGCAAGAAGAGGAGTAGTCACCAGGGATGTGCTCGCACAGTGACAAGGCCACATGAGAGCCCAGAAAGAAGGTGAGATCAAGCGAAAACCAAATGCTGACAACTTGTTTCTGGACTTCCATACCCCAGAAACATGAGGAGATCCGTTTCTTTTGTTTAAGTCACCCAGTCTGTGGCATTTTACTAGGGCATTCTTTACTGACTACCACACAGTCTTTGTGAATAATTGTAGAAAAGGAGCAAGTTACCATGTTTGCACTTAGAGCATTATCTACAAGAAGTGAAACAAGAGAGAGAAAATCTAAGCTAGAAAATAGAAGTGAAAATGTCACGGGGAGGTTATAGATATTAATACCTTCCCAAATCCTCAGGAATATTTGGTGACATTATGTATTTTTCAGAGAGCTTGAGATGAGACACTCCTTAAAAGTGTTCAAAGACAGACTGTAAATGAAGAACTACCAGGAAGTTTGCTACAGAATGGCATACCTGTGTTTGGTCAACAACTAGTATGAAAATGAAACTCACATTTCTATGTTGATGAAAATTGGACAAATGTGTGCAATTATTTTAATGAATTTAACATTCCTAGACCAACTATTAACAAATCAATTGATAATGTTTTCTTAGTAGATTGGGGCTAACAGATCACAGTATAATTTGAATAGCAGCGCTTGATATTAGAGTTAATCTATTTTATAATATGTTTGACCTTAACCTTTGTATATCCAAATAATATTAAAAAAATAAGATATCCTGTATTACTAGTGAAAAAAGGAAGAAAGAAAAGAAGGAAGGAAGGAAGGAAGGAAGGAAGGAAGGAAGGAAAGAAGGAAGGAAGGAAGGGAGGGAAGGAGAAAATGTGGCTGAGTAAAATTTTCATCCTTCATATATTGCCAAACCCTATAGTACCTTTGTATTGGGTTGTATGTGTGCATATATATATGTCTCTGTGTACACATGTCCTTTGATGTCTAGTTTTGATGCCAGTAGGATTCTTTATGAGAATTGCAGTTAATCTCATTACAAAGTGGCAAATTGGAACTTCCAGATAGCATTAGCATATTTATCAGGCACCCTTCTTATATCCATGGCAAGCAATTTAAGTTGGTGGAGACTGAGTGAGGTTATTTTGGAGTAGACACTCTACGTGCCATGAAATGGGCGTGAATGAGTAAGAAATACTATTTATTTTGCTTCAATGCACTGATATTTGAGGCTAATTGTTCTTGAATAATAATCTACCCTGATTGACACAGATAGCAAAGTATGTAAGTGGATCCACTCTAAATTCTGACTGTCCAGTTAGTATTCTGACTGTGGCTCTGTATGATGTTGGACACGTTGCTTGACTTATGTACTAACACTTTCTAATCTGCCCAACGAGATTAAGAATAGCATCTGCCTCTGAGGTTTTCTTGTGTCAACTTGGTAAGCATTAACTGTGCTTTAATACATGAAAAAATACGACACAATGCCTGATACCTAGTATGCATTCAAAAGTTAAATTATTTGTATTACGGTTTCAAATAAAATCAATTTGGCTTCAAGTTATAAAAATAGTTTTCATTAAGATTTTATAAAACATTTTTGATTTTCCAAAAGGATTTTCTTGGTGCTTTCATATATTTTACTATGAATATCACCTTAGGACTGTTTGATATTGTATTTTATTTAAATTTTACAGCCATCTTGTGGGAGATAATTGTGTTTTTTGATTCTTTTAATTTTAGTTTAGTTTTTTTTTTTTTTTTTTTTTTTTAAAGAAAAGGCATAGACAGGAAAGAAGGTAAGCCGAGGAAGTTAGGCAGGAAGAGAGAGGAGGAAGAAGCACGTATTTATTTTATTTAGTTGCTCATCTTGTTTGTTTCCCCTGGCCTGGATTTTGAACTCAGATCCTTGGTATGTATGTGGACTGTGCCAGCCAGAAATTAGACTTAACCACTAAGCCACCAGGACATGCCAATATAATTGTTTCTTTTAGCAACTGACAAAAATTTTTAGCACAAGATCCATTCCATCTCTAACCTCCTCCATGTGTCCAGAAACAGTGATACAAACATGATTTGAATGATTTTTCTTATGAGGATTACACTTTGATTGAATCAAGCAATGTACTTCCCTTTAGTAGCAAGTAAAAAAAAAATACATGGCTTAATAGGGAAAGATTAAGCTTGAGATGAATGGATATTGGTAGGTATTACAGGATGTTCTACTCAAACAACTTCTTTCTGTAGTTACTGAAAGTTAATATGGTCTTTCAGGATGGTTTCTTTTCTAGAAGAAAATAGCTAACTAGTCAATGTGTGAACTTTGTAAGAAATGTCATTATTAAAAAATGCTAGATAAATATTTAACACTGACCAGTCCACTTCAAGGTTGAGTCCATTCTCGTATAGATTCCTTTTCTTGATTCTATTGCCTTTCATTCTGGGGGACTTATCAGTTTTTTGAAGATTTTTCTTATCATATACTGCCAATCTGATTTCCATTAAAATATCAATAAATTTAGTTGTAAATATAGATTTATTTGTTCTTTCAATAAATTGGGCAATTATTTGATTGGAAATATAAAAATTTAATTAGGTTGTATTCTTAGATACAGTCTTTTTATTTTCTCTCCCCTATTTCATCATGAATTCCCTTTATTTTTCATAACTCAATCTAGACTTTTGTTTGATGCTGTTATAATGGACCCTATAATAAAACAAAGCAATAAAAGTTATATCCTACTGAACAAGACTAAAGATGATAATTCACCATTAACAGTAATGCATTCCCCCTAAAATCTAAGGTATATTCACTCTGAATGTAGTTATCAAGTGTTTACAATATTCATTTATTAATGTGGGTGTGAGATATGCATGTGCACATGGGACTAAAAGTCTCACAAACAATTTCTTTGATGACTCTAAGTTGTCCAAGAAGGTATAAAAATCATCAGCTCTTCTAAAACAAGTGTATTCCCCAAAATGTAATGTAGTAAGACAGAAATGGAAGATTCCTGGGTTCTAGACCATTCCTTTATCTCCTTTCTGTGTTATATTGATTTTGTGACACTGAAAATAAAACCTATTTTATCTCGTCTTTGCATCCGTGACTGTAAAACGACAACTTGAGATGTACATGATATGAATTAGCATTGAGCATTTATTGTGTTCCAAAAAATATAAATTATACAAAGATCTAAAATGCAATGATTGCCATCATGTTGCTAATTATGTAATGCAAAAGGTCTTGTGGGGAGAAGGAGGCAATAAATGTGTTAGATAGGATGTGCTCATTTCAATATGATCATAATAGCAATGACTAATATTTTTGAAAAGTCCTCTGAATCAAACACTGTGCTAAATGCTTTAATCACATTATTGTAGTATAAATCTCCTATGAATCCTACAAATATAGTTATGTGATATCCACATTTTAATCTGAGAAGACTGAATTTTAGATAAAAGAAATACTTTGTAATTTATAGAAAGTTCCAGAAACAGAATCTGACCCCAGATTTGCCTGATTGCAATATCAGCATACTTAACCACCAGGATCTGTGACTTCCTGCCCATTTCAATCATGAGCAGCTTTTAAAAGCACTGTGAAGAATTTGCAAAAATCCCAGGAAATTAAGTAAAAACGCAGTTTTAAAATGGTGTAATGAGTGTAATCAAAATTATAAAATATCTACATGAATATGACATCAGGAAAATGCAACTGAAACAGCAAGAGAAAACCACCTCACACCTATCTAAAATGACCAATGTCCAGAACATTGATAGCACCAAGTGTTGACAATAACATGAAGCAACAGGAATTTTCGTTCACTGTTACTTGGGATGCAAACTAGTACAGGCCCTTTGGAAGTTTTTTTTTTAATAAACTCTAAATTATGCAGGTGCAACTATGTATAAAGATCAGTGCTTCTTTGTGGATGGAACTAGTGGAGGGCTAAGTAGGTGAGTACAAAGGATATTTAGAGTAATGAGGATACATTATATGATACCATAGTAACAGACTTCATTAAACATTTCTCCAAACTCATAGATTGTATACCAAGAGTAAGACAGATTGTGGACCTTGAATGATTCTGATGTATCAAAGTATGTCCATCATTATAACCAATGCCACTTTGGTGAGTGATGTTAATAGTTGGGAAAGCATGGATGTGTTAGGGCAGAGGATATATGAGAAATCTCTGTACCTTCTTTTCAACTTTTCTGTGACCCCGCAAAATGCTCTAAAACTTAGATTAAATGAAAACCTAAACTATAGAACACATACTCAGAGAAAAAGGCTGATAGGAATTAGATACCAAAATGCTAACTCTTCAAGTTCTGGGACACTGTTTTAAATTTTTTAACTGTTTTCTGCATTTATATATGAATCAATTTATTTATGACAAGTGGATATACTTAATTACTCAAATTAGTATTTCAAATAAAATAAGATTGATAAGACAAAGTGCTCTCATGATCTACTAACTGTTATAATCCATTATAATTGTGTTAAGGAAGGACATTATGTGCACTAAGTAGATGAGTCTTTTAACATTTTCCCAAGGAATGATAGTAATGGATGATGTTTGATAAAAGCTTTACAGGTGCTAAGGAGTGTGCTAAATGTTTTATATACCCTGTTTTCCATTTAATTAATTCAACTAAAAGTAGCTTAGTTGTAGTAGCAGAGAGTTCTATTCATCATTTCATATTAAAGATAAAGTAACTCAGATCCAGAAAAGTTAGATAACTTTTAGAAACTTATGGAGTCCACTCAGACACTTAATGGTGGAACCAGGAATTCACTCAAAATGTGTCTAACACCAGGGTGGGCAAATTGTCATTAAATAATCCTGTCTAACTCTTCCAACTTTCTGGATGTTTGGAACTTAAAGAAGGTAATCTTAATCACCCTTCTTACAGCAAAGTTGAGAAAATAGATTGTGAACTTTTCGATTCATAGTAATAAGGGAAGTTTGGGATTTTAGACTGACTCTTAATGAATTATTGTATCAATTTCTCATTTATACTAATTCTTTTGGTAGAAGAAAAGCAACTCATGTCTCAGTTAACCCCACAGGCTATTTCCTTAGCTTGGAAACATTTGAAACAAAATACACATTCTTTAATTATACAAGCAATTTTGGTAAAATAATGTCAGCATTTTTATTCATTGATGGATTGATTTTTAGAATGCCCATAGCTATGCAATCCAAGACTCTACAATAAGAAAAGAAATTAATGTTCAGAAATAACGCAAAGTGAAATGTCTCATATGGATTCCGGCAATTACAGGTAAGTCCAATGTTTCAGGAAAAATAAACACAGTAATCAGTTTGGTCTGAGAATTGCTTTGTAATGACACCCAGGGATATCACAGTGAGGTTTGCCTATTGAGGTAAAGATGCTGCTGTGATGTGATGCTTGAACATCCTATTCATACTGTCCTACTTGTCCCCCAAAAGCTGTCCTAGTATTTTTGTCATGCATTCTGTACTAGCTCAGTTCTACTCATCCCATATTCATCCAGAGTCTGCCATGAGAGAGCCAGTATTTCTCCTGCTCATGACAGATGGGTCTATGATGGCTACATCTCTGTCCTTTAGGCCTATTGGCTCCCACTCATAAACTGACTCCTTATATCTCAGAGATTGGTTAAGAAGCTCAGAGTTCATTTTATGTATCAGTTAGATTTCCAGAATGGAGCCACTGCCCAAAGATGACTAAATTGAAAGGGCATGTATGCCTGCAGCAAAGCAGTTGATGTCTTATAAGTCAAAGTTAATAGAAATGTCCGGTGAAGTGGAGACACAAATAGGGAAGAGAAGCAAAGTGGACAGTTTTGTTTATCCAACTCTCAGGGGGAAATGAGTAAACTCACAAGACCTCACAAATATTGAAGTCTGTTCAAACTTGACAGGGAGTTAACTGCAGAGAAAGGCAGTGGAGGTTTTCCAGAAAACAAGGAAAAGATGAGGGACAGCAGTTAGCTTGCACTATGGTAATTACAGAGTCTTCTGGGCAGGTGTCAGCAGAGAGGCTCTGATGCTGCCAAGTTCCATCGCCCACATTAGTGGACTGGGACCCTTACGTCACACCACAGAACCCAAGAAACCCATGCTTTTAGCTGTCTTCCATGATGCAGAGTAAAAAGCAGGTGTCCTGTGCCCAATCTCTGCACCTATTACCAATATCCAGTACCCCTATGTGGAGCAAATGTACACCTGCCAGAGTCCTCAGCCTCTTTCTTCCTCCTTTGATTCTTCTAAACTGCAATATCATCTGAATCCAAGGGTGACACTAACTAATCAGCTGACTAGATGTCAAATGGTTTAAGACAGTTTCATTTACTTTAACTTTTGGCTGGTTTTTCATCCCAACTAATTTTTAACAGCATCATCAAGATGTTATTCACAGGCCATATAATCTGTCAACTTAAAGCATACATTTCAACGGTTTTTTGTCAATTCACAGATGTTCAAATATCATCACAGTCAACTTTACAATATCTTTGTCACTTTAGAAAGGAAGCACCATACCATTTGGTTTTCACCTCATTTACTTCATTTTGCCCTTGCCCTAAAAAGCCACTAGAATATTTAACCTATAGATTTTCTATTATAGACCTTTAATATAAATAGAATTACATATGATGTGATATTTTATGACTTCTTTCACTTAGCATAATATGTTTAATATTCATCCATATGTAGTATGCATTTTTGTTAAGACCAAAAGTAGCAATTATATTGACATATACTAATATATAATTTTAACAATAATGTCAAATTCTACACATAAGGCAGTTGGAGAATGTTGTGTTAATAGTGTTGTTTTCTGACCCATGAATGAAACATGTTTTCCCATTTGTTGAGGTGTTTTAAAATACCTTTAAACAAATTTTATAGTTCTCAGAGTATAAGTTTTTCACTTCTCTAAAATTACTCCTAAATATTTTTATTTTCTAATGTTATTATAAATAAGACTTTCTTAATGTGCTCAGATTTTTCATTGCAGTGTTAAACAGATAAAATTGTTTTTATACTGCTCTTGTCTCATGCAAAATGATTGAACTAATTGATTAGTTCTAGGCATAATTTAGTGGTTGCCTTAGGATTTCTGCATATAAGATTCTGTCTACTGTGAATTCTAATACTTTTACTTTTTTTTTTAATATGTATAACTTTTAGTTATGTGTTTTTGCCCAATTTCCTTGACTAAAATTCTTTACTAGATGTGAAGATTTGAATAGAAATGGTCAGATAAGATTCACGGTCTTATTTCTAAATTTATGGGGAAAGTGTCAAACCTTTCATTAAGTATGATTTAGATTATTTTCTACACTTTCCCTTTATCAGGTTAAGGAAGCTTTCATATAGTTTGCTCACAGCTATTTTTTTATTATTGTAAAAAGGTATTTGATTTTGTTAAATGGCTTTTCTGTATCTATTAAGATAATCATGTGGTTTGTATTCTACTATCTGGTATATTTATTCATGCAGCTGTGATGTTAAATGTTAGATGTTAAAGCAATCCTACATTTGTATTTAGTCATGGCGTGTAACTTTTTTTATATGCTATTACATTTTTTAATGTGTTTATTGAAAACTTTGCATCTAAACATAAATAATAGTGGTCTGAAATTTTCTTTTCTTGTAATACCATTGGTTTTGGTATCAAGTCAATATTAATCTAATAGAATGACTTAGGAGGAGTTTGTTCCATTTCTCTTTTTTTTTTTTTTTTTGAAAGCAATTGTAAGAAATTGGTATTAAATTCAGTAGTGAATCCCTATGGGTGATTTAATTTGAGTAGATTTCTTGATCACTAGTCAAACTCTAAGTCTATTTCGATTGCCTATTTATGGAACTTTGATAGTTTATATATAATTTCTAGAAATGTGTCTATTTTATCTAAATTATTTGAATTACAGGCATTCTTTGCAAAGTGGATTCTTTTTATAATGATTTTTATTTATGTAAGATTATTAGTAATATGCCCTCTCTCATCTCTGACTCCAGTTACCTCAGTCTTCACTTTGTTTTCTGATCAATATAGCTAAAAAACTTGTTAAATTTGTTGATCTCTTCCAACAACCAACTTGTGTTTCTTTCATTTTTCTCTTCTGTTTTTATATTCTATATGTGATTATGTTTGCTCTTATTTGTATTATTTTTATTTCTACTTATTTTAGGTTTAATTTGCTCTTCTTTTTTCCAGGGCATTAATGGTAGTGTGTTTGGTTATTAATTTGAGATTTTTTTTTACCATAGATGTTTATAGTATCATTTTCCTCTCAGAACTGATTTAGCTATATCATATGCAGTTCAGAAGGTCCCATCTTCATTTTAACTTCTTTCAAAGTATTATTTATGTTTTGATTTGTTCTTTGGTCCATTGGTTATTTAAAAGTTTGGTTTTCAACTTCTGTAGTTGTCCAAGTTTCCCAAATTCTTTCTCTGTCTTGGTTCAAATTCACAGATTCTTACTGTTCTGAATTTTAGTAGAATTTTACTAGATTGAATTTTAGTAGATTTGCTTGAACAAATACATGTTCCATTTGCAGTATACCCTTTGTACTATTTCAAGAGACCTCAATGGTTGCTCTTCTAAATGACTTCCTCCAGTTTTCCAAGGGACCAGATGAGTAGCTGTCATTACATATGTTAGTAGCCACAGCTGTTCACTCACAGATAATTAATTAAAAACCAATTCTTAGATTCATAGAAATACACAGACTAACAATACTTTTTAGATATTTGGTGCCGAAGGCTTAATTTTTAAGAGGAAGCATTTTAGTAAAAGGGTTAGTATATAACTTCTCCATGGACAGAAAGCTTATTTGCAGCTAACCCAGTTCTAGAACTCCTGTTTCCAGAATTCACTCTGGATGCTTTTCCATAAACCACTCTGTAGAAATGGGAGTTTATGGGTCAAATTTGGCTGAATCCACTTGATCATGTATTATATAATGCTTCTCTCACAGGATAACAAAGTTGAATAGTTGTGATAGTGACTCACAAAGCTAAACATCTTTACTGTTTGACTATTTACAGAGCTTGCTTAGCTCTGCTGTAAACCAATGCCAAGTCTCAGTTTCATGGGTCTGCTTCCTGGGACTAATTCTGTTATCAATTTTCCTGTTGAGCAGGGTATAAGCCAAAGACAGAACATATATTAAATATTTTAGCAGAGAAAGACATAAATACAAAGAACTATCAACTAGGTCTGAATCATTGAGAATGGGGATGAGGCTTGTGTTATTTAAATTTAGAAGGCTGTACTGCTGAAACTCAAATTTCTAAGAATAGGTTTGACTAGGACAGGCATCTCTGAAGATCCCATGGGATTGGGACCTCTGAGGGGACACAATGACATTGTTACTGGACCCAGGTCCACTGCCCATTGCCCTGAAAACAACAATAATTTAGAGGAGGATATTGATGAAAGGAAATTTATTTTTTTTATGAGAGGCACCAATAGAGGAAATGCAGGACCTGCTCTGACTCAAATCCACTCCACACACTGAGGAGCACTTTGATTATGCAGACAATGTATACATGGCAGGAGCAATGGCATGGTGGGAACATGAGGTGATTGCAGATAGTATGGCATCAGCAGTGGCCTGCTAACTTATTGGGCCAATCACAAATCTTCCTGTCTCAGTGGACGAGAACCTGTTCAATCCATTTTAGTTATTTGTAACTAGATGATATGTTAAACAATTGTTAGAGATCCTCAGCTTCGCTGGATGGCTAGGTTTGGGTTCCAGTGCAATGCCCAGTTCCAACAATAGTCCTGAAAAAATTGGAAAAAAAACTGAAAATTGAACTAAACACTTTTTCTATTGTGAGCTACAGGCCCAAAGTGAAGAAGCAAAGTTGGTGTGATCTTCACAGGAAGAGGAAGCACATGGAAGGAGCAAGTCCCTTTTTCCTACTCCAGGTTGCAGGATGCTCAGAATTCTCTTACTGGTACAGCTAAGCAAGGTTTAGCTTGTGGGTTCAAGATTTAGCTCCAGTCTTACAAAGAGGAGTATAAAAGTGTAGGTTTAAAGGTGAGAGACAAAAGAGTTTAATAATTGGCATGACATTTTTTTGTTTTTCGTTTTGACATAGGATAAGTCTGAAGAGAGGTTCAATGTAAGAAAAAAAAAAGCAGCTTGAAGTAAGGCGTGTGATGAACAGGAAACACGAAACACATTTCAAAGCCATGATCATTCAAAAAGAAATCAAAATGCATACGGAAAGAAAATCTGTATTGGGAATATGAATTGTGTCTGCGGGGGATGTGGGGGTGGGGGCAGGGAGAGGTGGTTGACAGTGGGACTGATTTCAGAATCATAAGCATTCAAGCATGGTCTAGCGATAAAACTCAATAAGACAATGTGTCCTTGGAGTTCTCTCAAAAGTCCAAAACAAAAGATAATTTTATAGCTTGTGACTTTAAAATGTGTGTGTGTGTGTGTGTGTGTGTGTGTGTGTGTATAACTGATGAGAAGACTATGGGGATATCACAAGATGTGTATCAATCAGAAGTGAGAAAAAATAGTCATTATTCCATATTTTTGTGTCCCATCAGGAATTCACGATTTGTAGTATTGCTTTTGATTGAAGTTACAAGAAAACAATGCTGACTTTGCTTAGGATTGTTCTCTCAGTCAGAGAGTCAATCAGTGACAATGCTGTGCAGTTATGAGCATTATTGCAGATGTGCTATTCATTCTGGGTGCTTTTGAAACACTCTAGATAGCATGGTTACAGGGGATGAGAAAGCAGGGAGCAGTTCCCACACAGCACAGAAATGATACACTATTTCAGCAAAATTATTATTTTTGCTGAGTGTAGGAGCATGACCTGGTGTTTCTATTGAACTCGGTGGCTTTTAAAGCAATTCCACTTCCATTGCTTCATTTACTCTTTGACTTAACCATATAAGTTGGATATAGAAGACCATTTATTCATTTACAATGTGTTTTTCAACAGTTTCTATCTCCCAGAGATAAGGATATCAATATAAATTATGTAATACCTCTCTTTGCCTTTCATGCCGTACTGGAGAGATCTAACTTTAAAGGAAACTATTGAATCAGTTTACTCCAGGATTTAAATGCTAGGGATCACATTTCAAAAAGATGAACATGCAAAAATATATGAAAAATATATTAGAAAAATTAGAGGAAGATGCAAATTATCTCATAAAGTTACCACTGCTGTAGGATTTGAAACACATCAAATAATACTGTATTGATTGCAAAAAATTTATAATGGAGGAAAACTATTGAACATATATAGAAATGATAAAGTAAACTTCATTAACATGCTATTTGATGAGGGGATGAGGGGAAAATGACAATTGAGAGAGTTAGAAAAAGGAGAATTCAAGTGTGTGCATTTTTAAAAGAAAAATCTGAAGCATATAATACCAAAGGCAAACAATTTCTTATATTTGCCTGAATATGTACCACAGTGTTTATATTATTTTTCGTAAGTGTATGTTTGAAATAGTGTGTTGATTCTTTTTTTTTTTTTGAAGTCTCTCTGGGAAGTTAGAAGTTGTATTAGATTTAGGGGCTGTGCTAGTGAAATTTAAAGTAGAGAAAACTAGTAGGAGGAAACTGTAGGGGCTGTTAATTTTTGACATAAGTAAAAAACGAGGACACAGTGAGTTGTCCCCCTGTTACTATTGCGACGACTTGTGTCTTCTGTATCCTAATTATTGCACCAATATTCATGGACTCAACCCCAGACAGTCACACTTTCTAAACAAATAAATTTCCCCAGCCCATACTCATTTTGTGTTCCTGTCAGAATAACTCATAGACTTCATGCTTGGCGAAGTCCCAACACATAGGAAACAATTATTAATAACACGGTGATTTCATAGCAATAATAATATCGATATTTACTCACCTTGTTGCAAGGAATCTTTGAATGATGGCAATTTTGATTGCTAAGGGAAAGCAAAGAATCATCTGGTTGACTATTTGTCTGCCTCAGGAGATTCCTAAATGAGATTGTTGACTTGATTTGTTAAATATGTATTAAAAGTACGATTCCCTCAGTCCAAAGAATCCTGCTGCTCTGCGTTCAGTGTTCAAATAATAATAATAATAAAAAGCAATCATAAATCTTTGGTTGGCAAGTCAATGTATCTCCTAGCTTAACAATACTGAATAGATGATGTAAAGTGTGCCTTATGGTTACTGAGAAGCTCAATTGAAAATGAAAATGTAAGCCCACTAGAAAAGTTAAGTGTGCTGTCCAAGTGTTATGTGTATGTCTCTGTCTCATGTCTGCTTTTTGTTTCATAATGTAGAGTCATCACAGGTGTCTGCCCACTTCTAACTTACTCTTCTTACGACTTCTGTGAATATTGGTGACTCACCTAAAAATTAAACAAACCTTTAGTTAAGAGAGAAAAAAACATCTAATATGTATCAAGGCAGTCACCATAATAGAGTAAAAATTATGTATGGCCTACAATTACTCTGTTTTCATAGCCAGGATATATTTCTAGCTAAAGAAAAACAAACACTGGATGTGGGTATAATCACCATCAAGGACATCACCAATAATGGAATTTATCTGACAGTCCATAACCTTTTTTTGACCCACCTAATTTTAAACAAGGTTTATTTTGATTCACAAGCTCATTCCTGATATTGTTTTCTTATATAAAGTGAAAATATTTATTTATTCATTCAAAAAATATGTGTTCGGTGACTTCCAGACTCCTGCTAGACTATTGCAGGCACTGGTTATACATCATAAATTCCTCTCAAGGAGCTTCATTTAATCCAGGCTCTTCTTGAGGAGAAATTAATTTAAAATCATCTGCTTCCAGTCACCTTCCCTCATCCAGGAAGTAGGAAATATTATGGTTGTTGCCCACTAATGGCGGAAGTTCTGCATGCCTGTTCAAATAATGTAAACAACAAGAGAAAGGCGGGGGTCTCAGGTGTCCCGAATCTCTAAAATCAGCAAGTAGTTTCTTTGACTTCCAACTCCTAGGGAAACTTAACATTTCTTAAGTGTTCAGGAGCAAATAAGCAGATGTGATAACCTCGTGAAGACAAGGAGTGGGAAAACAGAACTCTTAAATCTGAAGGTTTCTTTGGGAGTATCTTATTTAAGATCTCAAATTTTGAATAACTTTTGCTGAATTTGTGGAGAGCAACCATTACTTTTTTGAAAACTTTTTCAGTGCCACTCCCTTCCTCCCTCCCTCTTCTCTTTGGGCCTCCAATGAAATAAAATATTTGCTTTTCTTAAAAATTATTATTGTCTTACAGATCATTATTTATTTTCAAGTCTATCTTCTATTTCCCAGCTTATGTAAATTTCATGAACATTTTCACTTTACTGAGTCTATCCTGTGTCATCTCTGCTATAAAGTATCCAGAAAGTTATTTTTTCATTTTTAAATATCAGTTATTGTATTTTCAGTTTTCAAATTCCCATTTGTTTCTTTTTATATCTGCTATATCTTTTATGAGATTTCCTAATTTTAATTGCTTTATTTGGAATTTCTTGATGAATCATTTTTTCTGATGACATTTTAAAAATTCTTAGCACATAATTTCAATACCTGGCAAATCTCTGTACTGATATCTGCTGATGTTCTTGCTCATTCACATTGTTTCCTTGGTCTTTGGAATGAAGAGTGATTTTCCATCATCTCCAAAAGAGTTTGGTATGATATTCTGAAACTCTGCACCTTATTTGTTTCATTGTCTTTAGCAGGCTGTCCCAGTGACTGTGGATAGTTACAAGGACCACTAGATGCTTTTTTGCAGCTTCCACATAGATGTGACTGGCAGCATGCTGCTAAAGTGGAGAGCAGCCTGGTCTAGAGAAGTGGGCAGGAAATCAGTAATCGCCTCACCCTACTGCCACCATGTCGAAGAGTGGAATATGGATTCTCATCCCTCATGACTCTAAGTGAAGGTGGAATATCAGTGTCCTGTTGGGTCCTGCTGCCCCCACAGCGGTAAAAATAGAACTCAATCCCACTGCTTTATTGTTGCAGAGGGCAGGACAGAAGTTCTGCCCATCCTTGTCTCCGACTTGCTCATATCATGAGTAGGAATGCAATGTCAGCTAGCCTTGCTTCTCACATATCAGTTTCTTTAGTTCATGCTGGGCCAGTTGAAAGAAGCTCTCTATTGGGACTCTTTTGTCTCAGTAGAATAAAAAGCCAAGATCTAGCACATTTTATTTTACACCACATTGATCCAAATCCCTGATGTTTTGTGAAGTGGAAATTCACTTCCCACTGGACAGAACTGGCACAGGAATGGAAAGGGGAGTTGTGAGTTCTAGTATATACATACTTGTCTGTATGGGTGAGGTGGAGGCTCTGCCATCTGTAGATGTAATTTTGACAGAGAAGAGAGGATGGAGTAAAGATTCCCTGGTTGAGGGGAGGTCTGAGGAGCTTTCTGCCTCTTTGGAAACGTTAGCAAGAAGTGACCTAGAGTAGACTATATGGTAGAAGATTAAGTGATGACTTCTCATTCAGTCTCAATGAGCAAAATGGGGAAAAGGAAATGCTGCTTTTCCTGATGGTACTTAAATGGAGTAGACAGTATTGTCAAACAAGATTTCTGGTGTTGGCCTATTCTTTTCTTGACCGGTTGACTAGGAGTAACAGGTATTCGTGGGATTTTTTGTTTGTTTGTTTGTGTCTATTGATGGTTATTCTAAGACATTTTTACAGGGTCCGAAAAGGCAGTAAGGAAACTATGGGAACTCATTGCTCTGACATTCCTCAAGTTCTTTGATCTCTAAGTGGTGTGACTTCTTCTATCCACTTTTCAGAGTCTTTCCACGATTTTTGTTTGGTTTCGTTCAGAACATTTTCGTTGTGAGAGACACCTATGTGGAATGGGGCTTCTTCACCTTGGCAGAACTGGAAACCCATCTGCATCACCAAAGTTTTTGTGACAATTAGATGAAATAGTGTTTTCGAGTATTCGATGATAAAATGCTAACTCTGTGCCTGGCATATTACAAACATTGAGTGAGTGTTAGCTACTTTGGTTTCTCCTCAAGCCTTCAGTGAGAGAGATGTCTGGAGGAAAAATGGGGAAGAAATGGAGAAAAAGACACAGGCTAGGCTAAGCAGTGAGGTTAAAGCTAATATAATAGATGATTCTCCCTTTTAGTAGCAGACACATAAAACAAGAGTACCTCTGACAACTTAAAGCTGTGAGGCAGGACTAGTCTCCACATTTAATGTTAATACACTACCCTGGCATTAGATATCTCCCATCAGAAGGGATATTTAAGTATAACTAATGGAGAGAAAATGATGAATAGATTTTATTTTCACTCTAAGTGCATGAATAAGTTATTCTAATCATCTACACATTTGTCTTGGCCCTAATACAAAATCAAATTCAGAATAGCCACTATAATTTGCAGCAAAAAATTCAGATTTAAAGCTATGTCAACAATCATCTGATGAATCATAGAAATAAGGAAAAATCAAACTTGAGACCCCAAAATAAAATATTAATATTTGGTGATTCAGAAACATCACAAATAATAAAAATAAGAAATATAATATCAAGAAATATCAAGAAATATAAACACAATTGCTGTGTGAATATTTAATTATACTGTTTTTATAATTTCATCGTTATTATGCACCTTAATTTCTGATTCATGTTTATCAGAATCACAAAATCATTACTTCTGTTTTATAAACACATAGATTCCAATGTGGATAGTAAAATTAATTTTGTGTGTCTGTAAGATAAATGTCAGTATGCTGTTTTTCGTGATTGTTTTTTTTTTTTTTTTCTGTAGGAGACCGGATATTTTTTTTCCTTTTCAATAGTTGATCTGACACGTTACACATTAATTTTTAATAGCAGTTTGAGAAATCTTCAAGCAATAAAAAAGAATCATTGACTTCCACTTCTCTTTTCAGTAAGGACCATGTTCACATGCTGGTGGATGCATGAGAGACTCTTTTCTTTCTGTGTTTTTTACACTTGCTTTTTGCCATTGTGGCAAGCTATTTATGTAGATGTAAATGACAGCTTATCGAGCCTTTTATTAGCCTTTACCTAATTATAGACTTTTGATAATATTTGAGTTAATTTTTTTGTCTTGCCGTTGTTATTGAATATTTGCATTAGAACCTTTGGTAAAATATTAAACAGAAGTGATAAGAGTGATAATCTTAGGGTCATTCTTAAATACAGGGCACAATGCTTTACTCTTCCAGCATTTAAGTGCAATGTTATCTGTAGGTTTTACTACATGTCTATTTTCACATATTGATATATTTTTTATTTTCTTTCTAATTCTCTTAATAATATATATTACATTAGTAGAATTTCCTGAAGTGCAGTATACACCTGGGATGAATCATATATAGTCACAGAATTTTTTCCTAATATGCTATTTCATTTGATTTACCATGTTCTATTTAGTAGGGAACTGAAAGATAAAGGAATAAGGAAAGTTCAGATAATTTTGACCAGATTGTCTTTTTTTGTCACAGAAAGTTGGAACCATAAATAAAGTATTCAATCTCCTGTGACTCAGATCTCTCACTTGTAGAAAATATAAAGAAAAAAAAGACTTGCACCTCATAGTGAATTTTGTTTCATTGAGGCAACATTGCTTTAAAATGTAAGTAACTTTAGTTTGGCAGATTCACACTTTGTCAAATACATAATAGACAACGTTCACCATGAAATTTCTAATATTTCTAGGCGACTGTATTTTAGCTCTCTAGCACCCTATTTCCCCCTACCTCCATATCCTCTTACCTTCCAATTGCCTTAATTGTTATGTTAGCAGAGTATATTTTTGTTTTGTTTTGTCTGTTCATTTGCTTAGTTTATATATATTTCATATATGAGATCATCTTGAGTTTTTCTGTCTCCATCTGACTGACTTCACATATCGTAATGTCTCCAAGTTCAGTCCATGAAAGCATTTATCTTTTTAATAACGAAGCACTACTCCACTGTGAGTATATACTACATCATTATCTACTCATATCTCTACTGGCACTTAGGTTGTCTTCATTTCTTGGCAATTGTCAATATTGCTACAATGAACATAGAATGAACATATATTTTCAAAATAGTAATTCTGTATTCTAGAAATCTAGTCATGGAGCTGAAGGATTACACAGCAGTTCTACTTTTATCCTTTTAAGGAAACTCCGTAAAGTTTTCCAAAATTACTATATGAATTTATACTACTGCTAACAGTGTTCACAGGATCCCTTTTATCTTCATTGTCTCTAATATTTGTTATTTCTGTATTTTCAATATAGGCATTTTTACAGATGTTAGATAAATATCTCATTGTGGTTTTAATTAGAATTTCCTTAATAGTAAGCGATGAGCATTTTTTCAAGTGCTTGTTGACTATGTATCTTTTTTGGAGAAGGATCTATTCAGATATTCTACCTATTTTTTGATCGGGTTGTTTGCTTTTTTGATGTTACGTTGTAAAAGTTCTTTATAGACCTTTGATATTAACTCTCTGTTTGCAAATATCTTCTCCCATTCAGTTGATTGGTGCTTCATTCTGATGGTAGTTTTACTTGCTATGCAGGAGATATTTAGTTTGATGTAGTCTCTTGTTTATTTTTGTTTTTGTTTCCTTTTTCACTGGAATTGAATCCCCAAAGACCTCTCTAAAGGCATTGACATGGATTGTATTGCCTATGTTTTTCTCTGCATATTTTTTGGTTTTCTAGTCTTCCATGTCTCTAATCCATCTTGAATTAGTTTTTGCTTATGGTATTATAGAGTGACCTACTTGTATTTATTTTTTTTTTTTGGCATCAGTCTTTCTAGTTTTCCTAACTCTGTTTGTTAAAAATACTTTCCTTTCTCCATTGTTCGCTTTTGACATCTTTGTCATAAATTAACTGGCCATGTATGAGAGTCTATTTTGGGGGTCTAAATTCTATTCCAATAATTCTACCCCATTCAGAATGATTGGGACTCACATGTCAGCACTGTGTAGAGTCCGGAGATGCTAGATTTTAGTGTGGGCTTTGGAACAGGGGACATCAGAGCTTTTCCAGTAGTCTTAGACTTTCATGTCACAACTGCCATCTAAGTGTGTTCTTCAGGTAAATGTTTCTTCCACTCACAGTCACTAAGAGAGAGGCATGAGAAGAGAGACCCAGGTGGTTCAAGCCCAGGACACAAGCAGGTCACAGTCCCTACAGAGGTTACTCCCGGGAAAGGGTTGGTTGCTTCCCCAGTGCAAACACAGACACTGGGTCTGCTCTGAAACTCCCACCGCTGAACACTCCTGACACCGTTTCCACAAGTGGGCGCTCGGAATGGACTTTTGAGGATTGGATGAAGCACTGTAGGTGCAATATTATATGTTAGCTATTATTGTAATTCATTGTTCTTAGTGCATTTTTCCACAAGAGATTTGGTCTAAAGTTGATATATTTTCATCTCTTTTTAGTCTGCTTGGTTTCAACATTATTTATTCTTTATATAATTTTTAAAAAACTATTTTCCTTCCTTTATTAAACAAATATTCTTACTTTGTTTCTGAAAAAAGTTATAATGCAAGTATTGCTACTTGACTGAGATTTTGTTAATTCTTTCTTTTTTTTAATAGAAACTTATAGACAGGAATGAAGGTAAGTAGTCAGGCAGGCAGGAAGATAGAGGAGTGAGAAGCATTTTATGTTGATTTAGTTGTTCACATTCATAGAACCTGGGTCCTTGGGATGTTTGTGCTACATCTGAGGCAGCTGACTAACTGCTACTTCACTAAGGCATTCCATATTTTGTAAATTCTTACAGAACAATCCTGAGTTAGTAATATTTTGTGACAACTTTTACTTGCTGACTTAATTTTTCTGATGATTTTGAGTAAATTCAGATCTTAATCCTTTAACGTAGTTAATTTATTATCTTACTACTTTTTTCTTACATATTTATTTGAATTTGTCATAACTTCTTTTTTAAAATCACAATAATCATATTTATTTTCAGTTTTTCCAGTTGAAAATATTATTTCTGAATTCACCCACTTTATCAGTTCTGATAATATTTCTGTGTCCCTCACTTTAGTTTCTTCCATGTTATGTTCTTCTATCTTGTTCCCAAATGAGAGCTTAGATTCTTACTGTTCATATTTAGATTGAATACACACACCATTGTGTATGCATAATTCCTATGGAATTGGAGCAGATGGTGTATATTAAAGTTTTAACCCACTCTCTTTTTTAGCTATAAATCCACATTACCTTGATAAATGTCAAAACATATTTAAAATATTATGCACAATGCATTGCCATTTGTATAATATGTAATCATGTGCAGAGCATGTGCAGAGCACACTTGCACACATGAAATGAGGCTACCTCTAAGTAGACCAAAGCATTAATAATCATTACCTCTTCAGTTGAATTAGAGGTTATTTTATTTACCTTATCTGCGATTTTGCATTTCTCTGTAATAACCGTGTATTACTAATTTCCATTTTAAATAGAAAAAATTATTTGCATTGTACTAGTATTTCCCAAAATGATTTCATTTAATTATATCAATCCTTTTCTCAAAATGGTTAAATGATTTTCTGTTATCTAAAAGATAGCATTTAAATTCTTTATTGTAATATTCAAAGCCTTTTGCTAGCTGGCACCAAACTATATTTGCATTCTAAAGTCCTAATTCTCACTCTCAAAACATCAGTTACAACCAAATGCTTTCACCAGCTGTTCCCACACATTTTGCTCTCTCATCTTTGCATTTTTTGTTCAATCTTTTTTAACTGCCCAACTGAAAGTATCTCTGACTTTTTCTACATATGCAAATCCTGCTTTTCCTTCAAAATGCCATTACTCTTTCTTCATCTTTCATAAAGACTTCTTGCAAAAACAAATACAAACTGAAAGGAGATTTTGCTCTTTGAATATCTTAAGGACAATATTGTTTTACTAATTTTATAATTAAACTTTTACTACTCCAGCATTGATTCCAGTGTAACTAACTCAGGATTGCACACACTCTCCTGTATTTTAGGATCTGTCCAAAGCTGCCCAAAGGGGTGACTGGGTACAGATATCCAACACAGGTTGGCTCTCTAAGCTGTATGCCATGTTATAAATGTGTTTCTGCTCAGAGGAACTTATTTTTAAGTTCTATTCAGAGAGGAAGTCATATTGCAATTATAGTCTTCCAGGGAAAGCACCCTTTTGTTTTCACATAATACTCTGTATAAATGAATAAAGACATTGTTTCTTATAATAACATTTTAGCAGGAGTATATCTATCTGTATATCAAGTTAGTATATTAATTATATTCTGCAATTTTTGTATCACCTAACACAATGACACATGAACTTCCTGTAAACAAGATACACTATTCACACACACACACACACACACACCCCAGAAAAATAAATCTCCGGGATTTCACTCAGGTTCCTACATTTTGAGCAAATTGTAGCTTCAGAAACTTTGCTACCTAGTCTTCCAAACATCATTAAGCAGAAGAGAAGCATCTAGAAGATAGAGACATTGAAGTAGTAATCATCATAATTTTACTCATACACAGACCTAATATTTCCTGTATTCCTCATGTAGGTAAAACATGAGCATTGACTATGCCATAAAAACAATAAATGATATTTAAAGACTATTTTACTGGTTTCATTTATATTATCACTAGGTGATATCCATGTTCTTTCTACTTTTGATTTGATGCTAAATTTTGTATATGGAATAAGAGTCATCTAGTAAATATTTCTTAAGTGCCTAGAATAAATTTGATGACCCCACCTATGTAATTCAGACACCATTGACTTTTTCAAAAGATGAGATCCTGAGATAGAAGAGGTAATGATCAGAGTCACAAGACCAGCAGATGGCCTTTCTACCTCTTTCTACATCAGCTTTCTTGACAAATGACAGAGTGCAGAAAGCAAGTTTTCTACCAAGCCTGGATAATAAAAAGTATACTGAGCTATGCATGTCACTTAGGCATAATCTCTTAAGTATGGGTAATGGTATTTTAAATCAAATAATGCATTATGTTCAAAATCAGAAGACTTTTTGCTTTCTGAACTTATTTGAGCAATTACCACAAGTTCACATTCTGGAGTCGGGGAACTGTGGCACCAAAAACATCCCTGAAAAATCACAATGGCTAGTAGACTCGACTGATTTGATCAGTGTTAGAAATAGCCATTATGAAAAGCTTTTCTCTAGTATGTTGATTGTGAAGATGACATCACTGTAGCAACATGTGTTTATGATATTTGTGAAAGAACAAAAGCTGGAGACCTATTTACACAGATGTGAATAGGAGTATGCTTCACATTCCCATTGTTACCAGGACAGTGTGTGCAGCCTTTTACAGGGAGCTCACAACTTTAGTCAATAAAAATGATGCTTTTTTGCTTTTAAGCTTCAGAGTGGTGCTTTTTCATAACATGAAAATAAGCCTTATTTTTCTCTTTTTGTATAAACTTCTAGGAAACTCTGAACTAAACTAACAGTCTACCTCTAAGAATTATTCAAGGACTTGCTACATAGATGTACTTTTCACTTTAACTGTGGTCTCATTTTAATACTTTGCTTTGATTTTTCTTAGATTTTTAAAAGTCATTTTATCTTAATTATAAGCATGTTGACAAGTTTCCTGAATTTCTTTGGATGCAACTGGGATATAAGTCTAGATGAAAAGTTTTATAGTATAAGAAATAAACTAATTTTAGAATTAAGAAAAAATGCTAAAAACATTTTATAGATCAAGAAACTGGGGAACTGAGATGTAAAGTGACTTGTCCAGGAACAACATTGCAAATACAAAGAAAAGTCTACATGATTTTTTCCATATTTCAAGTCAGTTTTCCTTTTCTCATGTGGCTATATATCTAACACACACATCTATTGAATACCGTTTCATTTAGGTTCACTGCTTCTCACCTCTCCAGATATACCCGCTTTCCCTTCTTCTGGATAGAACTGGGCTGTATTGAAGTATTCTGATACTTCTTGTTCATTTGAATTGAAGGGCAGGATGCATGGAATCACACTCAGGATAGGAGCTGGTTGTCACATTGGCAAAGGAAGCTGCAAACTCCTTTCCTGTAAATGAGACTGTTGACTTAGCTTGGAATGTGCCACACATATCCAGTTTGTTCTCAGTTGGAAAACAAGCTGATCTATTTTTGAACTTGAATTTTCTTTATTAAAATTTTAGCTGGGAAGAGTAATAAGTCCAATATTAAATAGATTCATCTGAAACATTTTCTTAAGACTTCTTCTTGTTAAGATATACTTGGGTCCGGGTTTACTTAATGGGAAACACTTTGCCGAAATGTCACAAATGTGCCAGTTAAAGTTCTCTTGTTTGACCAGTGTCTAAAAAACAAAAACAAAAATGACATTTGCATCAGGACTCACTCTGTCAGAAAATTGTGCCAAGGAAGATCTGAGGCGCCACAAAGCTAATTAGTGCTGCGTCTTCCTATAGAAGGAAATTTGCTGGCATCACCCCTGGGTCCTAATTTGAGAGTGACCTCAAGTCACACTTCCCCAGGTAGTTTTAAAGGGATACCATATCAAGGACTCTTGATAGAGTGCAAGGAAGAAAACATTAACTTCACACATGAAGGAGTTTGTCCCTTTAACTGTTAAAGTTAAATGATTTATTTTTGTTACAGTTTTCTCAGAACCTTATAAGTCACTAAACACTGTCAGTCTCAAAGAAAGGGATGTGTCCCTCTTTATCTAGCTTCTATGGATAAAATAAAACATCCTGGTAACAGGTTTATGGAATTTTCAGATACGAAAAGAGTAGATAAATTACTTTGCTCATTCATATTCAAAAGGAAAAAAAAATACCAGCATGTAAATATTCTTAAATGCATGTTCTTAAATGCGTTTAAATTCTTAAATGCGTGAAGGCATGCTGGTAAGGTTTGTGACTGGCTCTACCACTTGCTAACTGTTTGAGTTGGGACAAATAATGTAAACTTCCTGTTCTTCAGTTTTCACATAGGAAAAATAAGGATAATGATAGAACTCATGCCATAGGCTTATTAAAAAGACAGCTTTTGATGTGGATAAATGGATTTAAAACCATAGTTGTGTATTTCTTCATGTCACATTCAATTTTCCTGTTTCCACATAGACATATGTCCTGTGTGCTTATCAGCTTGGCATACTCTTTCCTGATGACACTACTCTCTGTCTCTTCAGAGGTGCCCTCCTTTATGTTAGAAGAGTTATGCTACTTTAATGTGTTGTTTCCTATACATTTGAATATCTAGAAGAGCCTGGAAAAAATTAACAAATGTTCATATATTTATTTTTTCAACTAATAGAAAATGTACATTGCATTAATTTGGACTGATTTTTTAATTGATTGCTATATATACACAAGCATTTACATGTAAATTATTAAACAGTTTTATAAAACTATCTATGTGTAGGTTATATATGTGCATAAGCAGCTTTACAATTATGAATACAATAATTTTTGAATCATATTTAAAATACACCTAAATTACTAATTCAGATTATCATTACTTATTAAATTCAGCAAATATTTTATATACATATATATTTTATATATATATATATATACATATATATAAAGGTGAGTCCTGTAAAATCTCTCTGGCATGCCTCCAGGGTTCAGAAGTCCTCAAAAATTGGAGAAACCTTTCAGACACAGTCTTTGATATTCAGCCTCTGTGGATCTTTTTCAAACTAAGTCCATGTTTATGTACTTTTAGGAAACATTATCATAGCATTTACTAAAGTCAACTGAATGCCTATTATGTGCATGATCCATTACAACTGCTCTTTATAATCCTCATATTAGTCACCTGAGGTTAGTGCTTTCAATTATCGGATGAGAAAATAGGCATGAAGAAATTCCACAGGTAGTAACACGTGGAATCAGATCATATACTAACACTAACTGCAATCCTCCTGCAGTCTTGTGAGCTCTGCAATCAAATCCAGCCGTCATCTTTCATGAGAAGCTGAGTGTGCAGAAAACCAAGGCAGCACCACTTAAATTAGAGGCAAAATCATAGAAGCAGGCATTTATCCTAATGAGTGCAATTAGTTCATATTGTCCTGCAATTTTAAACTATAAAGTCTGGGAAAAGTTGCCAAGGATTATTTTCCTGCTTCTCTATTTTTTTTCCTCATATGTTTGGAAAAAGTTGACTTGAGTTCCCCAACAAATTAATTTTAAGTCTGGTTTGATCATATGAGGCTTGCTTGCTGGATTATATTCCTTGTATGCACATGAGATTGCACAGACATACAGATGGCACATTTTATTAACAGTCAAAAAGTGATTCATACTTTACCTCATGAATCTCTTAGCACTCATAGAATTTCTAAGGAAGTACCTAACTATACATATAAATCAGTACATTGAATTCACTAAGAATGGTATTAGTAGAAAGTTTAATTTGTCATCTCAACAAGCATATTTCTTCTAAACACCCTTGTTCTAAAATTCAGGTCTTCCTATGTGGTCACAAATCACTAAATAGATTATAATGAGCAAGATATGGACTTGGAAAAGACTATCATATTTTCAAACACTGTGGGACCTGGATACTCATTTTATAACATTTACTAACTAATACATGCAAGCATTATTTGAACTGTTGCAGATGCATCAGTGGACAAAACAGGCAATAGTTCCTGTACATACAAAGCTTACGTTTAACAGAGAGAAGATAACAAATTACACATAGGCCTACATCAAACAACCTTACTATGAAAGTGATAGATTATGGAGAAATGTAAAGCAGGGAAGAAGAAGAGTAAAGATATCTGGAGAAGGAGAAAGTATAGTATTAAATAGTATGGCCAGGTAAAGTCACTGTGATAAGGCTCTTGCTTTTCTTTTCTGTTTGCTGTTATTTTTCTTGTGTTTTTAAGATTTGAAGGAGGTTGAGGAGTGATCCATTCTTGTTTTGGAAGCAGCATCTTTGAAAAGAGAAAGAGTACCTGCAAAGGTGAGAATGTGCCTAGTGTGTCAGCAGGATATCAAGGAGACCACCGAGACAGAGAATGAATGAGTAGAGAGGAGATAAGGAACACAGGAGAATACATAGTCAGCAGAAGGCCAGCTCATGCTTATTTTCAAGGCTGAAGACTTTTGGTTTTGGACTATAGAAGATGTACTATTGCAAGATGTTGAGAAGAGAAATATGATAACATTTTTATTTAAAAATATAGCTCTGAATCTTCTAAATTAGGCTGAAAGCAGTTGCAAAATACTGCCACATTGAACTCAGAATAACAACAACAGGAATCAGAAATAGGAAGACAAAGAAACAAATGGGCTAAATTCTTGACAAAATTAGGACATTTCTAGTTTAGAGACTGAGAGATGCCATCATCATAACTGGACCCCGAACTAGAAGGAGTCATAACAAAAGATAACACAGAAGAAAGAACATAACCTCAAACCAAACTTAATGAATGTAAGAGGAATTCAAGTGTGAGACACTCCAATCACAGTGACCATACAACCCGTAGACTTTTCTTTTCATTGTTCTTTTGCTGCAGATTGTATTACAGCAAAGACCCAGGGATAAACAGATAAGATGTGTAGAAATCCTCTGAAAGCATCCATTTATTAGTGACAAACCACAACCCAATGAAGGATTTTTAAGTAACTGTGTATGAGTGTGTGTGTGTGTGTGTGTGTGTGTGTGTGTGCTGTGTGCAGACAAGTAGAAAATGAGAAAATGAATAGGAAAAGGAAAGTGATAACTATGAAGAATTTCAGGCACACAAAACCACACATAAAAAGGAAATCCTAGAAATGAAAAATACATCAGAAATGATGCAGTTATTTTACAGACTTCACAACAGAGTAGATATAACAAGAGAAGGGATCAGGGACCTGAAATGAGAAGACAAAATTACATAAAAAAAAAAAAAAAAAAAGATAAACAGACCTTGTGAAAATTGTGGTAGAATATTAAATAGTCTAACACATGAACTTTTATCCAAGTAGGAGATGGAAGAGGGATAGAAGCAGAATATTTTAATGATGAAAGGAATCAGCTCAAGCATTCAAAAACTCCAACCATTCATTCCTAAAAAAGGTAATTTCAATTCAAACCACACTTAGACATATCAGAGGAATACAATAAATTTAAGATTAAAAAATATAAAAATATTCTCAAGTTTTAGGGACATTGCTTAGAGGAGAACAAAAAGAATGTAAGCCTCTAATGTGACCTGTAATTAGAAACAGTAGCCAAAAAACAGTGAAATCTCAAGGAAAGAATTAGCCAGTATTTAATTTTATAACAAAAGAACATACCTTTCAAAAGGTAAGATGTTATAATCATTTTACAACAGACAAAATAATCTAATTTCAGACTGCGGAAGAAAATTCGTATGATCATATAAATTAATGCAAACAAGGACAAAATGCAAAACCTAATTATAATTAAAGATTCTCCACAAACTGAAAAATAGAGAGAAATTAACTCAAATTGCTGAAGAACATTTAAAAAACTTCTAGCTAGCATCTTAGCAGAAGACTGAATATTGTCCCTCTAAGACTGAAGATAAGGTCAGAATGTCTATTCTCACCATGTGTATTCAACATAGTATGGGCAGTGAGGTAGTAAACAATAACTAAAAGCATACAGACTGGAAAGGAAGAGATAAAACTACCTAATACTACCAATATGTGCACATGACAAGAGTGAAAAATCCGAAAGAAACTATAAAACAAACAAAAATCCTAGAGCTAATGAGTGAGGTTAGTTAGGTCACAGGAACCAAGATCAGCACACAAAAATCAATCATATTGGTTTCTATACACTAAAAATAAACACAAGGAAATCAAAGTTCAAAACATAGTACAAATTATAATCACTATGAAAGAAATGGAATAGCCAACACAATGTATATAGAATATGCATCTTGAAAATTATAAAATGCTGATATAAGTAAAGAAGACCTAAATACATGGAGAGACATCCTGTTTATGGATTGAAAGACTCAACAAAGTAGACAGACCAATTTTCCCCAACATCTATAAGCTTAATTACAATTTCTACTAGAATCTTAGTAAATGTTTTTCATTTGTAGATGAAAGCAAGTTCATTCTAAAATGTATATGGCATGGCACTAGGGTAGCCAAAAGATTTATTTTTATAGTGCATAAAGATATTAAAATTAAGAACAAAAAAGGAATTGTCATAGTACCCTTGTTTAAGACCTAGTACTCATCTTGACTAATCAAGATAGTGTAGTATTGGTAGAAAAAAGAGACACTTGTGTCAGTGAAACAAAACAGAAAAGCCAGAAACATAACCACATAAATATATTCAATTGACTTTTTGACAAAGATACAAAAGCAATGGAATGGATAAAGGCAGACTTTAGAAAAATGGTGTTGGAGTAACTGAAGGCCCACATGAAAAAGAGAGACACACAGAGAAGCAACTTTTGTAGAGAGGTTTGACCAAAAACCTGACTGCAGAGGCTAGAAGGGAGACGGGAGGAAACCATTTGCAAATCACAAACATAGACACTTGTTCAGAGCAGCTTTGTTATACAGACCAGGAGAATTGTGAGGGTGACAGGAGCAGTAAACAGAATCGAGAGTAATGTATTATAAGTGATACTTATATGTATTATAAGTAACACTTATGGTCCATTTAATTATGAGATGTTATTTTCTCCTTTTCTCTTTGTTAGTACACCGTGTCATTATTGTTGGATTTTAACTAATTTCTGGTGATTGTATTATCTGCTATGCTAAAACATTAAGCATGTTACCATATTTTATCATCTTCATTTTTCCATTGTTTAGGACTCTCGTGAACAGAGTTTTGAGAGAATTTGAGAAATATTTATCGATGCAATGAAAGTGAATGAAACCAAGCTACTAAATACTTGATTTCAGTTATAAGATCATTTCCCTCATGCCCCTATCTCCTGACAGCTCTGCTTAATCAGTATTCACCAGGACTTCCTCCAATTTCATCAAATTCCAACCAAAGTTCTTACTCCTTTTTTTGCTATTTAAGGACACCTTCATGCACTCTCTTTCAAATTCATCCACCTTAATCATCAGCAATGTACAATGTATTGTTTTCTCTCTGAAATCTAGTGCTTACCATCTCTAACTCATGCAGCTTCTTCTGGACCTGATTTAGAGTCCTCTTAAAGGCTTGTTTTCTGAGTTACATCTTCCTGAGAGAAAAGCGCATCCTTTATTTCTTCTGTTCCTTTGTACTCCTTCCAATCCCTAGCATTTCATCAAATAGTAAATCAATACTATGGATAATCCATTCACATATTAGATCATATTTGATGCTGGTGGAATGTTGGGAGAACATAAAATTTCAAACAAGTCTAAATTCCCTTCTTAAATATTTAGTCTAAACAGTATTTGTTTTACTCTAAACTTCTATAGTTTATGTTCACTAGATTATTCAATATTTATATGACATATATATATGACAGGTGTAGAAGTTACTTATATGTGTTTAGCATATATATGTAAGCTGCCACATAGTTTCTCTCTTTCTTGTGCCTAGCTGAATGCTTCTGATAGAGTGACTGAGTTCATTGATCTACAGTCCTGTGAAACCTTTTCTAGGAAGAAAATATCTCAATTAATGTTTATATTGTTTATAGATTAGCATTTTGGTTATTGCTGAAAGACAAAGGAAACAAATCAAGAACTTATTAGGTCTACATAATAAATAGTGGTTATTTATGACCTACATTTCTGTGCTTCAAGCTAAAGCATGACGATGTAAACAATGAAATGCAGAGATAATTTTAGGAAAAGGGAGGAACAAGATTCATAAAAAGTAAAATATGATACATTAGATCTCATAAAAATTAAAACTTATGCTCTGTGAAAGATCTTATTAAATAGACAAAGCCAAACTTAAAGACTGTGAGAAAGTATTTGCAAGCCACAATCTAGAAAATAAAACAAACAAAAAAACGAGTTCCTAAACTATATAAGGAATTCTTAAAAGTCAAGTTTATTGAAAAATCTAAAATTTAAAAGAATTCAATTAGGAAATGAGCAAACATTTAATTAAAGAGGCTAAATAACTAGTGAATGAATATATGAAAATATGTTATGCTTTGTTGGTTATTAGAGAAATATAAATTTAAATATTGAGATATCACTACAGCCCTATTGATATAGCTTGAAATTTGTTATAAAACCAAATGCTGGTACAGATGAGAAGGAAATAGATCACTCACAGTTGTTGCTTGTGTCTGCCAAACAAATTCTACATGGACCAGCAACTTGGATAAAAAGTATAATATATCAAGTTATTAGAAGAAAAAAGTAATATTCTTGCTTTAATGGGATCAGGAAACAAAATAAATAAATGCAAATAAAACTATTAGATTTGACTATGTAAAAACTGGGCATATAAGAACTTAGCTAAGTCATATGTCTTTATTATGCAGCAACATACATTAACTTTAGATTTACAAAGTCATTTAATTAGCTATAAAACTGTATACCTTCACTCAACATGAAGTGCATATGCTGATAATAAGTCTAGACTTATGCTTGCCACTGATCTAATAGTGGACAAAACTAAAAAAAGAAGCTGGATTGTGCTCTCAAAGAGTTTTCAGTCTAATAGATAAAGCACATATTTAACAAAGAATCACACAAAAACATACAAATTAAATGTCACGAATTAGTATAAATGACTATCAACTGGTAAAATAAAGATGCTATATCTAGTGAGAAGGACAAAGGAATGTTTCTCTGAAGAAGTTGTGATTGGGCAGAAACTTGAGGAAGAATATAAATTATTTGTGCACTGAGTATACGATTAGAGAAAGAAAGCATTCCAGAGAACAATCAGGAGCAGATCGTCAGGGGTTGAGGTATTCATGACATATATATCAAAACAAATAGGAAGCAAAACAGCATATAGGGAGTGAGAATCAGGAGGGAAATTTGTGTAATATAAGATAAGGAATAATAAAAGCTTTGTGCAACATAAGATTTGGAAGATAAACTCCTGTAGACCCATGATAACAACTTTTTTTCTTTATCTTAAGAGCCATCAAAATGATTGTTATCATTTTTTTTTTTAGTAAAATTGGCATTACCTCTATATTCAAAAGCTGACTATGAGTACCAAGGCCAGTACTCACAGACGGTTTAGCCTGTGGCCGGTGGTGTTCTGAGAACTATGCATGTATTGCATATTGGATGCTCACAATTGCCAGATAAGGTTTGCATTGTCATCCCTATCATAAGGGTGAGGAGACTGATGAACTGAGTCATTATCATTCCTAGAACACTTAGTGAATTTGTGGCAGAGGAGACCCTGGCTGACAGACCAGCATTCTCACTGTTATCCTCTAAGGCAAACTTCCCCCAACAGTGGAAGTAGAGGGAGGGAGCAGCAGAGTAACTGCGGATCAGCACTTAAAACGCTGTTTCAGTCTTCCAGGGGAGAAGATATGCAAGCCTCTTCTGTCATCGAAGTCAGAGGGATAAAAATGGACAGCTGTGTTATAGTGTTCAACTGGAAGCAATTTTGTTCCATACTTTCCCACTTCCACCCCAGGATACTTAGTAATATCTGGAGTAACTTTCAGATGTCAGAACCTGGAAGCAGGATTTGGCGCCTTGCTAGTAGAGATCAAGTATGACCCAAGGATTTGAAAATAAGAAGCATCCAGCTCAAAATTCCCAAGGTTGAAAAGTGAGTATAAAAGGTATTTTAGGAGATTGAAACTTGTTGCATGGGGTATGTGGATGAGAGAGCAGCAGTATCAGGAATACTGAATCAGAGAAGAGACAGTGACAGCATTGTAGAGAGCACAGGTAGGTACCAGGATTGGGCCACAAACAAACTAGTCATTCAAATAGAATTGCCAAATGGTCATCTGGTTCTAGTCAATTTTTAGCACACAAAGGAGAATTCTGCTTTTGAGACAAATACGAGTCATGTGAGTATAAATAATACTTAAAATGATGGACCAAAAATCCCTAGAATTCAAACAGTAGAGTTAAATAAAATAATCCTTTAGGATTTAGGACTTAGCCTTGAAGGAGTCCAATATTTAATAACCTTTTATTGAAGGAAAAATGGAGAGAGGGAGAGAGAGAGAGAGAGAGAGAGAGAGACAAAGAGAGAGAGAGAGAGAGAGAGAGAGAGACAGAGACAGAGACAGAGAGATGTGGACTTAAAGAGGCAAGGGAGACGGGAGGAGAGTAGTAGTGAGAAATAAAATAAGGTTAAAATAAAGAACAAAATTATTTCAGGTTTATGGAAGTCATCTGTTCCTACTAAAGAGATAATTTTGAATGATGAGAACTTTTCTGGATTAAAATGGTTGAGTTTAGGTCTGTAGCGTGCACACACACACTCCATATATATAATCATTCCAGAAATAATTCTACTAAATACATTATCAAATACTACATAGCTTATCATGCTATAGACCTCATATAGGGTAAAAGACAAATGTCTATTCAAATACTACCAGGCATATGTCATTATCCTTACTTCACAGAGATAAAATGAAGGCTCAGAGATGTAAAGTAATTTAACAGAGGCCACACAAAGAAATATATGGGAGACTGGTTTCTAACCCAAGGCATACATGTTCCAGTCCGCACACACTTTATCTTACATAGCACAATAAAGACATGCTTTAGGATCAATGCCTCCTGCTTCTTTAACTTTAATCTTATAGGCAAATTTGGAATCCTCTCACTCAGACATAAAATTGTTTTCACTCTGTTGGTAAGCAAGGTTGACCAGGAAGCTATTAATCATTACTACAACAAATAAAGCTGACATAAAAACTGATCTCCATTACTCATTGTGGCCACATTGTGAACTGAGATACTGTATCACCAAATGAAACATGTGTTCTTTGTCTCTGGTAAAAATGTTTTACAAAAGCCTTCCTATCTGTTGTCCATACATTCTGAATCCATTTCAATCAAATATGCAGTTATGCTTTAATTCCTTTGCATTGAGAAACGTTGTATATATTCATAAATTACATTAAAACACAGTATGTTTACTATGAACATATAGGATAATTATGATACATTCTATTTTCAGATTTAATAATGGAAAAGCTAACAGTATCATTGAAATTTGTTCTATAATTCCTCCTAGCTACCCTCTTTTTTATCCAACTGATCTCCTCTGGTTCAAATTCCACTGTTGAGTTACAAAGAGTCTGAAGTGCAAATCAGATTACTCTCGTGCTTAAAATCTTTAAGATGTCTCATCACCTACAGGGAGATGATCTTGAGCAAGCTTCTTATACCCTTTCTAAGCTGTTCAAGATTACAAAGGTAATTAAGTGAATGAGTTGGGAGTAAATCCCTTTCAGACTGCTACACTAGCTTTCAACCACTAAATTGTAATGATTTTCTAAAACAGGGGTCAGTAAACTACATTCTGAGGTTTAAATTTAGCCTGTCAATTGCTTTCCTATGGTCTGTAACCTAGCATAGGTTTCTACATTTTCAAATAATTGAAAAGCACCAGAAAAAAATACAATTTTAACACAACAAAATTCTCAGAACATTGAATGCAAGACTGTAGCTACCAGAGTGAAAGAGTAGAGAGTATGGAGGGATCCTGAAGGTAAAAAAGTAAAACTGATAGTGGTGATAGGCCCTTGGAACTCTGGTAGGGGGATGCCTGTGATATATACATTGACTGAAGCATAGATCATTCTTACTGAAGCTTATACAATACTATAAACTAATAAAAATATTATTAACATTGAAATTTAATTGAAGTGTCCATGAAAAGAAATGTTTGGTGCATAACCACGCATATATTCCTTAAGACTGCTTTCATGCAACAATAGAATTGAGTAGTTGCAACTCTAGAGATTACTTGGCCTGCAAACCCTAAGATGTTTACTACTTGACCCTTTCTGGAGAAGATATGTCAACAAAAAAATACAGGCTGTTACTAGGAAAGAAAGAAGCGTAGTAACAGAGACAGGTAAGCAGAATCTGATTATAAAAATTTCAAGAGCTTTCTCAATAACATAATGAATCTGTACTTTATTCATCACATTATATCTTTTCTATTTAACCTTTCATAAATTTAAATGTATAGACTAGATAGATATATTTCATGCTTATTCCATTTACCCATGTTGGAAACGTATGCACAATCTCTTGGGTTCGTTGTTTTATATCTTTTGCCTTTGAAGTGCTCGATTTTTTTCATGAAAACTTATTCGTTGGCATCTTATAAACACAGACTCTCTTCAAAATTATTTTTAGTTACCACTTTCTCTGGGAAGGTGAGTTCAACCTCTTTCCCTATGGTTAGTTCCCTCTTTGTGTGTTCTCATGACCTATGTTTCCCATAGAAAGACATTTTCAAATTGCTTTATCACAATTGATGTTTGTAGCTGAGATCCGAAAAACTATCATTCTTTCTTATTTGTCTGTTATCCCTTATGCCTATGAAATTACCCACATATAGTAGATATTTATTAAAAAAATTTAAAAATTTTTAAATTCAAGAAATGCTATATACATTTTTGTCCTAGTTTCATCAAATTTTTGCTCAGAGGTAAAGAGAGGGATCATTTTTCATAAGAACCCTGGAGGTGTCAAAAACTCAATGGCATGTTCAAACATTTGGGAAAATGAGAACATTATTGGGTGACTTCCACAGACAATCTTCATAGAGGCCTGAGTTTGGTTTTAGCAAAATAACCTGTATATATGATGGGGAAAAAAAAATGGTTGTTAATTACAGTGAATGTTTTCTATTCGTTCACTCTTTTATCTTCGGGCTAGAGAGATCAAATAATATATCACCTATGTGATAAGATTATTACATAGAAGGTGAAACAAAGGAGAGTACTTGGGATAGTATGGATGCCTGATATGCATGCAGCAAATGAATTTCTTAAGTTAATAAACTTAATAAGGGATATAGTAGAGATATCTTAGAGTATTAGGAAGCTTAAGGCATAGAATTAGGTCATCATCATTTTCATGAGCTCTATGCAATCTTGTAAAATGAATACAATATTTATTATTATAATATAATTATAATAGTATAATAATCATATTAACTCTTTCCTTTTTAATTACTATATTATCATATTACAATAGTATATAAGCTGCAGAGAATGTATACATGTATATATATGTATATATGTATGTATATATTTATATACATTTGTGTATGTATGTATATATATTTATATACATTTGTGTGTATGTATCTATCATGTAGTCATTACCAGAGTTCTAGTGCCATTCTCTGCTGTAATTTTGAGCCCTTTACCACTATCCTTCATCCCTTCACCACTATCCTTCATCCCTTCCCTATGTTCTCCTCTGGTAAGGACTATTTTGATTTCAGATTCTTAAGAGTATCTTTGTTGTATTTTGTCAGTTCATAACATTTTTTGACCACTGCCTTGGAATCAGATCTCATTTTGAGGCCTTAATATGCTTTTCTTTAATGTATCTGGTAATATCAGGAGGAAAGTATATTTATCAAACACACTGCAGATGGTTTCTTATCACCCATGACATATGCACTGATGTTTCTCCTTATGCATGTCTGACTTCAGACTTCAACACCAAGTATGTACTCTTTCCTGGATCTCCCAGGGAGATATTTTGTTTCATTTACTCCTCTACTGTCTGCATCTGTTAGGCTATGTGCTTCATTGAGGGCCCCTGCAAAACTGCTTAAAGAGGTTGGAGAGGACTTGTGGAAGACTTTAATAGATATTTTCTTCTGCTTATTCATTTTTTCATTCTTTTATAATGCATTTACCTGTCAGGTGTCAGGCAGAGAGAATTCAGAAACACACACACACACACACACACACATGCACACACACACACACACACACATGGTCCTAGAAGGTCACTGAAGAAACAAAGTTCTGGGAAGGGGCTTCTGAACAGAGTCAACAGTGCAAGTCGGAGCACAGAGCCATGAACTAATACACCATTTGAAGTTAGCCCTGGCAGTCTACTGGCTAAAGAGGGAGGAAAGAGAACCGTGGAAAGGAGAGCAAGGTGAGTGAGTGGTGTCAGCAGGGGCTGGACGGAGTGAAGACTTGGATGCCCCAGCAAAGAAGCTAACCAGTGGACAGAGACCGTGGTGTGGGAATGAGGTTTGCAGCCTTGTTCAGGTTCCCAGTAGTACTTCGAAGATAATCAGCTGCAATTTTATGTTTTCCTGTCTTGGTAAACAGTCAGGGCTATGTACGTTATGGGCGGTGGTGAGAGTTCTCTCTGATGAGTGGTAAAAATAACATGGTCAAAGGGACAGTGAGATGGCAGAAATAGATTTTGAAAGGTGAGTTATTATTCTGGGATTCAGTAGGCAGCTTACTTAAAAGAATACATTGTTTCACTACAATATTTTCTTTTAAATTTTGTGTATGAATGTGTGTGTGTTTGTTACCACTTCTGTACAGGCTTATAATTTCTATCTTTTTCCATTGATGGTATCACTATAATTCGAACAAATATTTCAAATTGTGGTAGGAAGTTGGCAGACTGATGATAAAAGGAACAAAAAGGATGCTCTCTCTCATATGCATGTGTTTTCAAAGGATATTTCCCTTTTCCCCTTTCTCTGATCATCTCTACTGCCCCATCCCAGAGGCATTTTCCTGTAGGCAGAATGGTCACAGGCCAACTTAAAGGAAGCAAAGGACTTCCCTGAAAGAATAATGAATTTTAGTTAATCTAAGCAAATATTCTTTTTTTGTAACAATTGATATTTTTAAATGAAAAATAAATATACTTGAATGAGTTAATAAGTGAATGAATCTTTAAAAAATACACTTCAATACTTCATAGTGGAGTTCCCTAAAAAAAAAAAAAAATGCACATAAGAAGGAGGAGCATTGAATGAAGCTTTCTGACTTCAAATGTTTTGAAGACTAATGGAAAGGAGGAGACTTCCAATCCACAAAATCATATCATCTTAAAAGCCACAGAAGACATCTGAGGTCATCTATTCCTAATCACATCATTTTTTTTTTTTCTGCTGATGAAACCACAAACCAGAGGAAAAAAGAAATTATATAGAATATTCCATACTAAACTATTTGCTCAAAATATGTACTCAAAATTTGCTAAATCTTGTATGAATAGCATTTAGAATAGCACATGTCAAAAGTAACAGTGTTATACTAGAGATAAGAACCCTGAAGCTGGGAATTTGGGGGTGGCTTTCTCAGGGTTGCACATCTAAGGCAGTGACAAAATGAGTGTTGACACTAGCTTTGCTTCTAGTTTCTGTATCACCTTAGCCCTCACTGAGGCTCTCCTGAGATTGCCCAGGTTACCCAGAGCAGAATGGGGACCAGAGAGCAAATCATTCAGGGAAGTCCTTCGCTTCCTTTACTAAATTGGCCTGTGACCATTCTGCCTACAGGAAAATGCCTCGGGGACGGGGCAGTAGAGATGACCAGAGAAAGGGAAATACCCTTTTTTAAAAAAACCTCTACCAAATTTTGTCCCTGGTGAAATCCTCCAGATCCTCAGTGACAGGGCTGCTCTGCTCACGGATTGTTATGTTTTCTACTCAGCATTGCTACTGATTCATATTGTGACCTTGATCAAACCACTAAGCCTTTCTTTATCTCAGTTTCTCCATTCATAATGTGATTATAAATAATACATGTCCCTTAGCTACTTCATGGGGGTCACAAAAGCATTAATAATGTAATTATTTCTGAAGTACTTTGAAATCCTTGAGTGAAATATGATATTAAAAATATCACTGCACTCAAAATATTCCCTGACAGGCAGACTTAAATGAGAAAACTATTCCTCTCTGAGTGCAAAATATGTCTAAAGGGGTACATAATTTTCCTCGAGAAAAATGCCTTTCATACAAGGGTCTTAGAACCTCATTAGTTTTGTTTAAGATGCTGAGATACTGTGGTGTTTAGACCATGGGTAAGAGGTCTCAGCAGGCCATGCTCTTTCCTCTCCACTTTATAAGTCTATTAAAACTTGAAGAAGAAATGAGATTATAAAAGCCCCCAAGCTAGGGTCACCAAGTAAAAAACAGGACAAACAACTACATTTGAATTTCATACAAACGAAAAATCATATTTTATAGAAGCACATCCCAAAATTGCAATTCAACTAAGCATACTCTTAACTAAAAAGAGATCAATATGTAACACAAATTTAATTTCATGCTTCTCATTTTTTACTTGCTAAACCTGACAATCTTACCTCAAATCCTACTCATTTAACTAATATGATTATTTGTCTGTCTGAACTGGTGAAAACCTTTAAGGAAAATTGCAAAGATAGGTAATTTCATCAGTTTCAGATAATTTAAAAAGGAAAGTGTATCAGTCGCCCCTCTAAGGTATGATTCCTCATTGCCAAAATTATGATTTGATTTTTAAAAATATTTTCTGGATTAGGCATGGTTCCCATAACATTGTAAGTACCAGATAATTGTTGGTTGAAAGAATGAATGAATAAATGATGGAGTGAATGAATAGCTTGAATTAAGCTGAAGGAATTTAAGTCACTTTAGAAATTTATTTGAATACACATACTTATGCTGTCAGTTACAATAATAATTCTCTATGGCAGATTAGTTTATTATCTCATTCTTTACAAGATTTTAGTAAAATCAGCAAGCATTTACTGAAAAAACTTTTTAAGTACAAAGTTTATTTTTTGTGCTGGATTGCACTTTTTATTATTAATCAAATTATTTGTTATTAATTCTGGAACAAAATCTACTTTCTTCAATTATAGAGGTAATTATATTAACTGATGCCTTACTTATAATTCATTGCAGAATTAGGCTATCCTAAATAAAATCAGGAGAAATGAGAATGGGGAATATGGAAAGATTTTTGAGAAACTGTCTTTTCTAGCTTTATTGAGATACAACTAACAAGAATGTGTATTTTACAGTTTAAAATATATTTTGATATATGTATATAATGTGAAATGAAAACCACAATCAGTTCAATTAACATGTTCATCATATCACATAGTTATTGTGTGTGTAATAATGTGGGGAGAACATTTAAAATCCATTCCTTTTGCAAATTTCATATATACAATATAGGATTAAACCTTAGTCATCTTTGCTGTACATTAGATTTCCAGAATTTCTTCATGCTGTATAATTGAAACATCATATCTTTAAGCCAACACATCTTCTATCTCCCACCCACATTTCCTGGCAGCAACTATGCTATTCTCTTCTTCAACTGGAGTTTTTTAGGTTACACATATAATGAGATTATGCAATGGGCAGAAAAAAATTCTGTGCCTGACTTAATTCACAGAGTATGATGTCCTCAGGTTTCCTCCATTTTGTTTCACAGTTAATGGGCATTTAGGCTGATCCCCTGTCTATACTTTTGTGAATAATGTGACAATGAACATCTTCAAGATACTGATTTTATTTTCTTTAGATGTATACTCAGAGGCAGGATTGCTGGATCATAGTGTTTCTATTTTTAATATTTTTGGAATAGCCATACTGTTTTCCATAATGAGTATACCAATTTATATTCACACATTGTACGCTGTTGCAATGGCACCCCTTTCTCATGTCGTGTCAGTACTTATCTTTTATCTTTTTGATGATAGACTTTTTTTTTAAATGAAAGTACAGAAAAGAATGAAGGTGAATAGGCAGGCAATCAGAAAGCAAGAGCAGGAGGAAGCATTTATTGTATTTAATTGTTCATCTTGGTTGTTCCAGCTGACCTCAGTGCAAACCTGGTCCTTGGGGTGTGGCCAGAGACAGTGGACCTAAATGTTACTCTACCAGAGCATGCTAATAATAGAAATTTTGACAGGTATGAGATAATATCTTCTTGTGATTTTTATTTGTATTCCCCTATTCATAAGTGATGCTGAAGTTTTTAAAGTACCTGTTAGCCATTTGCATATATTCTTTTGAGAAGTTTCTATCCAGATAATTGGCTCATGTTTTTAAAAATAAAATTGTGTTCCTTATTGATATTTTGGATATTAATCTCTCATCAGAAATGTGAGTTGTAAAATTTCCTTCTGCTTTGTAAGTTGTCTTTGATGCGATTCCAACACACCCTGGTGGCTCAGGCACTAAGTCAGCACCTGGTGGGTATACCATGTAAAGCTCACAGACCCAGATTCGCAACCTGGGAGCAGAGTGAAGAACCAAAAACAAATAACAAATAATAAAGTGTTTCCTCTTTCTTTTCCTTACTTCCTTCATTCTTTATAAAAAGTTTTTCCTCCTCTTTATTTCTTCCTCTCTTTAAAAACAAAGACAAAAAATCTGTACTTTCATTTGTCTATATTTGCTTTTATTGTCTGTGATTTTGGGTTCATATGTATTATATTGCTGTCCAAATAAATTTTAAGATTTTCTCGATTTTTTTTTATTACTTGTATCATTTCAGATATTTGAGGCATCAATTTACTTTTAGCTGTTTGTTTATATGGTATGAGATAAAGTCCAATTTCGCTCTTCTGAATGTAGTTACCCAGTTTCCCCAACAGCACTTATTGAGAGGCTATCTTTCCCTTCATTGTGCTCTTGGTGCCATAAAAAAGACCAGTTGACCATAAATGCTTGAATTTAATACTGGATTATTTATCTGTTTTACTTATCTAAGTCTACTTTTATATTAGTATGCTGTTTTGATTACTCTAGCTTTGTGGCATATTTTAAGATCAATCAAGTAACATGATGTCTGTAGCTTTGTTCTTTTTGCTTAAGATTGTTTGACTATTCAGGACCTTTTATGGTTCCACATACATTTTAGAATTCTTTCCCCTAAATTCTATGAAAATTGTCATTGGAATTTTGATAAGGATTGCATTGAGTCTGTATGTTTCTTTGGGTAATAACACTTCTTAAAAACCATTAATTGTTACAAACTGAATACAGGTTATCTTTCTATTTATTTCTATAATTTCTTTCATCAGTGTCTTAATTTATTGGTGTACATATTTTTCATTTCCTTGATTAAGTTTATCCCTAAATAGTTTCTTGTTTTTGATGTTATTACAAGTAGGATTATTTTCTAAATTTATCTTTCCTTTAGATAGTCTGTTGCTAGTGTGTAGAAATACAGCTGATATATTCATATTGATTTTTATATCCTGAAATTCTATTGATACCATTCTATTGATACCATTCATTGTCTAACAGTGTTTAGGTGGCATCTTTAGGGTTTTCTCTATATAAGATCATGTCATCTCAGTCGGGTACAATTTTATTTCCTCTTTTCCAAATTTAGATGACTTTTATTATTTTTCATGTCAAATTATCCTGGCCTGTACTTCCACTTCAATATTGAATAGACATGGCAAAAATAGCTATTCAAATATGGATCCAATTTTCATGGAAGAATTCTTATTTTTCAACTTTGACTATAATGTTAATTGTGGACTTGTCATATGTTATTTCTGGAAGCTCTGAGATAAAAATAACAAATAATAGGCTGAGTAAATTTATATTAGTGTAGAGTAAGTCCTCCTTAACACTATTACGATGTCCCAGGGTCTCTGTATTTGTCATCATGTTTAATTTCCACAAATAATTACTGTTATTATTTCCTGTTATTATTTCATTACTGCCAATTCACATATGATAAGCGAAGAGTAGCTCAAGATGTTCAAGAATTGTTTTCAGGGCTGTCTTGGTAATAAAGTGGTCAACTATCTATGTTTGCCTGATGCCAAATCTCTTGCCTTTGTATGTCATGTCTTCACCCTAACAGAGAGTGACCTATGGCCAAAGCCTGTCCTATGGGGAGTAGGTCTCATCTGATTATAGAGAAAGCATTCCAAGATGGAGTTCTAAATCGTTTTTGGTCTATCATGAGCTTAGAAAAAATCCATTTCCTAAAACTAACCTCACTCACCATCGAAATAAACTAATAAACTGAAAATTATCATTACAGATCTTGACAAACTAGCACTAAAAACAAAAATGATAATGATCTTAGAAATTTAATTGTTTCTGAGTCCATTTCACAGCTACCTTGGGAGCTCTACCACTGAGAGAGTCAGGTGGCTTCCTCTGTGTGAGGATGTTTCCTGCCGGAGCTGGAGGTAACATCAGGGAGTCTCGGTCTGGTGACGGTGTTAATTTCAAGCTCTGTTAAATACATGAAATAATAATTGTACAATATCTTATTCCGAACAAAATTACAACACCATTAACTGCTTCACTAACAGTGAATAAATTACCCTTTGACACAGAGTTTGCATTGATCAAGCAAAAAGAACATTCCAGAGGAAAAGATGGCCAAGGTACCTGCAGCTCTGCCTTAGGCTGCTCTTGCTGTGCTATCTGTTCTCCTGCTTTTTTTTTTTTTTCTTATTTATATTTTTTTCTCAATCATTTAAAAATGATTAGCTGTGATAACACCAAATATGCTGAAATTTTGCAACACACTAATTTTCTTTTTATAATTACTCTATGAAACATTATTATCCAACTTATGCATTAAAAATACATGAGACATGGAAAGATTAATTAACTCAAAATACAACTGGTAGCAACAGAGCCAGAGTTTAAACATAGGGAGTTTGGCTGTATGACCCATGTCTTAACCCTTGTGCCACATACCATGCCAGCTATAGTGATAGATCACTGTTACCCTCTCAGTGGCTACAGTCATCTATTGGGAAACAGGCCATTCAATTAATCCACTGAAAGACATACATGTTTAATGTTTCATAATTTAATCCCCATTTCAAGGCTTTGAGGAGAAAAAAAGGTAAAATAAAACACTAACTTACCCATCAAGGGTTCAGTCTTCAAGGTAAAATAGGCTGAACTACTAGAAGGGGATTTAACTGTCAGGAATTGTGGCAGACTCGGTGAGAGTGATCATTGAACATCCTTGCTTTTCCTTTAGCTCCAAGGTTAGACTGCCTATTTCCCTCACCTTTCTCATTTATGTATTCCACAGTTAACTACTGTTTGCCACATTACAACCTCATTCATGCATTTCCCTAGAAGCCAAATATGTCTTGTGCAGTGGTTTAACTTTAATGTATATCTCAATAACCTAGAGAGTTTGCTGAAGTCAAGATCCTTCTATCCTTCTAGAGTTTTTGCTTCTTCAACCTAGAATTTGCATTTATAACAAGCTAAGGTACTTGCCTAAGCACCCTGCAAAATCACTGCTCCAGCTAGGGAGACCCTGGCCTGAAAAAGCCAATAACTCAGTATCCACTTGTCTGCCATGGATAATCTCCGAGTCCTTTGACACAGTGTCTCTCTACTTGCTATGGACAACCAATTCTAACTGATTACATTGTCAGAATCTAAGCCCTTGTTTCCTTGTTCTTTTTAACTCCATGCTAACCCCTATTACCTATCCACAGAGTATCGATACCTTGTCAATTATTTATAAAATACCTGGCTTCCCTTCACATTCATAAAACAGCTCTAGTACGTATTGGGAAACAGTGTGAAAAGTCAAACAAGAAACAGGTGCTGTGTCTGAAGTTAGACAGATCTGACTGTGAATATTAGGTCTGATGCTGAAATTTCACATGTCCCCCTAATCTCTCTAGGGTCACATCCCTATCTTCAAATTAAATCTAAACAACACTCAGCTTGCAGAACTACTGTGAAGATTAAATAAAGGATCATTAGGATTCTCAAATTTAGGGGCACATCAGAATCTTCTGATTTGTTAACACACAGATTACCAGGCTCCATGCCCAGAGGTTTGAGTTAAGTATGAGAGGACACTGTAGAATTTGCACTTATACTAAATACCCAGGAAATAGTAATGTGCTCAGTCTAGAGACCATGTTTTGAGAATAATTAACTGATTTAATTAAAAAAAAAGGAAAAGAAAGAAAGAGGCTTGTGTGGGAGATTAACGAAGTATATGGTCATTGTATGGAGTCAATTTGACTTCTTTTCTTCCTATGTAATTGGTCCTTAGCATATTTATTACTATAATAGATTCACAGAAACTTCTTTGTCCCAAGGTCAGATTAACCTAATTTCTCTTTATTTGACATTCTTACTTACTAGTTTGAAAGTCCATTTTACTTTTATTCTTTGCTCTCATGACTAATCTGCTCCTATTGCAGTCTATCTCTTCTTAATATGCCACCTTTATCCATATTTCAAATTTAATATCCTTGATGTTTTTCTACATTTTAGCTATGTGTGGCCTTTCCTGGAATGCTCTCCCATAATTAGTCACATACTTTGGCACTGTTGGAGGTGTAGGACTGGATTATTTTCTGCTCCAGGTGAAGGCAGGAGATCATCTGAACTCTCCCTGTTGGAGAGGCTTTGAATGCAGTGTTCTGTTAAAACAAACAGACTCTCTCAATGCAGACAGCTGTGTCTGCCCTCAAACACTTTCAACTTTTGAAAAGCAACAGCAAGATAAAAGAACATCAAATCTATTCAGAAATTTGTCCACTGGCAATAAGCCTCTTGTTTCTTACTTTGGAAAGAAGCTTTTGAGCCTCCTCTTTTCTTTTCATCTCTCTCTGCCCACTCCCTTCCCCCCACTTGTGCGCCTGTGCCCTCCCACACGTCTCCTCCATCCCATTGTGCCCAGCTGAAGGGATGCAAAAGGCAAAGATCAGAATGTACTTTTAAGAGATGAAAACCTGCGTACTCTATTTATAATGCCTCACTCTTCCACTACATGTTTCATCTGGGGATCTCCAACCACTGCATAAATGCTTTATGAAACTTGCTACTGTCCTTAGTTCCCAAAGGGGGAATTGACTGTAAACCACTCTCTTTATGATATGGTCTCTTATCAACTCTGATAGGTTGCAGATTAAAGAGTCCTCACGCTTTCTGGAGCTGCTCCTGTGTTTCTAAAATGTGTTAATTGTTTCAAGGGCATTTTAGGTAAATATCGAAATACAGTTTATGTTGCAAATGTGGTCTCTCAGAATGAATTTTGCAAATTAATTTTAGAAACGACTCCATATGATAAATAGTATATGACAGATCAAGTGATTGCTCTAAAAATCAATTCAAAAATAGCACTCTGTATCAGAATTCAATTAGGGAGTCATTAGAATGAAATACATTAAGCATCTAAAATGTTACAAAATTAAATAGAGGGATGCTTGTTAAGTGTGCTCATCACCATCCTTCTCCCAAACACACTGGGCACTTTAGAAAATGAGGAACATCTCCAAGAAGGTCATCATTTTTGTGTGGTATCTCCAAGGGTCTTAGATATCTGATGTGCAGTTCAAGGTGCTTCACATTCTGAAGATTGATCAAATTCTGGAGAACCTGGGAAGACTTAACTCCGATGCACAAACAGTTTCATCAACCCTGTCTATTGCTAAAAGTTTTCTCTCACTAATCTTTATTTATCTACTTGGCATTAATGCAAAATTACATTTCTAAAGCTGATTTTACTTTAAATGATTCCATTGTCTGTAATTGGTTCGAAATTGATCCATACACAGAGCTTACTGTGTACTTGTTGAGATGAAACCTTACAAAACACAATTCCTGTAGTCAGAGATATGAGGTTTGTTTGCCCGAGCAGTTATCCATCATTGAAAGCACACTGACATTCATTGACTGTCTGCTCTGGGGCATGGTGGTGCATAGATTATTTTATTTGCACTAAACAACAATGCTGTGTAGCAAATACCAATAATCTAGCCTTCAAAGTTGGGTCTGAAGCTTAGAGAAGATATGTAACTTGATCTTTATATCTTAGCAAGAGAATTAGGATTGGAATCCAAAACCGACTACATCAAAAACCTATAGTTTCTATACCTGGCAATTTTTCTTCTAACAAGATGAGAGAAAAGTCACTGCTGGTTTCATTAAATATAGTTGTTGTTGTTGTTGTTGTTGTTTTCATACACATATTAAATGATTTTATGTATGAAATTTTATTAAACTGAGAAATTCAAATTTTTACTTGATCAATTTGAACAGTAGCTGGTTAGTGACTTGTTAGGGTAAGAAGATTTAACCCATACTTTAACTGGTAAAATGATGTTAAATTTGGTTTCACAGATCTTTTCACCAAGTTGGTACTTTTCCATAAGTGAGTGTTGCTCATTCAGCGGGTGCCGATTCTGTGTGGTGGACAGAGACAGAGAAGAGCGCTGGAGGAGCCCCGAAGTGAATAGCCTTCATCTCACATCATTTTCAAGTGTCAAAATAAATCAGTGCAGGGGGGAATTTGTTCAAAAATTTTGAGCATGACCTCTAACTCCATTTTATATTTAAAAGGATATTTTTACATGGTTTTAATATTATTGGATTTTGCAGGAATGCAACTGATCTGTAAATTGAGACAAGATTTTACTTTTTTTTAAAAAAAATGCATCTAAGAATTGTTCATTTAGAAAGGCATGCCATGAGCAACAATGCTGTAATATTTGAATTGCTAATAAAATACTCCTGTTTCGAGCAGTTTCTACCGCTATTCTTTTCATTATGATTCTACATACAGATGCAAGCAGTTTATTTCTTTTCATTTTCTTTAATAGACCCTTCTGGTCATTTGCATATAGAAAAGCATATTATTTCATTATAAATTTCTTTTGTTTCTCCTTTATAATATTGTAGAGCATTTAAAAAAATTGCATTGAGAGATATTTTTCAATTTGTCTTACTAACCCTCTTCTTTTATAGCAGGTCAGGCATAGACCAAACACCCTTTTGCCAGTCTATCAAATCATGGTCACCTCGACTAATCAGTTGGATTGTTGGTTATGTCAAAGTCTAGAGAGTGAAAAATAAATATGAATCCTATTTTGTTCCTGCTGATGGTAGTACTTGGTAGACAAATACAGGGATGACTGGACAATACAATGTGGGATTCACAATTAGAAAAATTTGCCTCTGCTTCTGCTTCTGGTGAGTTATTTGGGTCCCAAAGACTACTTTTCAGCTTCAAGGACGAGGTGAAAATTTTGCCCTGTGCATAAAAAATAGATACTACAATTTTTGCTGGAAAAGTATTGCAAACTCTGGTTTGATTGTGAAAGTCGCATCTTCAAGCTTGTTGAGGACTTCAGAAGTGACTCTAACACAGAGGTTTGTCAAGGCACCAGATGTTTTGCAGATCAACCCTGCACAAGCTGCTATGTCTCAGCTGTTCCTTCGTTAAGATGGTCTCATACCACATCTGTGGGTGGTTTCAGATCTGACTTGTCTGGATAGTGAACAGGACTAAACTCTATAATTGCCAGAACCATACTAAAAGCTATCAGCCTCAGTTCTTTCATAAGCTGACTTTCTCAGGAACATATGGACAATGGAGATATATCGGTACTAACATTATCACAGATCCTGGAGCACTCCAGACTCTGAGAATTGCATATTGCAGTCTGATCCTGTCCATAGACCATGCTGTCTCTTTATTCTATGCAGCAACAGAGAATAGAAAGGGCTTCATCCAAGTGGTTAGGCAGATATGGACAAGTATTTCTTATTTCCTTTGTCATCAGATACTCCACCCTAAATGCCAGCTAAACCACAAACTTGGGTTCCTTTGCTTATAAAATTTTGTCACGTAGCTGTGCCAAATTAGAAATTATGGAGAAACTGCTTGTATATTATAACTCCAAGTTCTTTCCCAATGTTAAAGATTTTATTCTCAAGTTTTGTAGACTATAAATTGGAGAAAGCAATCTTAAATCTGTCCTAAACGTTAGTTTAATGCCAGTACGCAAAATTTGTAATAAGTTGACAGCTTATCCTTTGTCCTCTGCAGTACTTTAGAACCTCTGCACAGAAGGAGGAGTTTGTGCCATCACTGGAGAAAAAATACTGCTTCTAGGTAAACAGGAAAAGTTGTGCCAGCTGAACATCAGTCTTATTGGTCCAGTGGGAAGCTTTTCATGGAATTTGGGTACATACATTTTGATATGTTCTATCACATATTCAGCCTAATTTTTGTTTTCTTTCTTTTTTTTTAAGAAAAGGTGCAAACAGGAAGAGAGAGGAAGAAGAAACATTTTACTTATTTTATTTAGTTGTTCATCTTGTTTATCTCCCCTGGCCCAGAGCACGAGGCCAGGTCCTTGGGATGTATGTGGACTGTGTTGGCCAGAGGCAGCGGACCTAACTGCTATTCCACCAGTGTTGTTATTTTCTTTTCTTTTTCTTTTTTTGCAAATGTCTTGTCACACAATACTAACCCGAATTTTTAATTTAATTTTATCATGGAACATTACATTATAATGTTATAGAGGTTTTAGGGGTGTATCATATAAATAAATATTGATACATAATATATTTAATTTATCACAAATAGTCCAATTCTATCCTTCACCATGTAATTTAACCTTTTGAACTGATTTGCCCACCTTCCTCCCTCCTCCTTTTGGATAACAACTAATTTGATTCTATAGATCAAAAGTCTATTTTTGTTTGATTTAGTTAATTTGGTTTTAATATCACATATGAATGAAATCATAAGGTGTTTGTCTTTTTCATTTTGACTTCTCTCACTAAGCATAATTCCCTCTAGGTCCATCCATGTTGATACACTGAAAAAGTTTCATTGTTTTTAATATCTGAGTAGTATTCCATTATGTAAATATATCATCTTTCTTTATCCGCTCATCTATCTATGGGCATTTGGATGTCTTCCAGCGACTGTAAATATACTGCAATAAATATGCATGTAATTCTGCAAATTAGTGTGTTTGTGCTTTTCAGATAAACACCCAGCTAAAAGAACCATATGGAATTACTATTTTCAATTTATTTGAGCAATCTTTTTTCTGTTTTCCATAATGGTTGCACCAATTTGCATTCCCACCAGCAATGTATAAGGATTCTCTTTGCTCTGTGTCCTAGTCAGTACTTGTTTTTTTTGGATAGTAACTGTTTTCACAGGTGTGAGGTGATATCTCATTGCTGTTTTGACATACTTCTCTAATGACAAGAGAGGTGGTGCTTTTCGTTATATGCCTGTTGGTCCTCCTCTTTGCCATCTCTCTGCCCTCTTTGTAGAAATGTCTTTTCAGAACTTTTGTTCATTTTTTAATTAGATTGTCTTTCTGTTTCTGAGTTTTATATATTTAATATGTTTTGAATATTAACTTCTTCTTGTCAGAGGTATTATTTATGAATGTCTTCAACCATTTTGTAGGGTGCCTTTTTGTTTTAATGATGCTATCATCTGCTATTCAGAAGTTTTTTAGTTCAAGTCATTCCATTTGTTTATTTTGGTCTTGTTTCCCTTGACATTGGAGTATTCTATCACAGAAAAGACATGTAGTTTCACAATTCCAGAAAGCCCTCTTTCATAAACTTTCAAAATCAGAATAGTTTCCCCTCACTTTAATATCAAGCTGCTACCTGCCAAATACCTAGTAAAGGGTTCTTGTCCCTGTCAAAACCCCTTGCAACCTCACTTACCTGCTTTATTTTCACTCTGCTCTCCATTCAAAAACTACAAAAGTGAATTTAACAAATAAATAAACATCCTGGAGAATGGAGAAAGAGTCTGTTGTAGGATTAGCCTGGATCCTCTTTTGTGGGTCAAGGAGAAAAGAGTCAGGGACAGTCATATCACAGACACCCACGCCAACTCCACTTTCTTCAGGACAACTGTTTGGCCTCCCATAACACCCTCTGACAGAACGTGATATCTGGTCACTTGCAGAAATAAACTGAAAAGACAGGCTAACCCACCAAGATCTGATCTGGATTTCACAATCCAGCTCTGAAATAACATTTTCTTTCAAACTTATTTTGATTCCTTTGGTGATGTATACAATTGTGGGGCACACTTTTTTTAACCTATATTTACCTTAGACTCAGTAAACAATACCCAGAAAAAATTCATTATTTTTATTGTGAATTAAGTATTTAGATCCTTTCACATAAAAGTGGAAGGACTCTGAATATGGAGACAACTAGTTCAGTTAGAGAAAGGAAACCCCCTTTTATAAAAGATGATTTGATATGTAGTCTATATAAGAAAATTGAATAATTTGTAATCTAATTATTATTGCTCTAAAAAATTGAATTTATGAAATTATAAAATGTAAAGACCTAATAAGAGTGTTGAAACCCAATCAGGCATTAACTAGAAAAAAATCCATTTCTATAAGGTCATTTTGCCTTTTTGTATGATCTCTCTCTTTCTCTCTCTCGTCCTTTCATTGTCGTTCCAAGGACCATCTGCTATCAAGCATGATAATGTATGTGCATAATTGAAAAAGTCAGTATGTCTACATAGTGATATTTCCTGTGTGTTTCATTAAGTAAAAGAGACTATTTAACACATGTACTCTAATGAAAGTAGCATAAATCTATATTATGTATTCAATGAAAAATTGAAATTAATCAAAACTAATAGATCCCAAAAATTATATTTCCTACTTCAGCATTGTGTTCCACATCAAGAAGCTCTCAAATAATTAGAGATGAAAACAGAATTGACAATACCTTAGAAGACAAAAAAGAAAAAAGTAGTTATAAGTTGCTCTAAAGATGTTCTTCCTAATAATTTCTCCCTCATATTTTCTGTCATTCTTTTCTTCCATCTGTGAATCCATCTGAGTCATCCTGGCTGGAGATGGATATGATTTACACATTTCTCCCCAAAATGGTCCAAAAAACCACCAGGTAGTTACTAGAGAGTAAATGAATGATAGAGGCTTGCCTGAATGCAGGGTGTCCTCTACGATATAGCTGACCCAGTGGTTGAGTTGAAATTATGAATAATCTAAATGCATGGCTTTTACTTAATAGGCAATGGGGAAGTCAATGAAGAGGATATGATGGGAACTTACCTGAGGGCAAAAATACGCCAATGTTTTAGCAACCATGATTTTGCAAGGTAATGTACTATAAAATCTCTAGGAGTCAGGGAAACCTAAACTCTACTGGCTTTGGCTGTGCAATATCTGACAAATGATATAAAATCTTTGAGTTTCAATTTTCTCATATTAAAATAGACATTTTCAACTTGCAAGGTGGTTTTAAGCAAGCAAATGTTAATGTACATACATCATCGAAAACATTGCCTCACATATGGGTTTTTTAATTTTAATTTTAAACTATTATTGAATGAAACCATTTGTGTTAAAGGTGTAAGCTACATTCAAATATTGGAAGGGATATATTGCAGGCATGGCGCATACATAATTCAGTTCATGATTTTATCCAAATTGTTTTAAGGCTTTGGACTTGAAATGGAGATTTTTCTAGTTGAATCTAATCCAGTGTACATAACTTATTTCGATTAAATGAGTAAACCATATTTATGTCTGTTTTATGTCATCAACAACTGTGCAATCATATTCATGCCTGCTTCATGCAAAAAAAATGAGTGTGCTTTTGAGTGCTTGGTACTTCAGGGACAGAATGTGAGATCATAGTTAGTTTGGATCTAACTGTGAATGTCAGCCAAACAGACTGAAAGCAAATGTTCTTACCTATAGCAACATATGCCAATAACAGTGCATCTGCTAATGAAATGAGGTTGTTAATTCAAAAAAAGTTAAAATTTGTAAGGATTTTGGAATGTCAAATTAAGCCTCTTTAAAGAGGCAAAACTTTCAGTCATACTTTTTCAATAGTCTGTTGAAGCTCTAGTTGCCACTCATTGAGTCTTTACAACATCCATTAGCTCTCTGTATACATCATGAAATATTGTTCCCACAAGCTCTGTTTTGGCATAGCTTCCAAAATGCTACATAGGAAACTTTCTCACTATAGCTGAGTCCCCAAGGTCACTCAGTTATGAAATGGTGAAACTGGTTTTTGAATGTGGTTCATTCTATTTTTCTCCCAAAATCCTTGTTTGCTTTATCAAAGGATGTCAGTATTATGTGGGCAGTCCAAATTGCTGCAAACCATTAAATATAGCAAAATATTAAGCTGAATGATAATAGAATAAATATAAATAAAACCAGTCACTTTTGAATAATTATTTTTATTAAAAATTCTGTCTATAACAGTATCACCTGGGAACCTTTTTGCTTCACTAATCTTCATTCTATCATTCAAATTTCCTAGTAAATATGACCTTCCAGGAAACACCCAGGAATGTCAAACACTCCTGTGCACATGATATTTGATGAAATGAAATATGCCTCTGTGCCTTTTTCTTTGATTAACCTGACAGTAAATTTAAATAGTAAAATTATTATGCACACTACTACAAAAGTAATAATAAATTAATATTTAAATTTTTCTGGTGAAATACAATTATACATATAGATTTCATGTTTTTTGAAATACCACAAAACTGTCTTGGTCAGATCATCTCCAAGCTTTATGCATGGAATTCAACCCTCTAATGACTGTCAAAGAGAAACTAATAGGAAATTGTGGAGTCCTGTGATACTTATCCATGCTAGTGACCTTTGGTGGAAACTCTCTTGACCCAAACCTACTCCCACATGCCACTTGGATACCTTTGAAGAGTCCACTGCTCTCATTTCTCTAATTTAGAGTGCTATCTCGAGCTCTCATCTCAGCCTTGCACTTTTCATTGTCTATAGGACAACCATGTAATCTCTACTTTCAACTCAAGTTCACTGGATCAAAATCATGATTGCATCTCTGCCAACATGAGCTCATCTCTAGTTTAACTGACTTACATAGGTGGCATCCTGATTCGTTATAAAGAAATGAGGAGAACACCGTCTGCAGCCACGCACTCACCTGAATAAATACATTCTAATTTTACCAGCTCAGTGAAGATGGACACATTTCAGTACCAGGGAAGATGAAATGGGCTTGACAGACAGCCTTTAATTTTTGAGGGTCACCCTAGTTCCACACTGAGGATGGTGGAGGGTACCTAAGGATTTGCTAAGAAAGGAAACCAGATGTCATGGAATAATACCAAATGTCTATATATCTGTGCTTTCAAAAATTATACAACAGCAAATTCATTCCTTGAATAAAAAATTGAGAAGCCCTAATTTTTATAAAGGTTAATAATAACAACAAATTCAATAACTCTAAAAAGTATAGAAAAGGTGAGTGAAAAGACTGAATCTAGTATAAATCATATTGACATTTCAAAAATCTTTTTATAGGTATATAGTCAAAAAGATTAATAAGTATAATAAATAGTTTCATTGCTGTTTATAAAAAATGCATAGAGCAAAATAATTTTGCATCATAATAAAAAATATCACATTTTCTCTAATCAAAATAAAAATAAAATTCAAAAGTTGAATAGGTAAGATAATATTTAATCAAAGTAAAAATATCAACTTTTTAAACATTCCTTTGGTTAAATAATATAAAATTTATATATGAACTCGGTTTTTTTAGTTTATTAAAAAATTAACCCCATCAGAGTTCACTGCACTTGTATTCATTTTTATGGATGTAATTATCAAGTAGTTTTAACCTTATTTTAATATTTCAGAGGATTAAATATTTACTACTATAGTTTTTTTTTTATTCTTCTGTCATGCATTTTAATTTCTGTTTTATAGTTCTTTATATTATTATTATAATCATGGTTTATATATGGAGTATTTTAACTTCTTACAATATTGGAATGTTTTCACTTTGCTTTTACATGTGAAGAAGTTGGTTATCCATTTCTTGGAAGACTTAAAATTGTACAGACATGCCCCTGTCTTCCATAGTTAGAATGACAATTTTATCACAGCTATTTAGGTTCAGATTTTTTCAAAAAGTTTTCATAAAGAAAATGTAATATATATGATCTGTATGTCCAATTTCTTACATATTTGATGTTCTTTTAAATCCTTAATTAAAGAAAGAAAGATAGACTGAGAGCATTATTCTTCCCAATTATTTTCCTTCCTTCCCTGTTTCCCTATTTTCTTCAGGCAGATTGCACTTGTGCTTCCCTTTATAAATGATTTGATTTTTTATGACTTAATGATCTAAACTTTTTTTAAAATTCTTTTGCATGCTCAACAGCTCCAAAAGTTGCCTCTCCTTGTTTTCTCTACTTACCCTCCGCATGACTGCTATTCAGTCTGGCAGCCTTCAATCCTTTCTTGGAAGAATCATCTCTGGTCTCTGTTGCTCCCTTCTTCATATCCAAGGGAGAGCTCCCAGTCCTCATTTCATCTGAAATGTCAGCAGGGGTACAGTAGGTTCATTGTTCTTCCTTGTCCCCTGCATCTATTCTATTGTACTTCCATTAATACTGTTCTTTGACCTTTGCATTTGCTTTAATCATTTCAAGTCTCTTTTCTACTTCAGAATTTCTATTTTTTGCACACTCATTTCTTCCCCATTTAAAAATTTTATTCTTGCAATAATGACTTGTTTCTTATTTATAGCATCTTGCCAAGAATAAATTCTACTTTCTTTCAGATTTAGTATGCAATTTTTGATGTTAAGCGCTTGTTTACTGAATTCATGTTATTGATGTTTTTAAAGCACATACACGAAAGTAAAAGTTCAAAAATATAGCAGGTATATGATAACAATATAATATTTTCATAGATTAATAATGATAAAGTAAAATACATTTACAGGTAAAGTAGGGGACTAAATATTTTTTAAAAATATGAATAAAATGTAAACATTAAACATGCATACACATAATAATATAGCATCGAAATGTATACAAAAAGTGATGAATATAAAGTAAAAATTAAGAAACCCTTAGTATACCACTATTAATATGATAGAACTTAATGACTATGAAAGATTTAAAAAACTGTCATCAGTCTTAGTATAGCATAAAGATCTATAACTGATAATTACAGAATATACATTATTTTCAAGCAAAAAAAGAGCGGTGATCATATACTAGTTAAGAAAGAGAATCTCAAAAACACCAAGGAATTGATATCATAAATATTTTGTTTTCTGACCATGATAAAATTAGGTATCAGTAAAAACCTTCCTCAATTATTTAAGAAAGTAAAGCCACTCTAAATATATATATATATATACATATATATAAAGTCTTTCTTTTAATAATTTCAACTGATAACATAAATTTTCTCAAGGACTATTATAGTTTTATATCATAAGCATTTTTTGTAGTGTGTACCTTATTATTGAACTCTGAATGTTTTCTAAATATCTACTAAAAAGAAGACAAAAAAGTGGTATACTTTCATTTCACAAGATAATTTAAGTCTCTCATTTTGTGGGACAAACAATTCAAGAGCAGTAGCTTTCAAAAACAGGCATGTATTTGTATCACTGAGACAATCTATCGACATATAGATGATTGGACCAATTTGATAACTACAGGAACAGGGTTCCCAAAAGAAGAATGGGAATTAGAGGTGATTAATTGGAGGCAAAAAACACAATTTATTCTCCCAAGAAATGAATTACATTTTGAGTTATTACAAAGGTCAAGAAAATGCATTTTTAAAGGGAAAGATTAAGCACATAGGCAAAGTAAAAGAAAAGACAGTAGGAAGTTAGGGGTTTTGAGGCAAAGGCAGTCTGTAATCCATTCAGCAAGATCATGAACAAGATAGAAAGGAATCAGAAAAATAAACTTTGAGTGTGTATGTGTGTGTGTGTGTTAGTGATCCAATTAATATTTACTGTCTTACTTTGGGATTTATGCTATAGTAATCATAACAATGGCCAAAGGCAACCATCTTCCTCCAAGAGATCATAGGTGAGTAGTTAGCAGCAGAACAGTAAATGGAAGTTAATGATGGCTAAGGGGAGGAATCAGTGTATGGTCTTTGTAGACAGGGAGAATCCAGTTTAGCATAAGAAATGCAAAGAAAACTTGCCAGAAGACATCACACCTGATGTGAGATTTTCAGTTAATTTTAGAAAGAAGAGAAGTACTTCTCCTGAGATAAAGGGGGAATTTGTAATGAATTGTTCCCTCAATATATATTTTAATAAAAAGGAGATTTTCTCTAGATAAGAAATCCCTGGACTAATAAGCACAGGGTAGTTGCTATTAAATACAAAGGAACATTAAAGAACAAAAAGGAGGGAAAAGAAACCGAGGGACTGAAAGGAGGATAAAATGAGTAAGCACAAGCATTTTGAAGTAGAAAAGTCATACAGAAAGTTCTACAAAGTCTTATAGGAGCTCCGGAAAATTGTCATCTACTGAGAGTGAAAGCTTCTCAGCATCAGGTCCAGTGAGACATTGTTGCCAGGAGTATGTTGAGAAGCCAACTGGAGATGAATAAAAGAGATGCCGGCTTAGTGGGGCCCAGCTGTGGTTAGTGCAATTTAGTGGTGTTAGCAGTTGTGTATGACATTTTCCAGAATAGTCCAATAGCCTGAGGTTTTTAGTGAACTTCTCATGGCTATCAACCTTGCCAAGTCTTGCCAAATGAAAGTCTAATGATATTGGATGCTTTTACAAGGTCAGTGGGCAAGGTATGCGATTGCTTACTGAATTTTTGTATTTAAAGTGAAACAATTACTCTGCCAGGATTGTTGACAGCTCTGACTGCACTGGAAATATGAACGTCTATGATGTTGTTTAGAATCTAGAGGATTTGGACATGGAAGACAACATCTGAAGAGAAAGTAAGTACTTTCCAAACTTCTGGAGAGAAAGGAAATATCATTTCCATTTTTTCAAAGTAAGTCCTAACACTGAGGAAGGTAAAAACATTTCCTGAGTGGCAAAAAAAAAAAAAAGCTATTTGGCTGTAATGTAAGCGGTAATTTTAACATACTGTAGAAAGAGTGCATCAGGTATGGGATGAAGCATTCCTATCCAAGAAACCAAGAAACCAAGAGTAGCACAGTAATGTCCTATACTATGGTAGAGAGATGGCCAGTATGGCACACACGAGCATGCCAAGATAAGAAACAGGCGCTTTCTAGGTTGTTGCTATGTTACCGGAACCAGCAACTAGTACGAAATTCTCCTTAGGAATAACTAATCCTTCTGCTCTCAGAAAGCATGGCTTCAGAAATAGGGTAATTTGGAAATGAATCATAGCTACGTAATGCAAATATTTAATTTTTGCTTGTATTACTTACAAGGGTGCACTAACTGTAGACTCAGAGCATCAATCTTGTTCTCCTCTTTGACATGCGTGCTAGGTCGCCCAGCCTCTCCTCCCTGGAGATGGCCTCCCCAAAACACAATAGTTCCGAAAGGGCACCCTCTCTTGATTACAACCCTTGCAGGAACCAAGTCAGTCTTCTGCCCTCTATTAGCAGCACAGATTGACATCTATCCCAAGTCTGCTTTAGCGAAACTCACTTTCCTGCTCTGCTGTTCACTTTACCTGGTTCCTCTTAATCTCCAGCGTGTTCAGTGACAGGCCAGAGAATTAGATCCTGATTTAGTTTCGTGATGTTGAGTCACAGCCCTAAGTCTGACCCAATGCTAACTTGATCCTCTATTAAATATCCAACTCACACCTGCACATTCACACTTAAATTATCAAAGGATAACCAATTTTGTCCTTTTTTTTTTTTTTTAGCAAAGGAACTGAGCTTTCCAGAAGATAGAAAATCACACTAGATAATATAGGACAATAAAATTTGCAGAAATGTTTCTCTTTTGAGTATCAAAATTGAATTTGCCTGAGGAATTATGATGTGTGTGAGGCCAACTGCAATTAAGGGAAAAATCTGTGCTATACTAAGACAATCATTTACCAGAAAACTAGTTATAACTTTAAGTGTCACTCCCCATTTAATTTCAGCAACTTCTATCCCCAAATAAAGCAAAACATTTTATGGATAATGAGCAAGAGATTTAATATTGCATGGGTGACTAATTTAGTTACTTAAGGAAAAAAAAAATATAAATGAACTGGGTACTCTAAACTTGATTAGTGCTTCAGTCATAAGGATGCGGCATTAGTTTGACAACAATTGAAACTCATAGCTCATTATTTTTGTATGACTTCTCCATTAGCTATACTTCTTAGAGTTTCACTGCTTTGTTGGAATTGTTAATTTTTGCTTCTTACAGAAATTTTGCTTGGTAAAGCTAGTTATAAAAAGCCCCCCCCCAAAAAAAAAAAAACAAAAAACAAATTTGAAGCAATTATATACATCATCCTAAACCAAAAGTTCTCCCTCTCTGTCTCCTATTAAACTTACCTCAAATTTCATATCAGCTGTGAAGGCCTGGACTAAAGATTAACACTTTTTTCTTAAGTAATAGAGTTCATTAATACACTAAAAAATTCTAAGCCAGTAGTTTCTGCTCCCTTCTCAGATAAAATTCTTTATTTCCATTATCATTGCTAGAAAGGTGTTCATTAAGATGCAGTATCCACTGGTGCATCAAATGAGTTATGAGTCATTCACACTTAACACAAACTAGTTTAATGAACCATATTTCTTTATACATGTTACCAAAGAGAGTTTGAGATAGAGAAAAAGGAAAAGGGGAAGAGAATATTTAAAGCAAACACATCAATAAAGAGAAGATACCTGAGCTGGCCACCAAAGAAGGGGATTGCTGACACTGGGAGTCACTAGATATCCATCTTCAAGCTGAATTGAGGGTAAAGCAACAGAAGACAGAATAAAAGAAATGTACACATGTCAGATCACATTTATTTTACCCAGCTCATAAGTAGAAAAATTCTCTGTAGACCACTTTGGATTAATAGAGTAAAATGCCCTGATCAAAAGAAAAATAAAAATGGAGGTACAGGAGGAGATCTGTTTGGTGGCACTTTGGTGGAAGCAGAACAATTTACCAAAAATCGATACTGGTTGAAAAAGTATTCTTCTGGACACTGTATACAGGGATGTTTGTTTAAAGGATACCTTGGGAGCCAAGTAATGATGCAGAATAGGGTTTTGTTTTGATTAGAGAATATGTGTGTTTTATTGAATGTGTATCTATGCCTATCTGTGTCTATATGTGGCTATGTGTGTCTGTGTGTGCCTGTGTTTGTGAGTGTGTGTATGCCCAAGACCATTAGAAGAAGGAGCACAGACCAGGCGATTACTCCAGGGAGGACAGCATCCTACTCTTATTCCTGACTTTTCCTAATAATCTTCACCAGCCACACTGAGAAAACTGTCTTTTTTTTTTTTTTTTTTTTAATATTCCCTTAATCTCAAGCCATTATGTGGAACTAGAGTCCTGTAAAACACAAGTCATGGAAAGGGCAATGCACAGGGAAAGACAGAGATCATTGGTAAAACTTGATTTAACTCTAGAAGAAGTCACAGGCACAAGTGGTACTCAGTCCTCCAATATTAGATTACCATTGATGAGCATAATTAAAGGACTGTCATTAAGTCCTTAACTTTTTCAACTACCTGGGTTATTTGCAGAGCTAAATCTGTATCCAGCATATGCCTGTGGGTTTCTAATTTCAAACAATGAGTGGGCATAGTGGGTAGGAGATAGGAAATGATTAACAAAACAGTCTGAATAACAAAAATAAATACTGTTTCTCTTTTGTTATTTTATTTAAATAGTAATTATCTTGCTTCATTATGATTTCTTTTTCCTCAAAATGTAATCTTTAATTTTAATGTCTTAAAAATAAAATATATACTTGCTGGGGAGCTAAAATTAGTCAGAAATTTTGGTTATTTTAAATTTAAAAAACCCTACTAATGTTACTCCAATATATTTGGATTATTGTATAAATATATCAAGAACAGTTGCCCCTTGTGAATGTGTCTTTCCTCCAAAAGAAGATTATATCAATCTTGTAAGCCAATTTTTCTCACCGGTAAATAGAAATGTGCTTTGGACACTTTGCACATAATCCTTTTGTCACATATACGATTTGTTATTATCCCTGTTTAATTGGAGAGAGATTGTCAATTGACCATCACTTTTTAGTGATGTAGCAAAGAGCTATGTGCACGTATGTTCTATAGACTTCCATATCTAAATATTTGAATAAAAATAAAATAATGACTAAAACTATAGCAATAATGGAGTGAAATTATAGGTAATGTGGAGGAGTTATTCAATAACCCCCTCATTTCTACATAATTGTCAATCAGTCATTCACTTATGATTTAAAATAGTGATTCCAAAATTTTAATGCATTTTAGAATCATCATATATCCTTGTTAAAATTCAAATTTCTAGGACTCAAAATAAGAAATTTTGATTCTAGATATCTGGGGTATATTTATTAATGATATAATATTCCTCCAATGTGAGAGATCACAGATGATATGGAATTTCAAATTGTAATAATAAAAATAATACCAGCACTTCAAACATTAAATGAAATAACATGTGAAGCATGGACACTAGAGAAGCATTAACAAAAAGTTAGTTCCTTTTCTGTCTAAGTACTTATTGACCACAGACCATGTGAGACTAACATTTTGTTTCTGAACAACTTGGAGACATCTATGGAATATGGACTTTGCAGACCTTCACCTTTACTTGGGGGAAACACAGAGCTCTAGCAGAACAGGATTGGTCCCTCCATTGCCTTTCGCATACCCTATAGCTTATAGAAGAACTCTGTTAGAATGGTTTAGGCCAAAGACGTTGTCATCATTATTAATAATGCTTTCTTTCACACTACATCTATTGCAATACATCCCAAATCTGACCCACATTCAGTCCTTCCACTGCCTCACTCTCATCCAAACTAATTGTTCTTGTCCTTAGCAGGCTGTTTTCACAGGGCAGTCAGAATTACCTCTTCAAACTGTGTCAATTGTTATATCATGCCGTCTCCTTGCTCAGTTTCCTTCATCTTCCCATGTCACTCAGAAATACAATCAATGTCATTGTTTATAATAACTGGCCCTACTCACTCTCGAATTTATCTTCAGTTTTCCCTAGTTTCCACTGTTCCAAACATGCCATTCTTCTAACTGTTTAGATCATGTCCAGTCAAGTCCACCTCAAGGCTCTTTCCTCTGACGACACCTGAATGGCTTACATAATCCTTTTAGAAGTCTGGGCTCAGTGTCACATTTCAGTGAGTCACTTAGTAAAACCTACGGGTGTCATTTTCCCTGCTTTGTTTCCCTTCCCAGGCATTATCAGTTCTATTAGATACTGCGTAGCTTCTTTGTTGAATGAACTGTTCTGTCCTCTTTAGCGGAATATAGACAAACAAGGGTAGGGATTTTGTCTGTTTAATTCACTGATATGTCACTGTTACATAGACTCAGAAACACCTAATTGTCACACAATAAATTTATAAATTGACAGAGAAAGAGATGAATTAAAAGTGATGATAAATATAAATAAAATTAATGTGTTATAAAAGGAAATTTTATAAATATGATTGATGTTTTATAATTTATAAATTATAAAAATAATAGTTTCTGGTGTCCTTATAGTCTATATATTAAACTCAATGACTTATATGAATTATTTCTATTACTCTTAATAGCAATACTTTGCGATAAATATTGCACAATAAGTATTTACAGAGAAAAAATTAGCTCAGAAGTTAAAATTCAGGTGTTTGGCAAGAGAGTCATTGGGCTTGAATGAATATGCTGGGTTTTTTTTGAAGAAAGTTATCTTTAATATTTTCAGAGAGATCTTAGAAAATAGAGTCGTAGGCAAGATCTAAATCTACTTGGATAGATTTCTTAGTTGACTTTAACAGAAGTTACATGTTTGGGCTAAAATGTCAGTTCTAATTAAGTCATATTCATGAGACTGTATGTATTTTTAGATAATATTGCCAAAGAAATTTCAGTAACTGTTAATTTTGCACATTGCAATATCTTGTTGAATGTGAAAATTCTATCATTAACAGATCTGTATCTCCATTTAGCATTAATTAGGAGAGTAAAGTATTCATGTCCTCTGAAGGTTTTGGTAAAAACTTGTCGTTGCTTCATTAAGCAATAACAGATTGACTAAAGTTTGAGTATTAATCTGCATTTTACTTAATATTTCATATAATATTCCATCAGGACCCTATAAATAATGGATTATGAACCTTTCATAGATCTGAATGACTGGACTTGCCTATCCATGTGTCAATATTTTTGTAGAACTATCTTCAAACATGCTAGCTTCATTCTCCCTTTACATAAGTTATCTCCCACTTGATGTTCTAGTCCCTATTTCTCTATCTCCATTTAAAATTTGGGGTTTTTCAAGGCCCAGTTAGTACCTCATTACCTATAAACTTGCTTTGTTACAGATTTTTTTTTTAGTCAACATTGATATTGGGTATGTGTGTTTGGCACACACCCACATGTATATATACATATATTTATATATATACATACATATACATATATACATCTTTGACATTCAACAGTTCATAGTCTAGTGAGAGAGAAAGAATATACACCTAGGATCACAGTATGAGGCTGTCAATGCTATCATATAAATAAATAGAGAGTAATGTCAGTACTAAGAGGAAAAATGCATCGCCATTTGGGGAAGAGGAAGCTAGGAAAAGAAATGGGAGATGATTTTAGAGAAATTATGCATAAGCTCACCCATGATTCACCAGATGAAACGGTTGAACAGGCTGAGAGGTTGTCATTGTCTTCTCTCCAAACTTAAGAAATACTGATTTCTCAATGAACGAGAAATGTGGTCTAAATCAAATTGTAGCACAATGTGAAACTTATGGTAATTATTTAAAACCGTTTTCTGAATCACTGCACTGACAGACTCATATGAATGTTTTCTTAGTTGAGAAACAGTTAGGTGCCATTCAAGGCTCTTGCCTAAGTTTTTCTGAAAATACAACAAACAGAACAACGACTGCTGTTCCAGTCTCTGTATGGACCCTGTAGGCATAAATGGAAAATAGTTTTCTGTTCTATTGTGCTAAACATGTTATGGAAAAAATGACAGCAAAAGCAAGCAAATCAATATAGTAATTGCTGTTTAAGTTTCTGACTGTTTGAAAATTCTTTCAACTTTGATTTGGCATTGTTTTTTTGTTTATGCTTTTTTTTTTTTTTTATTTATAAAATCTGTAGTGAGCTGACTTCTTTATGGGTTTCTTTACTGGGCTCATTTGCAGCATCATCTCACAAATCTACTCCCATAAAGCCCTGAGAAAAATTCCAAGACAAAAGTGTGTCCCTAAGACACCTCAAAATTATCCTAGAATCCTTTCACTTCAGTTCCTGTCACATACTGTTAAGTAAGGAGGTAGAAATTTTGTCCTGGCTAAAAAATTAATTATCTGTGTAGCCCTCGCAAGTCATGTGACCGCTCCAACTATCAAAAAATCCTGGTCTAAAAAATGAAGAATTAGTTACTGAGATTCTGATTATGAAGTTTACACACCTTTCTCTAAAAGATAATCTTAGTCTTACTCTCTTGTGTTCCCAACCTATTTCCCTTGCATAGACTTTAGGTGTGGCAAGAATCTCAAGTTGAATAATGTCATTTAATTACATAAATACCCTCTGAAGTGTGTTTTTCTTGAGAAAGCCTACACGGACTTTGATCTAATTTCCCTCCTTGGTATCTCTGCAAGAACCTTTTATGTACAGATGCCCTTATGTAGTAATCAGTAGTCTCTTTGTTTGGCTCCTCAGTTCAGCTGTAAATAACTTCACATAGGAATCTGACTCTTCATCATATCCTGCAGACGTATACCCTAATAGTTCTCAGCAAACATTTCATAGATAAACAAATTTATAAGGTGTTAGGTGCACATTGATTACATATTTCAGGCATTGTAAATTCTTTCCAAGAAGAAATATTCTCATTTAGAATTACATTTTCAACTTTAGTATCATAGTATATTATCTCTAACATACTATTACTTCAGAATATATTTAATGTAGGCCATTCATCAGTATAAATACCTTTATTAACATCAAATTTTCTATCAAAACCAAACCAGTTGAGTCAAATTCTGTCTTTATTTGAAACATGTTATATTGGTTTCTGTGTTTCCAATTTTTGGCAGAAGATTTTATGGATGATGAGAGATCAAAGATTTTGTCACTCTCCAGTCTGTCATATACCCAGAGAAAGGAGAAGTCTCTCTTTGACACTTAATATTTATTCATCCTTGGATCTCAAGTCGTGTCACTTGCAAGGGGAATCATTTCTTGACTTAAAAAAACTAAATCAAAGTCTTAAATGCATCTTAAGATTTCTTTGTAAAAATTTTCTTAAATGTCAGTTTATATATATTTGTCTGATTATATGATTATTTTTGTCCCCCCCTGCTGGGTTATGAGTTCTATGAAACTCTGTGTGTTCATGATTTATTTAAAATACTAAGATTAAGGTTCAATTAGAAACCAAATACTGCCTGTTCTTCATAAATGGAATAAATCCTGCAACTATAGACCAATCAAATTTACCTTCAGAAATCTAGCTAAAAGAAAAAGCCAACTTAGAATAGTTGGATTAATGACACAACAATCAGTTGCTCTCATTGACATGTCACTGAAGTATGCTATTTTAAAATAAAGCACTTACTAGAGATCTGAGGGATGATAAGACAACAAATCAGGAGACAATTGTTATGCAGCGAGTTTGCTCTATCAAGATCCCAAGAAAGGGAACATATATACATCATATCCATGGGGTTGAAGGGGACACCAAGAGAACACATTGGATCAATCAAGTGATAAAGAGAGGGAGGAGATTTATGAGATTTCCAGAAGAAAGAATTGATGAGGCTGGATACATAGGCTCAGGACTGGAAATGCGAATAGTTTCAGCAGGTCTGGGGCATGGGGGTTGTGCTTAGTTGTTTAGTCCTGCAGGGAATAGTGTAGGTATGTACTGGCTGCCGTCAGAGTTCAATAAAGGAGCCACTTAAGGCTGTGGACTTTGGAATGATTGTTTTGTATTTGAAAAGCACACCCGTGGGAAGAAGACATCTTCTGATATGGGGAAATGAATAAGCTATCAGGGTGGCAAGATTTCAAGACCAGGTGACTCAACATTATTATTGGGTTGTCCCAAAACAAGTATATCTAGCATATGCATGTAGGGCAGATGTTGAAACATCAGGTTTATGGGAAATGGAAATGTTTTTAATAGACTTATCTACTAGTAATGCAGCTAAATTGGTTTAGGGACAATTGCAACATAAAACTTGGACTTTCAACTGAAAACATCACTTTATACTTACATGTTGGACATGGAGAGCACTTAAAACATTTCATTTCATAGTTTTTTTAAAGAAAAGTTTCAGGAAGGAATGAAGGTGAGCAGAGGCCAACAGGCAGGAGAGAATAGAGGAAGAAGCATTTTATTCATTTCATTTGTGTTGTTCCCACCAGGTCCAGATGCAAGCCTGGGAGCTTGGGATGTATGTGGGCTGCATTCAACCCCTGCTAAAGCCCTACTCCACCCCTACTCCACTAGGGCGTGCCCCATACTTTTTTTTTTTTTTTTCCAATTCCCAAGAACTTTATACACTGTGAGGAGACAAAAAGAACAATTGTATTCTGATTTCTTAACTTATGTAACTCTCACAACACTATTGTGACATATGAAATCAATTTGCAAATGAAAACTAAAACTCAGAAGTTAAACGATTTACCCCAGATTCATATAATATTCAGCTATTAGAGTCTAGTTATAAGCTCTCTTTGTTCCACAGCACTCTACCGCCTACATTCTGCTGTTGCCACAAAAAGAACACATGCTCTCTTAGCTTGCAGAACAGTCTCTAATTTCCATGAGTCCTGCTTTTAGAGTGTGATATTAAATGAAATAGAGGGTTCAAAGGAGTTTATAATATGCATCTATTCACAAAGAATGAAGACATCATCTGGGAGACAAAGTATATATACGACCATTGTTGTTAAATGATCAGTTTATTCATATATTGTAGGAGAGTCAGCTATATATCATCTTTAAATTAGTGCCCAAATTCCTCTTTCTTTTAGAAAGACCATTGTATGACAGAAGAGAGGAGATGCATATATAGGCACCTAAATTATCCCTAATGTAAAAAAAAAAACCAAAAAACAAAGAATAAATGTATGAACCAATAATCTACATTAGAAATGAACAGACACTGAAACATGGGGATTAAGAGGTTAAGAGGCTTAACGGGTGCACTTTTCTTCAATTAGGCCATCATTTTATAATCTCTAGTCAGTCTGTTTGCTTGAAGAAACCTGACTGTTCCAAAGATAATTACCAACCCAGGGTTGTTCTATGATCCTTTCTTAATCACCATTTTGTTGAATAGTGCCATTTGTTTCCTAGATATTCTGTTTATATTTCAGAATAGAATTATTCTCTATTTCATTTTTTTAAATGTCTCAGCATTTGGGAGCAACTTCCAGAAAGAAATTATGGACCTAAATGAATACTTAATTTCTAAAGGAAGAGATCTATAATATTTCCAGAGATCATTTACTTGAGTTTTGAAATTGATGTCATAAAAATACAAAAAGAAAAAAGAAAGTGTGGAAACTTCTGCTTTCAAAATCAACTTCTACCATGCATTCTTTCTGAGGTTTGTTGTCTGAAGCTTGGTTTCCCCATCAGTAAAGAAGGAGTAATCATTTATATATAATAACGGGTATGTATGACACTGCACATCACACAGGTAGTATGTGAAGTGGTAAGAAATGAATCAGTAAATGTTAACCAGTATAATAATTAATTTCAAGCAGGTTTATTATAAAATATAACATATGCTAGGTAATCTGGGACAAACGATTTGCTTTTCCTTCTATCCATCACACCTTTCACATAGACTGAACACATTGGTAGAATGGGAAATAAGGCTATCAGAGACAGACCACTAATATTTATTTAGTACTGAATTCACACAAATCTCTTATGTTAATTGCATTGTCATTATCTTCATCAAAAGTTATTCAATATTGGATATCCACCACGTTATAAAATGTTTATGTACATCATCTCACTGACTCTCTGTTTAAGTTTTTTGTCTCTATTTTGTTGATGATGAAAGCCTTTCTCTATCAAATAAGTAGATAGCAGATTTGGGATCAGAACCAAGTTTGTCTGATTCCATAATAAGCATGATGATTACAGTTACCAAAGACTTTATTTTGTCTAACAGTCTAGTGAGTTATTTTATACGAATAACACATTGATCCCTGTAACAAATCACTTGATCTAATTACTATTTTTATGCATCTAATTTATTAGATGAAGAAAATAAGTCACAGAAGAAGGCAAGAAACATTTTCAAGTTCATATGGGAGGAAATGTTAACTCAAGAAGTTATCCCAAGCTGTCTGCACCAAAACCAACATTAAAACCATATTGACATCTGAATGAACAGGTCGACTTTCACATATTTTGTAAAGTCTTTTGTGTCCCTAAGTCTCTCCTCCTCTACCATGTTTCTAATCCCAAACACTCAGTGATCAGATTTGTTTAATTTTTCTCATCTTTAAATATGATTATATGTTTTAAGAGCTATACATTTACAAGAACTATATTTCTGTGAACTAATGTGTACAAGAAGGATGACAAATGACACTGTAAAACCTGTTCAGAAACTCAGTGCAAATTAAGTAGTGTCTACAATCTCAGTTTATGTCTTTCATATACAGCAGAATTTTGGGACAGGTGATGAAAGTAAATATTGTGTTTAGGGGAGAGGCACTTTCTCTAGAAACAAATCAGGCAAAAAAACTCAGAAAGATGTAGATTTAATAAAAATACATTTATATTCATTCTTATAAGTTAAGACAGGAAAAATAGGTGGGCATACTGTTTTTCTAAAGTTTTGGGTTTTTTTTTTCTGAAATAATACTTATAAGCAAGGGACAGAAAGTTATTATGGTACCATTTGGATATGACTTCAGTCATACTGACAATCTTGACTTTTTTCTGAAGCAGACAGGAGGCTGGATTGCCAAAGTCCTTTTGATAATGGACTAAGCAGCACATTTCAAGGATCATTATAGTTAAATAACAACTGTAGAAGGACTTGTATAATTTTCTTCATTAATAGACAGAGAGTAAGTCTAAAATATCTGCTTAAAGAATTGTAGAACTGAATAAATAATGGTAAAGCACTATTCATGCCTGAATTTAACCCCTGCGAATTTAATTTTACTGCTTTTACAAAATGACCCTTTAAGCTATAAACCCTAGAAAAAAAGTCTCTTTATTGTCACATATTATTAACCCCACAGAGCTGCCCATGTGAGCCGAGTTTAGAGCAAGAGAGAGCAGGGTTTCTGCTGAGCCTTTCGGCATTAAAGGATTTCACAATGCTTTGGGGAATTGTCAATTTAGAGCTTGGTCTTTAACAGCTGAGAAGCAGGATGAGCTGTTAAAGAATTGAATCAAGCACGGATGCCAAGAAGTAATTGTGGAATTCGATATATACAATGCAATATGTATTACCTGATCCCAGGGCTGAGGGGATATTGGCCCCAAACCGCCTCAAACACCGGAAGAAGCAGGGCGATTGGATCTTTCAGCAGAATATGGTAGAGCAGCCAGCCAATAGGAAACCCTGGCTCCTCGTCTGAAGTGACCTTCCGTTCCTCTTCTTCATTCAGCATCCCCACACTTTAGTTTTTCTTCTCTAGCTAGTCCTACACACAGTTTTCACATCTCTTTTTCTTGCCCCTGTCTTTTTAAAAACATAAATACAAAACATAAATATAACCCACTGCATTATTTTGTTTAGCTGATACAATACCCCTTTCCGTTCATGTGTTCTTAGGGGGAAACCCTTCTTTTGATTTATGGCATCATTCTTGTTTGTCCCTTGTCTTAGATCACCCTGTTGCTGGGTTTGTCACTCCCAATAGATTAAAAACTCATTTATAGTAACTGCATTCTTGATTATGATATTTTTATGGCAAAATATAGACAATATAACATTTATCATTTTAATTGTTTTTAAGTGCACAATTCAGAGGCAGTAAGTCTATTCACACTGGTGTGAAACCACGACCACTATTCACTGCAAAACCTTTTTCGTTCTCCTAAACTGAAAGTCTGTATTCATTAAAAATAAGAACTTAGTTCTTTTGTCTTGTTGCTGGATTGTCATTTATACTTCATCTGTAAAATTGCTGCTCTAGATATCGCAAATCAGTGAAATCATACTCTATCTGCCCCTGTGTGACTGTTCAGTTTTACTTAACATACGCTCCTCGTGTTACATCCATGTAGCCCATATTAGAATGTTATTATATTTTGAGGCTGAATAAAATTTAATTACTTAATACCACCTTTAGGTTACCCATTCATCACACTAGGTTGTTTCTTCTACCATTGGACTGGTGACATTAATACTGCTATCAATATGGGCATAAAAGTACCTGCTTGAATTGTCACTTTCAATTGTTTTTTAATATTCTCAGAAATTAAAATTTTGGATAATGTAATTTTTTTCTTTTATTTTGTTTCATAAGGAAAAAAATAATAGTTTTCCATAGCTTCTATTCCATTCAACTTCCTACAGGTAGTATGCAATGATTTCAATTTTTCTGTAGTCTTGCCAAAACTTATTTTCTGTTTTCTTTTGTTTTTATTTTTAGAAAAAACATCCATCCCAGCAAGTGCAAAGTGGTATCTCATTGTATTCTGATTGACATTTTCAGAATGATTAATGATGCTTACCATCTTTCCTTGCATTTTTTAATGACACATGCATATTCTTTGATAAAATTTCAAGTCATTTCTCAATTTTTGAGTTGAGTTATTTTGTTGCTGATTTTCAGATGTTCTCTATATATTCTTGATATTGATCCTTAACAGATTGTGATTTGAAAATAATTTTCAAATTCGTAATCTTTTGAATATATTTATAATGTTCTCAAATATGCAAAGTTTTACATTTTGATAAAATCTAATTTCTATTTTTTTTCCTTTTGCTAGCTGTGTCTTTGCTGTCATATCTAAGAAATAATTACCAAATGTAATGTCTTAAGGTGTTCTTTTAAAGTTTTAGTCTAATAATTTGATAGTTTTCGGTAGTTAGGCTTTTGATCTATCCAGAGTTCATTTATGTGTATGTTACAGGTACATGTCCAACTTAGTTCTTTTGCATGTGGATATTCAGTTTTCCCAGACATATGTATTAAGAATAAGATCTTTCCCTGATAGGATCATATGTCCATAAATGTGAGGCATTATTTCAGAGTTCCATATTCTGTGTATTCACTGATATGTGTCTATTTATATGCCATCATCACATATTTTGATTACTGAAGTTCTGCAGTGAGTTTAAAAATCAGAGGGAATGACCTCCAACATTGTTCTTTTTCAAGTTTATTTAGATGTTTAGGGTTTCTTGCAACTCTGTATTAATTTTAGAATAGATTTTATTGCTGAAAAACTTAATTTTGATCAATTTAATATTGAATATGCAGATCATGTGGGTAATATTGACATGTAAATAATTTTAATTTCTTTTTGGAGGACAGTAGGAAGAAGCATGCTTACTTTATTTTTATTTAGTTTGCGCTAGTTTCTTTCTCCTGGACCCAGGACTAGAACCCACGGTTAACGTGATTTCCTTCTTCAGAGGCTATTAACCTAACCACTACTTCACCAGGGCAAGTCAACAGTTTTAAATATTGAGTCTTTAAATTCTTGAACACCATATGTCCCTCCATTATGCAGTGTCTTCTTTATATTTCTATCAACATTTTGATGTTTTCAGTGTACAAGCATGCCTCCTAGGTTACTTTTACTCCTAAGTATTACAATCCTTTAATGCTATTATAAATGGAATAACTTTCTCAGCTTCATTCTTGGATTGTTCATTGTTAGTGTACAAAGAGGAACCAAATTTTATGTGTTGATTTTGCATATTGTAACTTAGCAGAAACTTTAGAGCTTTCAATGTATACAATCATGTAGTTTGCAACAAAGAGATAATTTGCTTCTTTTCCAGTGTGAGGATTTTTTAAGTATATTGCATGCTTAATTAGCTTGGCCAGTTCTTCTAGTATTATACTGAAAAGAACTAGAACAGCAGAAGCACTTGTCTTGTTGATCTTTGGGAAATCATCTTTCATCCCTGAGTTGATGATGGTCATGGGGTTTCCACATCTACTCTTAATGTGTTTAAGAATTTTCCTTTTGTTTTTGGTATGTTAGTGTTTGTAATCAACAAAGTGTGTTGAATTTTGTCAAATGCTGATAGGTCCAATTTGTTGTAGTGTTGAGTTCTTTATATTCCTGTTGAGATTCTGTATGATTCATTTATTAACTTCTTTGATTGTTGAAAGTCCCCTTCTATTATTGGAGATCTGTCTACCCCCTTTACTCTGTCAGTGTTTACTTTATATATTTTGGAACTGCAATGTTTGCTATATTATTATTTTTAATTGTTCTACCTTCTTGGAAAGTTATCATTTCATTGTGGTATAATGTCCATTTCTGTGTCTTGCTATGGTTCATGATGCAAAGTTTATTTTGTCTGACAGTGTAACCATCGTGATCTTAGCTTTATGTTTGAATGAATTTTTTTTCAATTTTCAGTTTTAAACTGTGCATACCCATGACCTATATGAGTTTCTGGGAGATAGTTTATAGCTGGATTCAGCTTATTATATTCATCCTTTCAGTTATGTGTCTTGACTGAAGAATTTGACACATTTAATATAAAGTAATAAGACAGGAAATAACTTACTTTTGCAATTTTGTTGCTTGTTCTGCACATGTCCTTTTTGTCTTCTATTTCTTCCTTTACAACTTTCCTATTTATTTCATTTATTTATTTGTAAACACATGCTTTAATTCCCTTTCCATTTCATTTACATAATTTATAGATAATCATCTTTGTAATTATCATAGGTTTTACAAATAATATTCTAAAGATTTAACTATCTATTTTGAATTGGTATCACGTTAACTTTAGTTGGGCACAAAACTCTAATCACTTACATCCCATTTCTCACCTTATGTTATTGATGTCACAAATTACATTATGCACTCAGTAAGATATAGCTTAAGTTATTTCATATGAATTTGTTGTTAAAATTATTCAGAAAATTAAAAATGGAGTTATAAATCAAAATGGAAATTTTTCTGGTTTTTGTGTTTGTCCACCTATCTTTAGCAGAGAATTTTAAATATATACATACTTTGAGTAACAGTTTATAACGTCCTTTCATCAACTTGAAGGACTGCATTTAACATTTCAAATAAGACAAGAATAGTGGTAACAAACACCTTCAACTTTTGTATATTTTTTATCTTTTATATTTTATTTTAATGGATTTCATTGAAAACTATTTTTCAATTCATTATTTTTACCTTACATGTGAATGACAGTTTTATCAGATATTCTTGCTATATTGATATTTTTCTTAAGTCACTCTGCATATATCATTCTCCTGCCTCCAAAATTATTACTGAGTAATCTATTGAAGATTTCCTCAAAGATCTCATGGTTCTCTTTGTTTCAGTTATTAGATTTTAATGCATCTATATATACGTTTCTCTTTAGGGTTATCCTACTTTTATTTCACTGAAGTTCTTGGACTTGTAGATTCATGATTTTCCTCAAATTTGAGATGTTTCTAGCCATTATTTCTGTCCTTTTTATCTTTCTTCCTAATTCTAAAATCTCATAATGATAGTGCCTCACAATCCCTTAGGCTCTAATTATTGCTCATTATTTATTTTATTTTTCTGTTCTTAGATTCAGTAATTTCAAGTGTTCCCTCCACAGACAATCTGTTTTTATCTTCTGCCTGTTTCAGTTCTCTCTAGAAATTTTCAATTCATTTGTCAAATCACTCTGCTTCTTTTGTTTCCTTTGTTACATATTTTAGGGTATTAAAGTAACCCCTCAATTGTGTGTACATCAAACCAGACTTCACTTTTCATGACATTGTTTCCTTCCTTTGGCCACTTGTTTTTAAACTCATCTTGTGACTTGGTTATTTCGTTTTTTTGTCAGCGTGTTTATTTTGCTTCCTTATATTCTATATGTGTGAAACCATCTGTATGTGCCTTCTTTTCTGGCTTATTTCACTTCGTATGATCATCTCCAGTTCCAATCAAGTTGCTGGAAAACGCACAATTTCATATTTCATAGCTGCATAGATTCCACTGAGTATATCTACCACACCTTCTCAACCCAGTTATCTGTTGATGGACATGCAGGTTGTTTCCTTGTCTTAGCTGTTGTGAATAGCACTGTTATGTAAGTAGGGTGTTTTTATTTTCTGATTACTATTTCTGTATTTGTGTATATGACTAGAAGTGAGATTGCTCCTGGATCAAATGGCATTTTCATTTTTCTTTTTTAGATATATCTCCATATTTTCTACCACAGAGGTTGCAATAGTTTACATTTCCACAATGTAAGAGAGTTTCTCTTACTACACATGCTCTCTAACACTAATTTCTAGTTTTTTGATATGGCCTACAGACACATGAAAAAATGTACTGCATCACTCACCATCAGATAAATGCAAATAAAAATCACAATAAGATATCACCTCATACCTATGAGACTGGCAGTGACTCTTAAATATTTTTATTTCTTATTTTTTAAAAATAAATTTTGTTGAAGGATTATTGCATTATGACATGTAAGTTTAAGTTGTATATCATGTTAAATCAATATTTGCATGTAATGCATTAAGTTTACAACTATTTCAGTTTTTCCTTCACTATAGCTTTATTCTCCTTTATCACATTTGCCCACAAACACTTCTCCTTCTGCAACCATTGATTTTTTTTTTTTGACTAAAAAGTCTATTATTATTTGATTTATTTCATTTTAAAGATCTTAATTTTCCAAAGTAGCCAACTCCAGTTTTCTTCTCATTGCTTTAGGTGTATGATTGTATTCCCCTAGCTACACTCTCCTGCCTCATATATCTCCATATATTTAGTTTCCCTTCACCCTCACACATGCAAGTATCAACCAATTCCTTATGTGCTTTCCTGAGCTGGTATCTTAACCATGCACTTTTATCTCATCTAAACCTAACAAGAAGTCCCTAGAGCAATTAGAAAATTTTGCCAATAAATTCTTCTCTGTTCCTTGTCATCCAAAGGGAAAAATACAGGGAATAGACTGTTTCTTCCTTATCCTTCAGTGTCAGGGAAAACATTTGGTATGGAGAATAAAAATGACACAAAATTTCCTAAGATTTGGATATGACATTTTCTTGATTGAGCATTTGCATGATTATATAATCTGAGTGGTTTACCGAGCCACTGTGAAATCATTTGACTGTTTCAGTTTTTGATTTTTTTTTTTTGCTTGTTTGTTTTATGTTTTCTTTTGGGAATTTGAATCTGCCATGTTACCACTGACCTACTACAGTTATATCAAAAGAAAAATGTAGCAAAAAAAAAAAAGGTGGAGTTAAACAGTTCTCAATTAATAAAGAACCATTTTTAAATAGATCAATAAATGAAGGGCCAGAGAAATTTTGAGAGAAAGCTGCACAGTATAGATGTCTTAAAGAAAAGAGAGATCAAGATTGTTAGTTAAATGGGGACTTCAATAAAAAACCAGGAGGGTATTCAGGGAGGATCTTTGAAGAGCAAAAAGCATTTTTATTGGCAGACCTTTCAAAGGAGGTTAAAAATAAACACGAGCAAAAAGAAGAGGTTAGGAAAAATGTGATTGAGAAGAGATTAAAAATAAATACAAGGAAAAAAATAGGCTAGAGAAAATGTATTATTTTTTTAAAGGAAGGATTGGCTAAAACATATGTTGTTATCATGCATATATGAACAAGATGATGTGATCTTGGTGACTTAAAAACTTTGAACTCATTTAATATATGCAAAAATACTAGGAAGTAAACACTATTCATACTTAACTGTTGACAGACTGAGGCTCAGAGAAATTAAGTACTGACCAATATTCACAATAATCATAAAGAGTATGGGGTTTGAACTCAGGGAACCAGGTACTTTATGACACATAATCTTTGCAATAACACTATAACATAGATACCCTCCTGATACACTTTTTGCTCCATGTGAAAATCGAGATACAGAAAATACAATTAATTTGCCCCAAACCACATATATTCAAAGTAAAAGTTGTTATTTATAATTTTTATTGCTATTGTTCTGTGTACATAGATGATATATTTGATCACTATTGGTAAGAAATCAACTAGAAATGTTGATGGGAATTTTTATGAAGTAATCTATTTGAATGTGAATATAAGAAGATTCAATCTTGTTTTACATATAATTGAAAAACTAATGCATTCTTCATGTTCAATAATTGAGCTGTGCAGTTTAATCTGACAGGATTTTGAAAACAAAATGGATAATTTTTAGAAGACTATCTTGTTACGGTTGACCTTGTGCAAAGAGGGCTAGAAAAAGATGATAACAAGATAGTGGGTGGGCAAACAAGAAAGATATCACAGCTTTGAAGAGCCTTGAAGAGATGGCAAGCAGAGAAAACAGGGAGAAGTTGATGGTCAAGATACTGAAATTTTGATTTCAGGTTATTTTCAGGAGACTGAACTATTTGTGAAAAACACTATGCTAAATACTAAAGTGAGAATTAGTAAGTTTATAAAGAAATATAACACTTTAGTTGCTTTTTTATTTCTCTGCTTTCTTGTGTGTCCCCTTCTCACTTTTATCCATCCTTCCTTCTTTCCTTCCTTCCTCCTTCCTTCTTTCTTCCTTTCTTCCTTCTTCCTTCCTTCTTCTTTCCTTTCTTCCTTCCCTCCTTTCTTCCTTCCTCCTCCTTTTCTTTTAATTTCCCTCATATCTCTCATCTTTTCTTGCTTCCTTTCTTACATTCCTTAAATCTGTTCTGAAGTAATACGTGAGACTAATATTATTATATAATTATATGTGTATATTATTTTTGTTTCATGTCAATTACTGTTGACAGACATTACAGATAATAGAGAACTAAATGAATTTAAAACCAAATTTCATGCACGAAAAAAAGGATAACACATAGATGGTGACAAAAGAGACAGATGTGAGCATTTTACATAAAGTATGTGGAAAAAACCCTTGAATTTCAAAATTAAAATCCAAAGTTGCTAATCTATAGTTTTATATGCAATCAGTGTGAATTAGTGATATTTAACAAGTATACTTTATTTTGGCAGTTCTTCTAAGGGCAGGTAAAATACTTCACGATCCTTTGTTCTCCTTTTCATTTATTTGAATATCAATTACATTGGAACAGCAACAGAAAATTTAATTCTGAAAAAAATTACATAGAGCTCTAGCAATTGATAAACATAACCAACTTAAAGCAACACTAAAATGTTTATTTGCATAAATTACAGTCATTTCATTTCTATCTGTATGTTGACAAATAAGAAAAGACATTCAATTTATGTTAAAAATCAAGATTTTTAGTAAAATACATAACTCTAGTCTCATTATATTCTAGAAATATAACCATTTCAGTTAACAAATACCAAGCTTTAGAAAAATAGCTTAAGAAATTAATTTTGAGATTTCAGTTCTAACATGACAAACTGTTGAGGTTTCAAGCTCCTCCCCAAAGATACAATAAAACAGTGCCCATTAACAACCACCACCTTGGAAAAGAAATGGAGACAAATTCACAAAGCAAAAAGGCACACATCTATAAAAAGGTAGAAGAAACTGATCTGCATCATGTTACATTGCCCTGTTCAGCGACCCTAGGGCCCATAGGGTGACACCAGTGATACAAACACTCTTACTGGAATTGAAGACTTGCTCCCTAAATGGGTGTCTCCACACCTTGGAACTGGCTTTATTTATTGAACCAAAACTTTGACAGAGCATGGAAAAGAGAATAGCCTTTTGAACTGACCTGCTGTGTCTGTGCACTGTTGGCACTGGAGGCTGACATTGCAGGAAGACCTTAGTTTGAATCTCTTGCTCCCTCTGCCATTAGTATATTTGTTCCACGGTTCACAGTTGCTTTTGTCCAGGCTGTCAAAGATAGACAACCAGTTCTGCAAGAAGCAGCTAGATGATTCCCAGAAAAAAAGATGTCCATTCTTTTACCTTCTTGAAGAAGATCATTAGAGAGTCTTCATTGAAAAAGCCGTGTTTTCTTTCCAGTGGCTACTTTGCTATTAACTTGGCGACTCCTAGAGATTCAGCCTCCGCATTCAGGGCTTGTGTGCCAACCCCTGCTGGAATTAATGCTTCTCTGAAGGACTGAGAGTTTTTTATAGGCGAGTGAGTTTTACTAAGGCCAATTCCTGGCTCTTTCTCCAGGGGCTTCTGTTAGAACTGTGGCCTCGTTGTGGACTGAACCCACGACTCTTGGGTCTCTATCCTTGTGGTTATTTTTCATGTCTGTGACTCTGGGGAAAACCTCTGAATTCCAAACCCTGACTCCAACCCTGCAGGCTGGACTCTTTGGCCTCAGCATAGTGCTGTCTCTAGAGCTTCAAAATTTTATGAGTGCTGAGTTCACACAGGTAAAATAGGTACATCGTTCCAGACCAACACCCCAGTCCTACACTGTGCAACTTGGTAGCCTAATACATAGCTTTTATATCAAGGAAGCCTAACACATATAAATAAATGCAGTATACCAAGCAGAACAAAGAGAAAGATACATGTATATGAAATGATGGAAATATGAAAGCAAAACCCTAGGGGAAAATCTGAATGCAACAGAACGAAGTAAACTGCTTGATAAAGATTCTACAGCAGCAGTTTTAAGTAAATGTATTGAAACTAGGAGGATAATATAGAAACAAGAAAGACAGAGAATATATGAGGTAGTTCCAAGAAGAATTCATGGAGATAAATATTATAGTAGCCGAGCTAAAGAAGAAATTAAAGGGACTTAACAACAGACTGGAAGAATCCTCCAGACAAATCAGTCAACTAGAAGATAGGTCCATGGAATGCACCCAAACAGACCAACAAAGAGAACAAGGAATTAATGTAAACAATGTCATAAAGAAGAGCAAAATTTTCATCACAGTTGAACCAGAAAGAGAAGAGAGAGAAAGGGACAGAAACTGTATTAGCAGAAATAATGGCTAGCACACCCGATGGATCAGGTATTAAACCTACATGCCTAGCATAGTTCACATAATGCCGAAGGACCTGAGTTCTCAACCTGGGCTTGGAGAGAACAACACAAATGAACAATTAACTGAAGAAATTATTCTTCTTCCTCTCACTTCCTATCTTCCTGCCTAAATACTTGATTTCATTCCTGCCTGCTTCCCTTCTCTTAAAAATAAATAAGAAATAGTAGCTGAGAATTTCCCTAATCTGAGGAAGGAAAAGGAACCCTAGAACAAGGAAACTCAAAGAGTTCAAACAAGAGAAACTCATGTAGACACAAATCAAGACACATATCATTAAAATGGCATAACTATAAGATAAAGAGAGAATAGTAAAAGCAGTTAGAGAAAAATGAGTAACATACAAAAGAATCCCAACATAGCTGTCGGTGGATTTCTCAGCAGAAATTTTACAGGCCTGAAAGGAATCACTAGATATATTCAAAGTGATGAAAGAAAAGAATTTCTAAGCAAGGGTGCTCTACCTTACTATATTATCACTGAGAATTGAATGAATAATAGAGATATTTACAGACAAAAAATCAAAAGAATTCACCCACACAACAACCAGCCTAACTAGAAAAATTTCGAGAAAGTTCTATAAAAAGAAAAGTAACAGCAGCATGACATCAAAGGTATAAATTGTGGACATAATGAGAGTAAAAATGTGTACAGTTAGAATGAACTCAAGACTAATTTTTCAAGTGAAAACATAATTCAAGCATAGAAATTTATAGGTAACGACAAAACATAAATTCATACAAAAAACAAAGATGAAAATGGAAATCAAATACAATATGAATGCTTTCAAGCACCTAAGAAGAGAATAAGAGAAGAACAAAGGTACACTCTTATAATACTGAAAAACATTCAAAAAATTAATAAACAGAAACATATCAATTATTATCCTAAGTGTTAATCAACTGAACTTACCAATCAAAAGGCATTGAGAGGTTAAATGAATAAGAAAAGCATAATCTAATTTCCTGCTGCATACAGGAAACTCATCTAAGTTTGCTAGTAAGAAGATATAATTTTCATTAACATATATGCACCAAATGAAGGAACATAAACATGTATAAAGCAATTAAAGTATTTAAAAGAAACATTGACAGCAGTACAATAATAGTAGGGGAGCCCAGCAGTCTACTTACACAATGAAAGGAAACAAGGAAGAAAATTAACAGGGGAATAACAGTCTCAAACAACAAGTTAGAACAGATGCCTTTAATAAACATCACTGAATACTTCACCCAAAAACTGAAGAATTCACATTATTCTCAAGTGCTCATGGAACATTCTCATGGCTAGACTATATGTCAGGAAACACAGTTCTAACAAATTTTAAAGTTTTAATTCATATCAAGCATCTTTGATCAGAATGACATAAAAGCTGTCATCAACCACACACACAAACACATACACACAGACACACACACACATGCACACACACGCACACACACTACACCACACAGAAAGCTGGAAATTCCAAAATATATGGAGGCTAAACAGCATGCTTCTGAATGAGTCTTGGGTAAAAGATGAACTCCAAGGAGAAATTAACTTTGCTAGGATACAATTGGGAACCAAGACATGAGCTACCAGAATTTATGGCAGCAAAAATTGTACTAAGAGGGAATTTTATAACAATACAGACTTATCTTAAAAATCAGGAAAAAATCACATGTGAACAATTCATCCATACACCTGAGTAATTAGGAAAAGAATAATTAAAGCCAAAAGTCAGTAAAGGAAGAAAATAATAAAGATTCAAACAGAAAAAAATAAAGCAATTGAGAAGACCAATAAAACCAAAAGCCCACTCTTTGAAAATATATAAAAAATTGACAAACCTTTGGCAAGGCCCACTAAGAAAAGAGAAATAGTAGAAATTCTCATAACTATAATCAGAACTGAACGAGAAGTTGTAACAGATACCTCAGAAAAACAAAGCATCGTGATACTACTATGGACAGCTACATGTCAATAAATTGAGCAACCTAGAGGACATGGACAGATTTTTAGAAATATAGAAAGATTGAATCAGAAAGAAATAGAGAACCTGAACAGACCTATTACAAGCAAGGAATTTACAGAAGTAATAAAAAAATCACTGCAAAAATATAAACCCAGGGCCAGATTATTAGTGAGTTTTTAATCTTCACAGAAGAATGAACACATTTATTCTCAAACTCTTAAAAATTTAAAGAACAAGGAACACTTGCAAACACTTTATACAAGGCCAACACTACACTGATACCCAAAACAGCAAGGACATCGCAAAGAAAATTACACACTAAATCTCCGATGAAAATGATGCAGAAATCCTTAACAAAATATTAGCAAACAAAACCAACACTACAACAAAAAGACTGTCCATCATGTCAAAATGGAATTTATCTCAGTGATGCAAGGATTGTTCAACATATGCTAATATATCAATGTATATATCCCATCGACAAAAGCAAGGGGAAAAATCATATGACCATGTCAACAGATGCAGAGAAAGCATCTGACAAGATATAGCACTCATTTCTGAGTGGGAACAAACTCTGCATAAAACTGGGATAGAAGGAATATGCTTTAACATAATAAATAGTAATAAACACTAAATAAAATTGGGATAAAAGGGATATGCTTTAACATAATTTAACATAATAAAAGCTGTATGATAAATCCACACCAAACATCAAACTCATTGGTGAAAAACTGAAAGCATTTTCTCCAAATCAAGCATGAGAAAAAGTTGTCCACTTTCATCACTACCATTTAATATTATGCTATGGTTCTGGCAAGAAGAAGAAGGGAAATAATCCAAACTGGGGGAAAAAAAAAAGATGTGACACATTCCCTATATGCATAGGACATTATAATATATGTAGAAAATCATAAAGATTCCACCAAAGAAAAAGACCCCACTTAGAATTAATGGATACAGAAAAATGATCAGGCTGTACTATTAACCTACGAAAATCTTTTGCATTTTCACAATCAGTATGACAGAAGAGAAACAAAACAAACAAATAAAAATACACTATCAAATATTGATGATTGTTTAGATACAACAGCCAAAACAGAATCATTAAAGGAAAACATGCTAATTTTGTCCTCAGTAAATGTAAATAGTCCACTTTAAGACAGGAATACTATTAAGAGAATGAAATACAAACTACAGAACCAGAGAAATTATTTTCAAAACATGCATTTGATAAAGACTTTGTATCTAAAATATATAACTCAACAATAAGAGGTAAAAAACCCAAAATGAGTGAAAGACTTGAATTAATTAATTCTTCAATAATGATAACAGAAGTACTTCCATGAAAAATCATTTTATATATCTGAATTTATTTCTATGTCTTCTTTTCTGCTGTACTTATCAGTTTTATGTTTTGATAATATATTGTAGTTTCATAGTCAGTCTTGAAATCAGAATGTTTCTTCCACCAGTGTTCCTTTTAGTATTCTTTTAGTCATTCTAGTACTTTTGTCTGGTACATTTTCCATATAAACTTTATTTTGAAATGTGTTTCTTAGTGAATTGATTAAGAACAATTAATTTTGTCTATTATGTGTTAGCAAGTATTTTTCTGACTGTTTATGTTTTTGTAGTTCATTTTGGCTAGGGTATTTTGTACATAGTAGGCACATAATGACTGGTAGCATATTAATATTACCATTTAAATTTGTGGTGGGACTGGATCAGAGAAGGGGAGATAGAGAAGCAAAGTAAGAAGGCTTGAGAGTGAATGTTTGTATGGAGATGTGTCTTCTTAAATTTAATTATTCTTCAATTATATTCTCTATGGATAGGTTGCCAAGATAAATGGTGGACATAAATGTTAAATTATCAGTGAAATGGGGTACTCAAAAGCTATGTTTGATCAAAGAGAAGGTATACATAAGAAACATTTTTTTAGCAATTATTTAATGATTTTTTTTTTTGTAAAATGAATATTTTTCCCCAAATATCACTTAGCTTTCTTTGAATTGTTGTAAAATATGCTTTGTAAATAGAGGGACACACATGTACAAACACATAAATATGTACACATATTTGGCCATTGTGATTAATATATGAAATATATTGAATTGTGCCAATAACTTTCTTTGGGAATTTGGAGCTAATTTTTGTTTTCTGTCCCAAGTTTACCCAATGATTCAAAAGAATAGTTCTGGAAAATTTATCTTGCATCCAAGTTACTTTTCTCTAAAGTTAGAGAAAAACGTTAATAAAAAATTGGCTCACATATTTCAGATATCATTAAAAAAAAAAGATTTCCATGTATAGAATCCACAATCCACAGGTTGTGTGCTAATTCCTCTGCCTGACTGGTAGAAGATGATTTTCTTCTACTGAGAAATTTATTTACAGGAGAAAAGTATCCTTTCTGGATTTAGAATAGGGTTTGTTCATGATAGGCATACATTTGAGACTTCTAAATCCATTCTTTTAAATCACTTAGAGGAATGCTTCCCAACTGAGTTCATTTCCAGAGCAATTTCAGAAAGCTAGTGCCTAAAGGGCAGCCTGTTGTTACTGGTCATTTACAACCGAAGCTCTCTGAATTGGCTTTCACTAAATAATGCACTGAATTAATCTACACTCCATAAACCTTATAGACTGATTCTAATGGGATTTTGCATATTCAATGCTAGTAAACTCCTGTCTATTATGACCACACCATTCTCCTCACATAAGATGAGCTTGTTTCCAAAATGTTGTACTTTAAATAATTTAATCAAAAATTCCACGTACAAATTTTAAATGAATGCAATGAAACAGACATCCTCCCTCTCTCCCTCACCCCATCTCTCTCTCTCTCTCTCTCTCTCTCTCTCTCTCTACATATATATATATATATACATATATATATTATACAGCGAAGCTGAATTATTTGGAAAGGTTTTATGACATTAATTTGATGGAAACTTGCTGCATTAGATTGTGTCTTAATCTTTTTCTTTTGTGTATTTTTTGGTATCTCATTCAGGATAGTAGGGTCTCAATATAGTTTTCTGGAGTGAATTATGAATTCAAGAATAATGTCTGAGACTTTATAGTTCATTCATTATTGTATTAGCATCTTATAATGGATTTATTTAATTTCAGTTTCAATGTTTTCTCTAATAGCATCTCATTTCCTCTCTACCTCTCTTTCTCCCTTTACGCCCTGTTCTCCCTCATTTCCCTTTCAGTTCTTCCCTTTATTTTACGTAAAACTTTCTTATCCTCCCTCCTGTTTGCCATTAGTTTTTGAACTTCCTCTTTCCTTGTGATGAATGGAATATTGTGGTTCCAGAAGAAGCCCGGGATGGTGATGCCAAACATACCAGTTCTCCTACACTGTCCCAGATCTCTCACCAACTCGTTCTGACTCCTGGCAAACCACATTCTCAAATAGCAGAAAAGAATTTAACCTAGGTAATATATACCTTTGATAAGTTAGTACTTTGAAAAATGTTAAACTGAGAAGGAGTCTCTGTAACTATTTTTCTAGCCACAGAGAAGCAGTTTGGATAAAAAGCGAGTTTAAGAGACAGATCACACTTCTGGGCTAGATCTATTTGAAATAAATGAAACATTTCGTGTATTCAGCTATCTCAAGAGTCATAGAGCTTTGAACTTGCCTTTGGTGATTGGCAAAATGAACAGATGCTGTCTAAGGCAATAGTGTTCTGAGACTCCCTGCCTCCCTGTTTGCATGATTTTTAGATTTATTGAGTTCGAATTTCTGTATGGCCGCCTGCCACACACCTACCTGATGATTGCAGTAGTATTTTTCTTGGCTAAGAAGATCTGAATTTCATTGTTCCATCAACACTGAGCAGATTGAAATTTGGAGCCAAGATCCAAATTTAAGACCCATGAAAAACATTCCAGGGATGACAGGATCAGGCTGGTTCTATCTATACTTTATTATCTCTTGCCATTCTTCACAATTATGACATTTCTGGCAACAAAATGAAACTACTAAATTCAATAAATACACCCAGGGAGAGCTGTTGGTAGTCAATCTTACAACTACGTAGTAAAAGGCCTTGGAGGAAAAAATACACACATTTAATGGAGACAGAAGAATTTCAGTTTTTCCAAATGATCAAAAGCTGTTTGTGTTATTACTACATACCAAGGGAAGAAAAAAAAATCACCCTTTTGTTGTTTTGTATCCACAATCATGTTACGAATAAAGATCATCAAGGCCTCAAATAACAGTAAAGTAAGAGACAAAGGTTAAAGAGGTCAAATTTGATATTCTGATAAAAATTAGGTCTCTAATTTTAATTCATGAACATACTCACAGGAAAATTCTGTATTGTCATGTTGAAATTTATGATAAAGTGCAGGGATCAAGGCAAGCAGAATATACTCATCTATGCATATTTTATAACCATAGTAGCTGCTTATAAAACATAGGCCTTCCAGAAAACGTTTCTTCTCTGCATCCACTATTTTTTTTTCCAGGAACAACTTTTCTACTACTTTGATATTTCTTTTGTTCCTTCATAATACTCATCACCTACCTAAAACTAGGAAATACTAGCTTTTTCATTATAATTATAAAACTAATAGATGCTTTTGTCAGAATGATATAAAAGAATATGGAGAAAAAACAATGACTTCCTTCTAAGCCCTTACCATTCTCTCATGCCCATTTCTTCTCCTCAAACACTACATTTAGAGATAGCTACTATAAATAGGGCTACATCTTTTTAAGCTTTTGTATTCTATGCACATCTATCATCCTGTTTGAATGAAAGTCATCAAAAAAGTAAAATGGCAGACTGGAAATCTCCAAATTTTCATTCCCATGCAGAAATATTCAAAACTCATCAAATGGACATGCAGAAAATGTTTGATGTGACTGTTTAAAAATCTGCAGTTTCTTTATTATTCCAGAAAGGGGGGAAATAATATAAAGGAGCAGAATAAAATTTGAAGACGTAATTGCAGAAAATTTTCTGAAAGATAGGCTCAATTCTTTATAGCAGATAAGTTCAACATGCTGCAAGAAGAATAAACTAGAAGTTACCACATGAAGGTACATATAATCCACTCTCAAACACAAAGCAAAAATCTTGAAAGCAATATGATAAAAATGACTCATCTACAAAAGATTTCCAATACTTTTTTTAAGTTAATTTTTCATCAGAAATGTTGGAAGCAAGAAGATAGTAAGAGGATATATTTAAAGTATTAAGTAAAGAAAAGAAAACTCTAATTGAGAATTCTGTATCCAAAAAAATTGTTCTTTAAAATTGAAGGAAAAATTAAGACGTACACAGTTAAATAAAAACAGATTAAGTTCAATATCCATACACTCCTTACAGGCAAGCTAAAGGGAGCTCATTACCTTGATGTTTCTGTGTACTAGACTAAAAGTCAAAACCACACAAGAATGTAAAGATCTACATGAAGGTAAATACATGGAAAATTAAAAATTAAATATTACAGCAGTTTTATTTTATAACTCCACTTCATATGTACTAGATAATTAATATAAGAAACATGTAAGTATGAATCCATGTTATTGGACAACAAAGCAAATATAAATTATGACACCAGAAACTCAAAGAGGTAAAAGACATAACTGAATAGGAGTATAATTTTCATATACAATTAAAATTTAGTTGCCATAACTCAAAAATATTTTTACAACTTTAGTATGCTGTATATAATTTCATAGTATCTAAAATCTATAGATTATACTTAAAATGATATGAAAAACAATCACATGAAAAACAAACAAAAAGATAAGAAAGAGACAGTAGTGGAGTTGGTGAATATAAAACATACATAAAACACAAAACAAAGTGACAAAGGTAGCTCTATCAGTAATTGCGTCAAATGTAAATGTATTTTAATGAAAATGCAAACATTGATAGAATAGACCAAAAAATCATAATCCTACTGTCTGCTGTATATGACTGTTTTAAGTATAAATAGATAAAAATATGTCTAAATAGATAATACAGACTGAAAGTGAAAGGTTGGAAAAATATTTCATGGAAATATTAATGAAAATACATTAAAATTTTTGAAGTGAAACAAATTAAATATTTTTAGGGACAGAATGAGATCCTGTTTATTGATAGAATGATTGACTAACAAAGAAGATACAACAGTTAGAGGCATAGATGCATCAGACAACAGAACCTCAAAATACGTGAAGCAAACATTGACAGACTTGAAGAGAGAATTATACAGTCTACAGTAAGAGAAACTTTATTACACTGTTCTTAATAGAAAATAAAGACAGAATATCAATTAAAATATAGAAGACTGAAAAAGAGTATGAGCAAAATAGACCTAGCAGATATGCAAAACACTCCACCAACTTTATATCTGTAAATGCATACATTAGAGGTAAATTTATAGCTTAATGAACTAGAAGTACAAATTAAATCATGAAAAATAGAAACTTAGCAGATCTATAACCAACAAGAAAATTAATTTGATCATTAAAAAGCTCCTACCAATACAGACCAATGGAATTTAAGAATATTGATGCAATTATTTTCATTAAAATATTAGTATACTAAATTCAACAATATATTCAAAGGATTATACTCCACGATCAAGCTGTATTTATTTCTATAATGCAGAGATGGTTCAATACATGAAAACAGAGCATGCAATATACTACATCTAATGAAAGAAGAAGTCTCACATGCCATTCCGAATCAATGAACAAAAGGTATTTGACACAAATCAACAGCTGTTGTTGATAAAAACACACTCAACAAACTAGTAACAGGAGTACCTGAAAATGATAAAGATCATATTTTACAAATTATCAGCTGATATAATCAATGAGGAAAAAGTAAATGCTCTCTTTAAGTTTAGGAACAAAACAAGTATGCTCTTATCACAAATTCTGTTCAAAACTGTATTGACATTTTTAGCCACAGCAATTTAACAAGAAAGAGAAAGAGAGAGAGTTTGGGGGTATGAAAGGAAAAACAGGGAGAGGAAGGGAGAGGAAGAAAGAAAGAGGAGGATGATTTCTAAATTAGAATTAAGTAAATAAAATTATATCTATCTGCAGATGACCAGATATCATATGTAGAAACCACAAAGATTACTTTTAAAGGTGTTGTAGCTAATTACCAAATGGAGAAAATACAGTATTCAAAATATAAACAGATAAGCCCCATTTCTAAATGCTAACAACACATAGTTTTAAAAGCAAGTAAGAAAGCAATTCCATTTATGATAGTATTAGATAGAACAACATATTTAGAAATATTTTAACCAAGGAAGAGACACTTATACACTGAAAATTCAAACCACCACTGAAAAAAATTAAAAACGTATGGAAATGAAAAGATACCCTGCACTAAGAATGTGAATATTTAATACTGTTATAAGGAAATTACTGCCCAAATGATCTACGGAGTCAATTAAATCTTTGTCAAAATACCAACAATATTTTTATTTACTTTTTTTGTAGAAACTGAAAAAAAATATGGAACTTCAAGGGAACTAGAATAACCGAGTAACATAAAACCAAAAGAAGACATTTGGAGGATTCACACTTCGTGATTTCAGAAACTACTAGAAGAAAATGTCAGTAGCTGATACAGCGCAGTATAGGGCACAGGGAACACAAAGTTATTGTATGTATACAGAATTTAATAAACACTCACCTATTGGTCATATATATATTTGACAAGGGCACTCAGACCATTCAGTAGGGAAAGGACGGTCTTCAACACTGTCTTAAACACTGGTGCTTAGAAAACTGAATATCTACATGTAAATTTTTTTTTTTAATTCTTACATAATAGCAAACACAAAACTTAACTGAAATAGATTCAAACTTAAATATAAGAACCGAAAGCATTGAACACATACAAATATAGGGAGGACATGTTCATAACACTGGGAATTTCAGTAATTTTTTGGGTATGATGAAAAACGCACAGAAAAGAAAAAGAAATAAAACAGGTATCTTGTCAAAATTAAAAGAAAAAGTGTGCATCATGAGTTGCAATCAATATTGCAAAAAGGCAATCCACGGAATGGATTAATATATTTTTAAATCACATATGATCAAGGCTATTATTCACATTATATAAAAACTCTAAAAATCAATAACAAAACTAAATTAAAAACGGGCAAAGGACTTAATATTTATCCAAAGATGTGCAGATTATCAATAAGTTCGTGGAAAAATGCTCAACATTGTTCTTTATTAAGCAAATACAAATGAAAGTCACAATATGAAAAAATAATAATCCCTTGGGATGGATTTTATGAACAAAATGGAAATTAACAAATGTTAGTGAGGATATGGAGAAACTGGAAGCATTTAGAAGTTGCATCTTAGTTGTTCCTCAAAAAGTTAAATATAGACTTAACATACCATTCTGCAATTTCACATCTAGGTTATATACTCAAACGCTTGAAAGCCAGGAATTGATCAGATACTAGTATTGCACTGTTCATTGTAGCATTATTCACAGTAATCAAAAGTTGGAAACTACCCAAATGCTCATCAATAGATGAATGGATTAACATAATGCGACATATACACTCAAGGAAATATTGTTCAGCCTTAAAATACCTAAAATTCTGATAAATGCAATAGCATATATGAACTTTGAAAGCATTTGCTAAGTGAAATCGACTAGACACAAAAGGATAAATATTGTATGATTTTATTTATATGATACCTAGAAAAGATAAGTTCAAAGAAACAGAAAATAGAAGAGAGATTGAAGCTTGGGGGGAGGGACTGAGGAGGCGTTATTTAACTGGTACTGAGTTTTTGCCCAGAGTATGAAATATTCTGGAAATAGATAATAGTGATGGTTGGTTGCACAATGTTGTTAATGTGTAGATACCCTTCCAGAAAAGTTATAAATAGAGAAAAAAATACAAAACAGCTACAAATCATAAGATGAGAGAATGTCTGGGGCAAGAAGTCAGTGAATAGAATGGCATGGAGAAACAGGGGCACATAAGTGGAGTCGGAAGGTAGCAGTAGTTGCTAGAACTCAGAAACTTTTAGACCATGATAAGAACTCATACTTAACACAGTTTATATTTTATAAGAACAGTACTAGATTATAGGTTGAAAATGCAGTAGAGGGTGGCCATGTTAAAAAAAAAAAGAATTTTTAGAGAATCCTGCAACTTGTAAAATATTACCTATTGATGCTTATGAATTCAAAAAAAAAGACGTCTTAGTCACAATACTGACTGTTGTGAAGCTTCTTTAATGTTAGAACAGAAGTCAAAACAGGATCATGATTTCACTTCTGGTAAGCTTGTCTGTAGTTCACTGTAACCTCTATTGCTTTGCAATTCTGGATAAACTTCTCAGGAACTGGTGAGAATTATATAGCATGGTGAAAGTCAATATCCTTTTCTGAAATATATAGCTGGATATGTATATATATATATATATACACACACACATATATATATATATATAAATACACACACACACACACACACACACACACACATATATCCGGAAAAACAGAACACACTTTTTATATTATTTGGAAATGTGTTAACTGATAAGAGCACAAGAGCAAGTAAGAGAGGGAAGTTTTCTGCAGCAGAGTGCTCTTCTAAGTCCGGAGGATGGTCTGCATGGGGAATATACGAATGTTACTGTCTTACGTAGGTTGGACATAGAATCCCAGGTTGGCTGTCAGCATTAGGATAGAGTGAATTCTGACTGCAAATAGACGGAGTTCAATTAACAGGCAGAGACTGAGAGGATTCAAAATTGAAGTGATTCGATTGGACCATCACTACACAGTGATGGAAATAGACAACTCAGAACAGGCATAAGACTTTGGGGTTCCTAACAATCGAAGCAACTTTAACTTCGCATCAGAAAGTGTCCAAATGTATTCTCCATTGTGCCTTTCTTTAGCCTTATTGCTCATAAATTAATGAAAATCTGTGATTAAATAAAGATTATAGCTGACTTGGCAGGAATAACATATGCAATGTATATTCACATAAAGAGGAATCTTAGTTCTCATTAGCTTAGTAAGAGGATAAAGGAGAACTTGGAAATGGAAAAAGGAGCAGACATAAACCCTGCTTTCCTCAGAAGCAAAAGAATTCATGGGTACAGATAAAAGATGGCCTTGTGTATTAATCCATCCCTATGTGTTTTATATTTGCTTAAGAATAAATCTGGTGATAAATCACAGGCCTTTTATCTATTTGACCCATTGATATAGGTAAGTCCCTTCTTAAATATTCATTGCCATTTAAACTTTGCAATTATAATAGTGAATGCTTTGTGCCTTTGTATGTATGGTGTGCATGGGATCTGAATACCTTCATTTGTTTTATTTATGTTTTATTTATAATCAGGTGTTTATATTCTTATCTGTGCAGTGCAGGTGGTGTGTGCAGAGAGTGAATTCCCTCCATTGCAGATGCATCTTAACCCCTTTCCCTGGAAGTAAATAGCATAGTGTTATTAATGACGACTTTCACTTGCCATTTCCTCCATGGAGTCCACTGTCTAGAAGGAGTGTAGTGATTGGGCTTAAGTCCAGGGTCACCATGCAGCTTGCCCCAGGGAAGCCAGCTATGTCAAATGCTAGAATGCTGCAAAAAGACTGCAGTTGATCTTTCTAATGACATTGGCAATAGACCAGTGAGCATGGCAATTGAGGTTATGCTGTTACTTCTTTTTATTACATAACTTGGAACTACTAACTCTTATTTGATGCCTGGCTATGTGCCTTTATTAGCCAAGGAAAGATTAACTTATTTAATTTTATATATCTTACTAACAGGTTGTTTCCATTGCATCTTTCTAAACAACATTTCTCTTTCTGCCAGGCATGAAGTTAGTCAGCACCATTTATTGTTTCCACAGTATGTATAGACACTCGAAGTGATGTATGAGTATCAATCACAGCAGGATTCTTTGAAAGAGAAACTGAATAAATTATTATTTAATTAAAGTTCAAATCAAGGCTGATAATAAAATGAATGTTTTAACAGTTGGATGGTCCCTGCCTGAACCAATTGGACGATAATTACACATGGTCATGGACAAATCACTTCACTAGCACATAGGTTTCTGTAAAAGTGGCTCGTCCCAACTAATAGTGATTGTAAATCAAGGAATGGTGATAGCTAATCAGATGGAGGCCTTCCCGCAGCAGAAAACAAAAGTTTTGTGAAAACACTTCCTAACATTGGTCAAGGTGAAGATAGATTGTCTTCTTGCTAAAAGCATCATGAATGAACCCTGACGCAATTTAAGTTTGAATTTCTTTATTACACAAAGACACTGACTTATGAACAGATAAACAGGAAGTAGTGATTCTTGGTTAAGAAAGAATTGAATTTGGAATGACACAGGTAGAGATTTGAATTCAGACTTCGCTATTTCACTGTGTGATCTTGAGTAATTTACTTAATTTTCTGAACTTTAGTTTCCACGTTTGTAAATAACACATAACAACATATTATTGCATATATGAAACTGAATATAGAATATATAAAACATTTACCACATGTTATGTTTTGAATATGTAAAATTTTTCATTGTCTCCAATCTTTTAAATGGTATTATTTATTACTAGATATAGTCTAAAGTTGTTACAAAGTTCTATTATATTAAAATCCTAAGAGAAGGGAGCCTATTTGAAACAGCATCTAGAGTTATTTTAATTAATGTGCTTTAATGAAAAATATATTAGCATTTATGTTTTTTAAATTAAGGCTTTCTTTTTTAGAGCAGTTTAAGTTTACAGCAAAATTTAGGGGACGATAAAGAAATTCCCAGATAAAATCCTCTGCCTCTGCACAAACTTAGCCTCCCCCATTATCAACATTCCACGACAGAGTAATATATTGTTACAATTGCTGAACCTATATTGACACATAACCACTTAAAGTCTATAGTCTACATTAAGGTTCACTCTTAACTGTTCTACTTTTTATGGGTTTGAACAAATGTACAATGACATGTTTCCATTACTATGGAGTTGCATATGGAACATTCTCACAGACTTAAAAATCCTTTGTGCTCTAACCATCCTTTCCTTTCTTTTCCCTTAATCTTTAGCAACCAATAATATTTTTATTTTTGCTATCTCCATAATTTTAGGGTTTCCAAATGTCATGATATAGCATGGAGTCTTTTCAGGTGGTCTTCTTTACATAGTAGGATCTGTTCAACATCTTATGGCGTTTTCATTATCACTATGTATTTTAATAAAAATTTTGCTGAAATAATTGGATAAGTGCCCTCAAACAAAAAAAAAAAATCATCTCTTACAGAGATAAATCACTTTTTTAGTTGAAATCATGATTTTTGCTTGTAATTACCAATGTGAATAATCATTTTATACTCTAATACATGGCATAAATGTGCACATATTTGTTAAACATATAGTTTCTTGTTTATTTTGTACTGTTACCTATAAAGGCAAAACTGATGACATTTTTTAAAATAAATATTTGTTGAATATGACTGTAACGTATGTATGGAAAGTACTATACCATAAAACCACCTTTTTCTAAGGATGTATAAGCTTAAATTCATACTCTTATAGGTAAACCAACTAAAATGCTAAAGGTGGAACTCTCCATTCCTTCAGAGCAACTTCCTTGATGCTTTTGTTATTCTCTTTGTATCTTCTCCATATCTATAGGAAAAGACCACTTAAAAAATGTATGGTATTCTTCCCCATCTTTGCATCAAACAGAGTTATGCTTCCAGAAATACGTTTAACTCAGTGACTTTGGTTGATCCCAAAGACATTTTCAACTTAGATTTTTCAATGTTCACTAGTTTAACAATGGTTTTCTGTACTTAATAATTCACATTTATTATCTTCAGTATATAATCTCAAGTTTTAATTATTCTATATCTACTAAATTGCTTAGTAAGGTCAAGAACATATACTCTTACTTATCCTACATCTGAAAGAAAGATATAGTAAACAAGAAGAGTATATACAATTTCCCAAATATAGTTCAATGTTCGGTTATCTACTGAGAAACTAGAATGAGAAAGTGAGATGGATCTCTCTCCTATGTTTGCCTGAGACCATCATAATCTAAATTTGAAAACACTGCACAAAGTAGATAAGCATGGACTCCCTGGAGATTACTCTGGGGATGTTGAATGCTTGGAAGCCTGAATCTCTGGCTGCTGTTGTCATGCCTATTCCCAGGCTCTCCCTTACTAAAAATACAATGAAATATCATTTTCCAAAATGCACACTCCAGAGTTTAGTGATGCTTCCCTGTGTCTTATAATAAATTGCATTATTAATTCATATGATCAATTTAAGATAGCAGTAATAGCCAAATACAAAATGTATGAAATTTTTTTGCCCTAAAGTCCGAAAAATGGCACTTTTATTAAAATGCATTCTTTGACATCCATTTTTTCTGCATTCTGTCCAAATGTGATCTAGATTTAAAAGTAGATTTTTTTTCTAAAGAATGCTTCTGTTCATTGAAAAGTTTTACTGACAAAGTAGAAATTATGCATTGGTTACTAGAATAAAATAGTCTTGTACATTTTAAAAATGTCAGAAGACTGATAAATGATCTCTGATTATACAATTATATTGTAATCATCAGCACAAAATACTGAATTATTGGAACTTACTCCATTTTACAAGAAGTAAATACTCAATTTGCTTCTCCATCATAATGACTGTCTTATTAGGAAAAATCTTTATTTATAGGTGAAATATTACTTTCCAGAGAAGGTTTTATTCAACAAAAATTAATTCAACTCCAAGTATTTAAATAATCTGGAACTATAATCATTTAAATATATGAGCCATTTTTTTGTATCATGACAAAGTTATAGCACAAAGCAAAGATGTATTATAAACCTGATCTTTTAAGGAAGAATGATAAAATATGCATAGGAATAGATGACATAAACTAAAATCTAGAAATAATACAACTCTAGAAAAAATACTGATACTTGATTTTATGAGGTTAATAAAAATGTCATGTTTGCTAAGTTAAATTGTGATGTCATTAATGTGTCTTTATAATTGGATATTGAATTTATATTAGGAACTTTTTGGAAAATTCTATCATACTTCAACCAAAATTATTAATAACTGAAACTCATAACTTTGCAAACATTTCTTAGAAATACAAATTGCTGAAGAAGAGTTCTTGTGACATGGCCAGTAATTTGTCTTCGTCATATATATATACATGTATATATATATATATATATATATATATATATATATATATAATTTTCATTAAGAAAGCAAGGATGTACTGAAAGCCTGCAAAGCAAAACACATGAATAGATATTTGAAATTATCAAAATAATTAAAATAATCAATAAGTTTAATCAAAATTAATTATAAAACTAAATTTTTAGCCCAATGAAGTATTTCAAGTTAAAATCAGTATAAAGGTAATTATTTGCATTTGTACAAAATTTATAACTAGGAGCAAAATTATTAATTTGAAATCTTATAAATTAGAAAACAAAGTTCTGAAAATTGCTATTTATCCAGAGGTTCAAGTTAACAAATAGATCAGTTTAGGATTAATAGGAAAGTGGAAAAACTCATACAGATTCAGACTTGGGTAATGTTTGGATAGAAGTAAATGACTCCTCTTCTAATTCCGCAGCAAATTAAAAAAAAAAAAAATGGAGGAAGAAGAAGACAAAGGAAGAGATGAAGTGGAGAATATGAAAACAGAGACCACTGCCAGCTACTGGAAAAAAGGAAAGGATGATATCCAGATGACACTACTTTAACTGAAGAACAGAAGTGCAATTTCCTTTATATGAAGACAGTTTGTAGGAAGTGACTGTATTCCACAAATTCTCTAGGGTTAGGAATGGGACAGAGAAGGTTGAACTATCTCAAGAACATGTGCATGGTGCGTGAATAAAAGTGAATAAAAGAGTTGTAGGACTGATGAGTTATGAAACTAGGGAGGATTTTCACACACTATAGAAAAGAGCTTCCCTGGTGAGCAGACAGCTGCATTTAGACCCAAGCCAGTCAGGTTTCAAGGGGATTGTATAGCTATTCCCAAAGGGAAAGTACCAGCTATCCTCTCCGGGAAAAGAGGGAGATGCTTTTGTTCTTTATATGCCAGGTGGCAACTTAAAGTACAGGAGCAGAAAATATGTATAAAAAAATCCAGTGGAACCAACACTTACTAAGTCACACTGTGCAGTGACCTGAGGCATCTTTGGAAGCATGACAATGTTCTTCTCTGGAGACAGGTCTCAGCTCCGGAAAGAAAACATCAGCACACTTGATGGAAGGAGTGGAAAAATAACAAGTTTCTTCATAAACATTAGATGTTATCCCTCGACATTAAAGGCGACAGTAGCAAGAAAATATATATATAATGTGACATTTGGTACCTGGAAAGGGTCATGAATTGCCTCTGGCCTCTCAGACACATATTCAAGAGGAGATATCCACATGTAAATGTGAAGCATCAGAGACAATTACACTGGTTTTGCTTTAGGATCAACTATTGTTACAACTATCTCATTTTAAAAGGATGAATAAAGATGGAGAAAAATAATATTAAATTCAAGGAAATCTGCTGTGTTAAAGAAACAAAACATACATAACAATAAAGAGTCAAAGCACATTTTTTAACAAAATCTCTGTAGGAAAGAGGAATAAACTTTAAACAGCATCTGCTGTTACCTTAGTCAAATTTATGGAGCATGCATTCTATGAAATGAGAGATAAGATAGGAAAACAGTATGAGGTGAAAAGTTGATTGAGAGGCAAGCGGAAATTTGAAAAATGCTAAATAACAACGAATACTATAAAATCAAATATGCATCAACATAGATATAAACAATACTCATTAAACACAAGGAAAAGGGATAATTCTGAAACCAAATTAGTGACATGATAGACATTTGAAAGTGTGCATATTTGCTTATCTAGGCAAAAGAATACCTTTCGAAGTTGGAGTATATTAAAATGAGCGTGACAGGAATCCTGGAGAGTAGAGCTCCATAGCAACAGCGATGTCAGTTCATGTCCAGTGGCCATAGAGCCCTTCAGCGTCTGTGGTAAATAGTTCCTGTCAACACACGTCTCTGTGAGTGGCCACCATCTGTTTCTGACAACTCTGAATCTAACTTCTGCAATTCACTCGCTGCTCCAGGGAAGAATTCCAGGATTCAAGTAAGTTTTCTTGATTATCTTTTCTGCTGAGTTGTGTGAAAATTCATTTCTGTTGTCTAAAATCAAGGCATTTGACTGCATCAAGTGATTTTGGAGATAACGTTCTCAAAATATTATGAAAAAAAACAAAGATGAAATAATGCTGGAAATAAAAGTGAGAAAACAGATAATAAGAAAAGCAAACAGAATCAATATTGGATAATGCAATATAGGAAAGTTTTTCTAGACTGAAAAGCGATATTGAAATCTACCTATCGATCTATCTACCTACCACCTGTATACCCATCTATCAGTGGAAAGAAAGGTGTAGACAGGAATGCAGGCAGGTGGGCTGTCAGGAGGCTGGAAGAGAAAGAAGGAAGCACTTTTTTTATTTAGTTGCTCATCTTTGTAGTTCTCTACCCACCTCCTACCCATCTTGGTATGTAAATGGACTACTCGTGGCCACCAGAGTGCACCCAGAATTTATATATTAAACTTCACAAAGTACCAGAGTAATTGCTTAGAAGGTATCAATAATTATAGGACATATTCTAAAAGCATGGTTTGTGCATGAATGTGGCTAGAAGTGACAGGAGTCAAGTGTTACATATTAAAATGAGTGGAGAGCATTGGATGAAACAGGGTTCATCAGGATTCTTGGTTCCAGGGCTTCTCAGAGTCTTGAACCTAGTGAGTTATTTGGGAAAGATGAGTCAGCATGCAAATGTTTGGTAGGTATTCCATTTGCCTCATTACTGAAACATGAAGACAACTTTTTTTCCAAATAGATTGTGAGGGTATATTATTTCACTGCACATGCTTGTCAATGCTAAAAAAGACATACCCTGGTGAAAACAATGACCCTGAAGAAAAATTCCTGAGTTTTTTAGTACTAAACACAATACAGTCTATGGTCTCATAGAAGAAAAATCACAGTGATAGATTTCACTACAGCACCATTTTCAAATAACAATGAAGTCATTTATAAATTTTGAGAGGAAGATACTGTGTCACAAATGCTCTACCTATCCAAATTTCCATTCACGTGAGAAAGTTACATCAGTATATTCTCCAGTTTCAATGGTTTCTGATAATATACCATCTAGCTGCTGTCCCATATTTTTGCCTATCTGTAACATATATATATATGTATAATATTCTAGATAAGCAAATAAAGAATTAATGTTATTAAATAAAACCACTTATGTCAAAATAATAGGGAGAAAATAAAATTTTAGTACATCAAAAGAAGGATCCATGAATACTATGTTTCATGTGGATCTGGAAAAGCTGGACAATAGTGTGCTTATATTGTCATGGATTACTAGGAAGTGAATATGTTGATCATCATATACTGCTAATAATAGCTTAGTGCCTGTTTGCAGTGTTAATAATCCTAGAAGGCTGAGAAGAGAACCCAGGATTAATGTATCAAATAGCAGATTGGCCAATGCCATGCTTGCAAGTAATACCACGCTCAACGCTATGAAAAATGCAAAATAAGCAATTAAAGGCAATGCAGGTCCCTTTTCCAGAGACCTTTTATATTTTGGAGGAGCCAGAGACTTCATGCAATCATTTTCATGCCCTCCTATGTTAATGACTTTGACTGTTTTAACTGATATGAAAATGCACAGGGATCTTTCTAAATTAATAAAATAACGAGCATGCAACATTTTGTAAGCAGATGGTTTGAGCACAATGCTGTGGGCTGTTCTCATTTCTAGTTAGCAATTGCTTTTACAATCTCCTGACCATATGCAGTGGTCTCCCCCCAGCTCTCTGTTTTTATCTCCTTTTAACAAGATACGACAGTCATAACAAACTTGTTTATTCAAACTGCTTCATTGGAGTCATGATTGAGTATAACAAGGTTAGGCAGAATTTGGTGTTGTCAACCAGACTGTGAGTTAATGATAGCTGGTGTTAAATGATGTAAGGAGTATGGAAAAAATTCCTTTTTCTCCATTTAAAATGCATTTAATTAGATATTTTGACTACTTTCCTTGTTCTGACTTGGATAATAATGCTATTAAATTTTTATAATGATATGGCACAGAGATATAAAATTTCTGGGACCATAAGTATTTCAGAATATATACATATATATATGAGAAAACTATAGAATTAGAATATATTACCTATCTATATGTTATCTATATATCAATGCAGAGTAGTAATACAGGGCAAATGTAATATATTTTATAATTACTACCCTATATTAAAAAATAAATCACAAAGGATATAAATATCATTTCTGTGGGAAACTTTATGGCAATCAATATCTCGTATCTATCCCATAGAAGTCTGCACAAATGAATCTACGTAGGTTGAGCGTTTTCAATTGTCAAACAAACTTTCAGTTTTTTTAATTTAACGGCTCTGTTTTGTATGAGTTTTGTATGAATCGTTGTAGACCCGCGTTACCTTTATAAAACTCATTCATAAACATTAGTATAAACTTATACTCTTGTTTATACTGAAGTTTTATTAATATAGAGTATGTATAGAAACTATTCTTATGTTTTAAAAGGTCAACTCTTCTCACTTGCACTATCTAATCAGATTCCAGGTTGTAAAGACTTTCTCTCTCTGAGAAACATGTAAAACTATTGCCACTTTGATGCCAAATGATTCTTCTAAAATACAAATCTGCATGTGGAATTACTTAGCTATTCTGCATTGAGCATAAATAAAAACTTGCAAATCTCAGATTCCTCTCAATTATCAAAGTGATGAATGTAATGATAATATGAATTATAGCAGAAATGGCTGCTTCCAGCAAAATTTCATCTTTTAATCCCATGGTTTAGCATTTTCCTGCCCCTTCCTATTTGAATGTTACCATGTGATTAGATTTTGCCAGTGTTGTGTGAACAGAGATGATTCATTATTACTAGCTGTGCCAATTATCAATTGGTTGCCTCTAAACTATAGACTATAAAAGAAAATGCGGTATGTTCCAGGGGATTAGTGAGAATCCTATCACTTATTGGCAAAGAGCCCATTGTAGGTTTAAACTCAAGTATGTAATCCACCCTTCCATATATGGAAGAGGAAAAGATTTTCTGTGAGTCTAAAGTAACGCACATTAACTGCAGAGAAAATTTTCTCTGCTTAACAATTCCCTTTATTTCTATTATCCTATGTGCCACAGTTTTCTCTCATTATGAATTTTACCCACTTTTTCTAGCTTTTTATCCAAGCAATTACAGCACAGCCAAGTACCCTAGGTAATGGATTGTCTGCCTTGAAATCACTGCTCAGAACAGTCTTAGTAGAGAGAAAAATCATGAATGGAAACTTACAGGCCTATTAAAATTAAGAGACAAAATATTTGGTTAAATATTTGTCTACTACAACTTCAGAGGAAGATTAGGTTAAGGGTTATTTATTTTTGATTATGACTTATTTCTTTTAGATGATCCTACAAAAGTATATATATATAAGTTAAGAGCCCCTTAAGGCAAGGAAGCAAAAAAAGCTTAGAAACTTTGTTTAGGTTTAAGTGGTAATTTTTAATATGGTTTCTGGGGCTTTGAACAAATTGGATTCAAATAGATTAGAAGCCTACATTTGTTCCTGAGGAAAATAGATGATCAAAGAGAACATAAGCCTGATGGAAATTGCTGTTACTTAATGGGAGAATTTTCTGCCATCTTCTATGAATGGAGATCTAGTTCAATGATGGAGAAGTAAGCACAGGTGGGATATGAAAACCTACTAAGAGCAATCTTTTCTACTTGGGTCAAACTCCCTCCACTGCTTTATTATAAATTGTAAACTACAGTGGCTAAGACATGGTACCAAGTAATTAATGACAAAAGTCCAGTGTCTGGTAATTTCTGAAGAATCTGCACAACACTTTTCGCCAAGGCACTATTACTCAGTCATTCATGGTTCCTTAGAAGAAGCTTTGGATGATGATTAATATTGACAGAGCTACAGAATTGCTTTCTCGACCAAAAATTTTATTTTTATGTCTTATTATATTCCACAGTTTATCCTCAAGGAAAATTAGTCTCTCTTCGAATCAAGAAATTGAAAACCTGACCGATTTTAAAACAAGGTAAGAATCTGTGACTCTCCATCTTGGTAATCAACTTATGTTTTGGCTACCAGACAGGAGTTTGTGTTTTTTTTGTTACAGAAGAAAATATCCTTCTATTTCTTTCCCAGGAACACTGCCATAAAAGTACTATTGATCAAGACTACACAGGTCAAAGCACTCTTATTACAATTTAGTTCCTGCAATCCTTTAAGTTAATACACCTGTCTCATTTTCAATACCTCTGCTATACTTGTATCTTATCATTCCTGTTGAAATCAGGAAGTTTAATAGACAGGACAGCACCATTGAATTTTCTCTTCATCAATAGATTTTTAGGGCCTTAATGAGGAGAGTGGCCTTGGGACTGTATTGGAACGAGATAGGGGAAAGCATAGTAAAATCCTCTAACCTTACTGTCTTCATAGGGTGTTAGATATTTTCCTCCATGTTTCTAAAGGAAGAGCTGACATCTTAACTTCATTATATATAAACCATCGCTAAGCCCAATTGCAATCGTCTCTCCAAATAAAATGGAGAGCTATTTTCAGAGCCTCTAGTAAGTATACCTATTTATTAAATATATGTGTGTGTATATATATATATATCACACATACATATATACTTATATATATGAAAATTGAACCTGATTCATTATATTTTGTTCTTCTTAGTCTAACATCTTTTGAGGAGAACACACATATTATTCAAGTTTCTGTATGATTAATAAACTCTTGAAATATTTTAGATGTATGAGTTACTATAACTACAAAACTAGAGGAGCCTGTATTATTTAATTACCTCAGAGATAGAACACCACATTGGACTGTTATGCAATCAGGAAGCAAAATGCTATTAGGTTAAACTACTGAAATTTAGGACTTTATGTGTTACTTTATAATTGAGTGATACCTTGGTTAAAAAAATTAAAAAAAAAAGATAACCACAATGATCTTTTTTCAGGGAAAAAGGATTATAAATGTTTTTAAAGATGAACAGATGCTATAAACAAACGAACCACAAGACATGTATTTTAGAGAAATAGATTTGGGGTATTTCAACCTTAGGAATGAATTTAATTTTAAGCAGAAACTATTTTATACTCTAAAAAAAATTAATAAAAATGATAATACTATGGAAACATAGATCAAATGAGGAATGTTAAGAATGTAAAGATATATGTATAGAGACATGAACAGAGGAATTCACATGCACAGAAATTGTACTACAGAATTTAACATATCATCAGTATTAATGAAGTATCTCAAGAAAAACAGGCAATAGCAGGTTTAATTTATAAAGTTGAGTTTCTGAAATAGAGAACATAATAATGAAAAGGGCAATTCTCTAAGAGAAGCTAAGAAGAAACAACCCTCTGCTAACAAAATTTGTTAATAAACATTGTCTAATAATTATCTAAGATAGGTGTGGATAATATGCTCAAGATTATATTATCAAGTATATTTTGGAAGAATTAAATAATCCGACAATCATCTAGACTAAATTACCAGAGAAAAAACAAACAAGATGTTCTCAGACTTCTACTCAACAGTATCGTATTCCTATTCCAGAATAAAGTAGTCTAAGCTTTGAGAGATCTCTGGGTTGAATCGAAATACCCACATTGAGTTCAGTTGATGTGAATACAAAGTAATGACGTTTTCAGACATGAAAAGATTCAAGAGATTCATTTCCACTGATTTTTCACTGAAGTAAAAGAAAAAAAAATACAAAAACTTTAACCAAGTAAACGCTTTGTTATGACCAAAAATCTGTTCAGATAAAACAGAAATTTGCATCGGCAGTAACTTACAAACTACATTTCACCCATTAAAATAACGAAATCAGGTTTCCATACCGATCATGCATTATAATATATAACATAAATATTATATTTCTAAAATAATAGCCACATGTGATGAATTACTTTTTAAATTATTGTTTTGGAAAAATCGGATAGTGCCTAAAAAAGCAGCAGGTGTGGGGGTGGATGGGGCGGATAGAACTCTAAATATGCTAATTTTCTCATGCTTCATGAGGGGGAGTCAATGACTACAGTTCCATTTCTAAAACTGATAAATGTGGAAACATAAATGTAAAATTTTTCAGCAAAAAAATATCTATTTTAATTTTGAAAAAGTGATTATTTTAGTTACATAGTGGGTGGATTTTGAGAAATATTGAATTATCTTCTTTTAGAATTTACTTTCACCAAACAGTATAACAAAAATTCTTATTTTGATTTATATATATATATTTTTTTTCATTTGGATGAGATCAGTTGATTACCACAATATGCTATAGTTGATTTTTCTCCTCTTCACAGATATTGTTGAATTTTCTTAAGATTCTTTCCAGCATCTTGAACAAGACTGCAGAAGCAAAGATATTAGGTTATTACATTTTTTTAAGTGGCTCTTTTTCATTTCTTGATGGGTTGAATAATTTTACCAGTGTTTGCACTGTCGTCACTGATATACAATCTCATCATATAATTATTGGAAAGATGTTAAACGTAAGTATGTACATTGAATGCATGATTAACTAGCACCAATGAATTTGACTATTGAACATTTAAAGTCACCATCACAAATGCTAACATCACATCCAGGGCATTTCATCAGTTTTAAAAAGTTCTTGTGTTTTGAACTTCCAATTTTATTTTCTGGCTTTGATCAATGATTCATTCTTTTCCTTCTCTATATTTCCTTCTCAATTGTTCTATTACTTTCTTGTTAATCTCTTTATATTTTGCATAAATTTGTGCTCTGTGAGTCTTTCTAGTATAGGAGACTGCACTTTCAACAGCAAAGACTAGAGCAGTTGTTCTAAAGAATTCCTCCACCATTGAAAACAAGATGCTGGGAGGGACAGAGAGAGGGAGGTGAGGAGAGGGGATGAAATGAGGGTGAAAGGGAGAGAAAGAGGCAAAGGGGAAAGAGGTGGGGAAGGGAAGAGGATAGAAGGGAGAGAGGGAATAAAGGAGAAAGAAATTCTGTGACTAGGCAAATGCAATCACAACTATAAAATTTTTGATCTGTAGGATTCTCAGTTATTTTTTCTCTTAAACTAACACAGTTAAACAGGAGTAAAATACCCATAGTAGTTCTAATGAAGAAATGATCTCTATAAGTTGCATTATATATTTTTTTAAATCTCAGTTCTATACAATGTCACACTGTTATAAAGAATATTACTTACGTGGTCGAAAATAAATAATCTTCATACTGTGGATTAAATCTTGCCCACAGATTTTTTTTCGGTCAACCTTAAGTTATTTCTTTTTCTTCTATCAATAATTAGTATGATATAAAACTCACATAAAATCTGAACATACTTAAGATTGTGATCTTCTGAGTGTATATCTTATTTCCTGTAACAATTTTTCAGTTGATTTATTTGGGCTTTACAATATATTACCATAATAGCCAAAATAAATAGAATACTGGGGGCCTCTTTTTTGAAGTGGGAGAGGGGTTAGCAAACAGGGTTAAAGGGTCAATTATATGGTGAAGAAAGAACCGAACCGCAGTGGTGGTGGTGAGCTTAATGTTGTATATGCAAACATTGATTTACAGTAATTTATGGTCTTTAACTGAATGTTATGCTGTAATGATCCCTCAGAAAAATTAAGAATACAAAAGCATTTATTTTAATTTCTTTTAAAAAAAGATGGGAATATGTTCTTGATTTTAATTGTTAATACATTTTTTCTCATTTATTATGATTATGTTGCTGTATTTTCATATGTATTGCTCTGAATATATTTATGTGAGTTCTCCTCTATTTTTGAGAGCATAGGTTTTTTAAAGTAATTTTATTTGGCCATGAGTCAATATTACTTTAATGTGTATTTAGAAGTTGCAAGCTAATTCTGGATATGTACTAATATTCACAAATTGGTTTGTATTTCTCATACTAATAATGTTTTTAACAGTTTAGTCTTTTTCCTTCTTTTAATAGGTCAAAATTATAATAGCGATTGTGTTATCTACTCAAGAATTAATTTCCTGAGAAGTTTCTCTTTTGTGCATTTTTTCAATATAAAATTTTATTGTGCTGAAATCAACATAGCAAAATCAATCAGTTTTAAGTGAAAAATTCAGTTGTATTTATTACATTTCTAATATTTTCAACCACTGTGTCTAATCTCCCCAAGTTTTCATTGCTCCTAAATGAAACCCCATAACCAGTGATCAATTATTAGCTATTCTACCCTGTCTCAACATCTGGTAAACACTAATATAAGCTATATATCAATGGATTTATCTCTTTTGGAAATTTCATAAATTGGAATTATAAGTATTTTATCTTTGTATGACTTAATTCACTTACTATAATTAAATTTAATCTATCGTGTTACTTTATTCCATCTCATGGTTAACTAATATTTCATAACATGCAAAAAAACACAATTTATTTGCCTTCATACCATTTATGGACATTGGGCTTGTTGCCACTATTTGACTTTTATGAGAGGGAAAGGCTGCTATAATATATGTGCACATCTATTTATTTGAATAGATATTTTTAATTCTTTTAGAAATTTTATATACCATTTGACAATTCTATGTTTAGTTTTATGAGGAGCTGCCAAAATGTTTTTCATAAGCAGCTGAATTTGCATCCCTAGCATCAGTTCATAAGTGTTCCAGTTTCTACAGGTTCTAGCCCAAATTTATTTTGCTTTACTTTTTAATATTATTTTAAATGCTCTTGTGGGTATGAAGAAATATCATATTGTAATTTTGAGTTCCTCTTTCATACTAATAAAGGTAAATATTTTTTCATATGCTGTTGGCTATTTGCATATCTTATTTTGAGAAATTTATAATCAAGTATTTTCTTTATTTTTAAAAGTTGTTTAAATCTTTCTATTGTTAGATTATATGCATTCTTTATATATTCTGATCAAAATCCTGTGAGTATACTACAACAAAATACCATGAACTGGGCAACTCAAATTCCAAACACTTTTTAAAAAGTTTTTGATAGTGATATTTATTATTTTGCTTATTCACAATGCTATATGTATCTTAAGACACTGAAATTACATCTCAATCTATATTTCACGCCACATCCACCAAAAGAGTTTCAATGTCCTTTACCATCACCTTTTACTCATTTTTCTTCCCACTCCACTTCCACTCCCATGGCTGCCATCATCTTTTGTCCTATGAGATTTTGCTGGAGTTTAACTGTTTGTTTCATGTCATTATACTCCACATATGAGAGAAAACATAATGCATTTCTCTTTTTCCTCCTGACTTATGTCATTTGACATGATCTTCCAGTCCCATTCAGATTGTTGCAAAGAGAGCTATTTCAATTTTTTGATAACCACATAGAATTTCATTGAGTATATGTACCATAGCTTCTTTATCCAGTTAACTGTTGATTAGCATTTAGGTTATTTCTATGTCTTGGCTATTGTGAACTGTGCTGCTATGAACTCAAGGTTGCAGATTTTTTTTTGTTAGAGATTTTGTATCCTCTGGTTATCTGCCCAAGAGTGGGATTGCTAGGTCAAACGGTAGATCCATCTTTATTTGTTGGAGGAATCTCCATAATAATTTTCAAAGAGATTGTACCAATTTGCATCCCTACTAATAGTATAGGAGGGTTCCTTTTTCTCCACTCCCATTCCAACACCTGCTATATCCAATAATTTTGATACAGACCATTCTCATTGCAGGCATGAGGTGTTACCAAATTACAGTTTTATTTGTGTTGTCTAATGATGAGTGATATAGAATATTTTTTCAGGTGTCCTTAGGCCATCTGTGTGCCTTCTTAGATAGGTGTCTATTCAGTTATTCTGCCCATTTTTTGAGTGGATAATTTTCCTTTTTATTGTTGCATTATAAGAACTCTTTATATGCTGGAGATCAAGTGCTTATATAATGTACGTCGTGTGAGTATATTCTCTCATTCCATGTGTTGTCTTTTTGTTCTAGTGGTGATTTCTTTTTCTATGCACAACTTTTCTGCTTGATGCAATCCTATTTGCTTCACTTTACTTTGGTCTCTTTTGCCATAGCTGTTTGCTCCCCAAATAACTTGAGGTTGTAGTGTTTTTTCACATTGTCTTCTATGTATTTTATGCTTTTGGATCTTATGTCCATGTTTTTAATCCATCTTGAGTTGACTTTTGTGTATGGTGATTGTGAGTAATCCAGTTACTTTTTGTACACGCATGTGTCTTTTGAGTTTGCACATTTGTTGAATAGATATATATTATTCCATTGTATGCTATTGGGACCTTTGTCATAGATTAATGGTCCCTATAGTTGTGGCTTGATTTATGGACTCTCATTCAGATTCCACTGATTTACGTGTCTTCTTTGGTTCCACTACCATACTGTTTTAATAATGATTGCTCTGTAGTATAGTTTGATATCAATGAGTGCGATTCCTTCAGTTTTTGTTTTCTCTTAAGACAGCTTTGGCTATTTGAGGTCTTTTGTGATCCCATACAAGCTTAAATATTGTTTGTTACATTTCCTAGATAAATGTTCCTGGGATTTTGGTGGAAATTGCATTAAACATGTATATTGCTTTGGGTAGAGTGGCCAGTTTTACTATGTTGATTCGTCCAATTCATGAACATAGAATGTTTTTCCATCTCTTTGTGTCTTCTTCTGTTCCTTTTATGAAGTTCCTGTAGTTTTTATTGTAGCTATCTTTCACCTCTTTTTTTAAGTTTATCCCCAATATTTGATCTTTCTTGGTGCTATTGTGAATGGGATTTGTCTCTTAATTTATTTTCCCTCTACTTCATTGCTTAGATATAGGTACACTACTGAACTGTGTGCATTGAATTTACATCCTATCACTATGCTATATCAATTTATTGTCTTAGCAGTTTTCCTCCAGAGTCTAGGTAAAATATCATATCATCTGCAGATAATACATTTTTATTTCTTCTTTTCCAATTTGGTTTCATTTGATATCATTTTCTTGCCTGATAGTGAGGAATCTTGTCTTATTCCAGACATTAGGGGAAAGGCTCTCAGCTTTTCACCATTGACTATGATATTGACTGTGGCTTTGTCATATATTGCAGTTACTATGTTGAGGTACGTGCCTTCTCTCCCTATTTTGGCAAGGATTTCTCTTTTATTATTAATGGGTGTTGAATCTTGTCAAATATTTTTTCTTCATCTATTGAGATAATCACTTTGAGGATCAAAGCTTTAACATATGAATTTTGGGGACCATGACATTCTGCTCATAAAATCATTATCAAATACATGATTTGCAAATATTTTTTCCAATTTTAGGATGTCTTTTTACTCACTGAATGTGAGCTAAAATTTGAAAGTTGTTAGAAGAGAGCATAAAAGTAAATCACAATGGCTGTGGATTTGCAAAGGAATCTTAGTTTTGACACCGAATGCATAAGCAATGAAATAAAAAATAAATTAGAATTCTTAAAAGTTAAAAAAAGTGCATATAAGGGCATTATAGTCAAATTTATTTTTTTATTTATCACTTCCTATTTATTTTTAAATAAATCTTTACTTATATGTAATAGAGTATCCTATATCCTCTTATTTAAGTTACAAATTTTTACTTTAACATCACTGACACTTTAATTGGATTTCAGTTGTATCAGTATGAATATGAATTTAAGTTCATTAATTTAATGTGACCATCCAAATGTCTCAAATTCTATATAAAAAAGCTTATATTATATCCCTATTGGCATGAATTATCACATCATTAAACAAAATGTTCATTAAATGTATTACTTCATGCAAATTCTTTTCCTTTAAAATCAATATTTTTAAATCCCCAAGCCTGTGACAAAACACTTTAGGTGCTGCAGTTTTAAAACAGTAGTTTTAATCTAAGAAAGCTACTATTCATTTATTAAACTGCTTCTTAGTTATATATGTCCCTGTACTTTCATATGTCATACTTTTCAAGTTATTAAAATATCAACCAATCTACCAATAAATGTGGGAAGAATTAACACATTTACAATATGGAGTGCTGCAGTATATGCATTTGAAAAATCTCTTAATGTTCTTAAGATCATCTCTAATGTCTCACTAGCTTCATTTGATTTGATTTTAATTAGCTTTTATAGTTTTCAAAACAAGGCATCATAGCACATATATTAGATTGCTCATTAATCCTTTCTATTTCAGATTCTACTTAGATGATATGTTTAAAAATTTGCTAAATTTTTGTTATGGATATTGTAGATTTATTTTTTGGTTACTTTCTCTAGCAACTTGGAGAATCTCTTATTAATGCTTGTACTTATTCTATAGAGTCTTTGGATTTTCTATATACACAGTGAAATTGTCTGAAAATAAATGAAAGGTTTTTTTCATTTGCAATATCTATACTCATTTTTTTTTCTTGCCATACTGTGCTTATCAGAAACCATTGAGTATTAGTGTGAATGGCAGGCTGTGAAGATTCCTGATCTCAGAGAGATCACATAGTGTCCCAACCACGCCTATATAGAAATAAAGGCATTGAGAGTGCTTATGTTTCATTGCAAAGATACAGAAAGACCCCTTTAATATCAAGTGCACAAATATGCTCTTATAAGTGAATATGAACTTGTTTATCAACAGCTTTTGGAATATATTTATATCCTAGGGCTATTTGATTATGTAAATAATAAAATTTCACACTTAAAATGATTGGAAAAACATATCTTACTATTTTAAGTTGGATTACTGACAAAAATTTCATGATATGATATGTAATAATGAATAATCAGTTACAAATAAACATTAGTTACGCAACAAGTGCATTTAAAATGTCTTCACATCTTGTTATTGGTTCATTCTGAGTTATTTTATATCTTATGAGATAAGGATCCAAATTTACTTTTTTATATATAGAGATTCAGGTATCCCTGTACCATTTGTTGAGCACTCCAATCCTGGAACAACACAATTACAATTTGTTGAATTTACTGAAATTTGCTGTCCTTTACCTCTTTCTTCATTTCCTCACTGCCCTTATTAGTAGTTTAAATAATATGGTCAATAATTATAATATTTTCCTCATCTACAACTTCAATTTGTCCAATCTTCATTCACCTACAAAATTTTGATCATGTTTAAATGCTGTTCAAATCCTAATGCATAACACGATTATCTGAATCCAGCTAAAGAAAAACTCATGTTGATTCTGGTTTTGCTTGAAGCTCATGCTCATTAATGGTAAGTGTCCTCATAATTCTGACTCTATTATCCGTGTCCACTGTACCTTCCACTTTTATAAATGACTATTTCATTCATTTTCCTTTCTTCTCAGATCTCAAGCACGTCTTCTTATCCTTACTCTTGGCTATTATTGTCGTTCCTTAGACTGATGAAAAATTTAAGCAATCAAAGATAACTATAAGACATTCCCACACATGTAACTGCCAATAAGTATCTATATTCTGAAAAATCTGTATTTCTATTTCTGTTCATTTGCAGGAATAATCATTTCTCTTAATTAGCTTGTCATATAATTGATAAAAAGTTAATATACAACTTCTTTATGATTCATGCTTCTTGGCTTTGGAAACTTTTTATTGTTTGCATTGAATAGTTAGATTTATAGTCTACTTCAGATTAATTTTGTGGAATCAATGACTGAGGTGCAGAGTAAATACCGTTTTTTTACATATTATATCTCGTGATCCCAACTATTTATGGAGATTTCCTTATTTTTAACACTGTGAAATTTTAATACTTATTTAAATCTCTCTACATATACATACATACCTTCAGTCTGTTCCATTGGTCCATTATCTAAATTATTGCAATGCTATTCCTTTTAATTAATGCAGTTTTATAAGCAATTATTGTGTTTGAGAGGACAAATTCTTCCACCTCAAGCTTCGTCACAAGAGTTTTGTCAGGTCTTAAAACTGCATTTCCACATTATACAGAATTCACACTTTGATTATGATGTTCTGTTTTAAGAAGCTGCTGTTTATGAACTATATTTCATATAACTGCACTCTGGGGCTGGCACAGTAAAAGTTTCTTCACTTTATTCTTTCAGGAATTTGTATTGGTATAACCACAATCAAAATATTAAATAAAAATGGTTACAGTCTTATCCTTATAACTGATGATGGAAATATATAAATAAATTAATTTTAATGCTGTCCTTTTTTATAGTTTATGTCTTTTATATTCTTATTTAGAAATTGCATTATTTTGTTTCATATTTTTCAGATCTATATATAATCCATGGCAAATTGATTTGGAGAAATAGTGTAAAGTAGGAATTAAGTTTTATTTGTTATATTATATACAATGGCCCCAATATCATTTATTGTAGTTTGTGCTATTTTATTGTGCTGTCACATTCCACATTTGTCATAAGTTGCTGATACATGCATGTATTTTATTGCCATAATTAGAGCAGAAGAAAATTGATTATTTATAAATAGGTGATGGAAAGTGTCAGAACAGGCAGGAAGAAAAAGGAATAGTATCTGTATGAACACAGAGGCAAAAATGAGTGATGAATTTTGAGAATTCTAAATTCTCATAGGTTTTGGTAGAAACTAATTAGAAATGAACTTGAGGTTTGAGGAATTTTGTTTATAAACCCCTGATCAACTTTTCGATTTCTTACTACAGAGCAACATAACCTACTTATTATCCCTTTGACATTATTAATAAAGTGCATTATGTGAACATCTATATATATTTACTCCTTAATTACTTATTTTATTCCATTTATTCTTATTTTCATTAATGCTTTAAACTTTCTCTAAATTTTATGAAATCTCCAGTGACTTATTTTGTTTTAGATACAAGTTGTGTTGACCAGTCAATAAAGTAAAACAAATTTAAAAGGCATTTACATTTTGCCTAAATTTACTAGATTCTTAAAACCTATTCTACATTGAAAGAAATGCAATTTGTTGGAAAGAAATCAACATTTCAGACACTGAGAATCAGTTTCAAGGTAAAACAGCTTAGCAGTGCAGTCATCTGTCTACCTGTGTTTACAATGTGTGGACCAGGCTGATTTGTTTGTGTGTTTGTTTCTGAGATGCTATGTGTGATTAGAATTAATTCTCCCTCTGGTGCCCTTATACATCATAAACCAGAGATACACTGACCACTATTAGAAAGTCAAATTTTATAAATATATTTAGAGTTACAAGAAATACTTGACGCTGTGGAACGTTTTGTTATTCAGTATGCTTTTTGCTGCAGGCATATCTTCTTATTCCTAAAGATCCATTTTTCTCTCTACCAGGCAAACATTTACTATCTAAAACTTAAGACTCCTATTATATAAGCAAATGTTCTTAGGCACTTAACAAATAAAGAATATAAATCTTTTCAGAAAACATGGGAACATAGGATGTTGAAAATATTTCTAAGTTCTGGAGGGAACCAGGATCATCAAAATAGAAATACCCTTTTTTCCTTCCTTCCTTCCTTCTATCCTCCCTTCCTCCCTCCAATCCTTCCTCCCACCTTCCTTTCCACTTTGTTCCTTATATTCCTTTCCTACTTTATCTTTTCTGTGTGATAACTCTCTGTAAAAAACATTTTATTGTATTATACAGATTTTGACAAAAAAGTGCTGATTACAAATAATTTTGGTTAAATCCTAATTAAAATAATTTGATAATTCCAAAGAGAAAAACTTGATAAAACCTAAAATATGTGCCTAGACCTTAAGTTATTAAACATAGGTGTACCTTGGTGGATTGACAAATAAATCCATGGCCTACAGCCAGTGTAGTTAATCTATGTCCCAAGGACATGAGACCTGGAGACCGGGTAAGATTGTGGGGGTTGGGTAATAACCAAGGTGAACAAGTAAATAAGTAATTTTTTCTTCCTCCACTTTAATTTTATTTTAAAATAAGTTAAAAATATAAACTGACTATTTGACTTATAACTTTTGTTCTGGTGCTTTTCTGAAATCATATAATAACTACATACCAGAAGGCTAGAAAATTCACTCTTGTTGCAAATTATTGTATATGATTTTAAACACACTTGCCTGAAAAAACTAAACATTGACACCCATGAATCTTGCTTTTTTTAACCAAACTTATATGACAGGAGTTTTGTAAGTAATGTTGTGTAATATTTATAAAATATCATCATATTAAAAGCAATTAAGTACTAGGATAAATTTTCTGCATGTCTGTTAAACACAAATCGATTTCCCCAACCCACATATACATGCTCCCAGGTGTTGATGTCAGATAATCTACCTGCTCAAGTTTATTACATTCCAGGATTCAATTGTACATTTTGAAGAAACTTGCCTAGTTGTTACTGGGTAATATACACAGATATTGTTATGTGATAATTATTTATATTTTCTAATATTTTAGCTCAAAAATTTCATAAAACAGTAAGAATTTTAGTTATAACAGCTTGTTTTGAAACTTTCATTGATGGAAAAATCATTTTACTTTTTCACGTTGAATGTTCAAATTAAAAGATGTCATCTTATTACATGTGAAACACACCGCCTAAGATAGAAGCACTTGGGCAATATGATTATTCTTATAGATTAGAGGACAATCATTCTGAAAATTTCATATCCCCCATGATAAAATAATGTTAGAATATTCTTCTGGTTGTAATGTCTATATGAGTAGTATGTGTAAAATTGCACACACCATTTGCTACTTTTCCTTTAAAAGCTTATATAAATAATTTTTTCCATTCATGTAGCTTGGTCATTGAATTTGTGCTTATCTTACTGATCACCACATAGCTCCTTCTAATTTATGCAAAGTAAATAAACAAAATCAAAGTATAAAATCCTACAATCTATCTCTTGAGTAAAGTCAGGATACAGACAACAGAATTTACACTGATAATTAATTATATTCTATCAAATCACAATGCATTACTTAATGGGTGTCATAGATCTTGCAGTGGGTCTTTCACGGAAAAATATTTTCTCTAGATCCTTCAGTTGTGCTTATTTTCTGCTCTCTTTTCTTTTCTTTCTATACCTATATAAATTTAAGTGTCTTAGCTTCTTGTAGTGACACCTGACTTCTGAGCTTCTGTATTTCTCTGTTTGAGAAAATATAATTAAAAATTAAATATTCAGATTCTGGTTCCAAAATAGTTGGTTGCTGAGATCTGAGACTCACCTCCTTCCCACAGCACAACTGAGAAAGCATGTATTGGCTACCACAATGTTTGAAAATAAATGGGACCAATGTTTCCAAAGGATAGATGATAAAAACCTCCATAAAAGGTAGGAGAGGCTGATACGTTTTGGTGCCACATCACTTGATATGGAGAAGCTGGGGTCTCAGGGAAAGGATGACAAAATAAACATTCTCCCAGAGCTAAAGGACATTCTCCCACGTGCACACTCCCGTGTCTGGGAGCTGGCTTTCTGTCAGTCAGAGCTCTCGATATGGGATGAAAGAGTGCTAACACTATATGATTGTGTCATCCCACTTCCGGACATTTACTCCAACCACACAAAAAGACCATTAATTCGCAGAAATATGTGCACCCCATGTTAATTGTAGCATTTTTATAATAGCCAAGAATTTGAATCTACCTGAGTATCCATCGTCAGATGAAGGGAAAAAGATGTGGTATAAATAAACAATTGTATACTACACAACCCCTAAAAAAGCTGAAATCCGGTCATTTGTGACAACATGGTTGGAGCTAGAGGGGGTTATGCTAAATGGAATAAATCAAAGGAAAAAGAAAAATACCCAGTGATGATGAATCTCACTCATGTGGAATATAAAGAAACAAGGCAGAAGAATAGCTTAAACAAACAGCCTTTGGATATTAACTACAGAACTGAGGTTACCAATGGGATGTGGGGCCAGTGGTTGGGGAGAAGTACTGGGGATCCAACAGACAGTTGTGAAGAACTTTGGCAATTTGTTACTGGGCAGAGTGTGCTGATATATATATATATATATACATATATATATATATGTATGAGGAAAGGGGAATCTGCACATATGGACTGATATTTTTAAATCAAAGTTACCTGAAAAAATATTTAATTAAAAACATTCATTCAAATATGTTTCTTATTTTCATGTATTTTATTTGGCAAAATTAGTTTTGGTGAAATCTGTTAAATGCTGTCTTTGTATAATTTGTTTTAATCACTTTTTTCTTATCTAACTTCATTACTTTTCTTTGGTGAAAAGTGTTAGAGCTGAGAAAAATTCCCTAATCTCAAATTTATAAAACCACACATTTTATTCAATTTATATATAGATATAATAAGCTTATACATATGTTTTATAAATAACAACTAAAGTGAGACAGTCTTTCTTAATAAATTTAAATTAAGCATTATTTCATCAAGAAAGAAAAGTGATGTTTTCATTTAATTGGTTCTGGTTGTCTTCTGGAATGAGAAATATAACTTTAGTATATTGCTTATGGAATGTAGTTTTAGAAATAGCTTGATACAATTTAATTGTATAATTTATAAAAGAGTTTTTATTTTAAGAGATTAAGGAAGATTGAAAAGACTTAGCAATATTAATTGAACATCTAATTCGGAAAATTCTAGCTTTTTTATAAATGTTTGTAGTTTAGAAAGCAGAGCTTTGTTGACGGAGTATGAGTTTTGAATTCAGACACAAATGGGTTTGGATTCCAACTCTGAGGATGAAAGGAATTTGCAAAAATGGAGACAAACACCTATTTAGTAGTAAGAAAATATGTAACCCATCACATTTGCAATCATCTAGTCAGGAAAGCTTAGTTTTGTCACATGAAAAAGCAAAACACAAAAACATGAAATTTCAGTTTCTTTAAACTACAAAAATGATTTTACTCATGTGCCATGACTACTGAAAGTAAGATGGGGGTCTCTATTCCATGTTCTTTTCTTTCTAGAACCTAATCTCTTAAGAGAGCATCTTTCTGGAACACTGTCAGTCTCCATCACAAAATGAAAAATAAATGGCATTTGCTGTCTACAAACAATTGAAATACTGTTACTGCTCCATTCGTGGGACACAGGTAAAGCTTTGGAAGGATGAGGAAGTGTAATCTTTCCATGTGCCTAAAGGAAGAGAACTGGATCACTGATAGAGCTGAAATGCTCTGATTTAAGGAGTCACAATAAGATGGACTTAGCTATAAAAACAAAATTACCAGTGCCAAAACATTGGATTAAATTATCATTACTATAGTTATGTCAATAGCAACTCACCACTGCTTGTGCACTGTGTTTAAGCTCAGAACACAATTCTTGTTAAAAAGAGATATTTGCTCCTGCAATTCAGTATAACATGAATTCATAATAAATATTAAAATTAATATGACCATGGATATGCATCTGACACATGCATCTTACATGCTTACATTCCAAAACATATTATGAAAAAGTGAAAATTCAATGTGAGAGACTGGAAGAAATTATTTGGAAATAATTTATTTGATACAGACTTTGTATGAAAAATATATAAAAATGTTTGCAAATTAATATGAAAATATTTAACTCAATTCAAAAATTGGTAAAATATATTAATATATACAAATAATAAGTCTGTGAAATGATGCTCAATATTCCTAGTTATTAGAAGCTACAAATAAAACAGTGAGATACCATAGTGCACTTATTAAGATAGTTATAAATTTAAAAAGGAAAGAAAAAAAACAAGACATGGAGAAATTGTAGTCTTGGTAGATATATAAAATAACACCACTTCAAATAGTATACTGGAAAACAGTTTGATAATTTTCCAAAATTTTAAATATGGGTTTATAATAATATCCAGAAATTCCACACCTAAGTATCTACCTGAGAGTGAGCACATGCTCATACAAATCTATCTGTATGCATATTCATAGCAACATACTCAAAATACTCAAAAGTGGAGAAAAAAGACACAAATGCCTCTCAATTGACAAATGAATAAATACCTTATGGCACATCTATACTTGGAATTGTGTTTGAAAGATGTGGTATTGATACAAATGGACCTCAAACACATCATATTAAAATAAGTCAATCATAATAACTACATATTTTATGATTGCATTTCTATCGAATATTCAGAATAAACAAATCTATAAAAATAGAAGAGTAAGCTAACTTGCTGAGTTGGGATTGGAGTGAAAAATGAAGAATAACTGGAAACAGAAATGACATTACTAATGTTCTAGAATTAGATTGCCACAATTGTGGCATAAATCTGTAAACATATAATCATCTATGTATACTTAAAGCAGTTAAATTGTGTGGCATGCAAATAATGTATAATCATATATATTATATATAATCATAAAGTCACTAAATCTATTTTCTTTTAGATGGAAGTTTCTCCTTTCTATCTAATTAGTAAATTTTTATGTATCTTATGAAATCTCCAAGATTGTCAAGCAGATGTTCATCACTTAAATTATCTATGATTTTAAAAACTATAATTTATAAGCCACAAATAAAACAACTTCTCTTTGAATTTGTTGACCCAAAATAACCTGATAAAAAGGAAACAGTTTAAGTGAAACATGAAATTATCCACAGAATATTATCAGCTTGCTTTCTGAATGTTAACATATTACTATTGAATTAGATCACTCTTCATTAGCATGCTAATCAGAAATAATATAGAACTGTGAATGGAAGCCCCTGAGGAACTCATGAATCTGTCTTTAATATTTATGGGCACCTGCTGTGAATTTCAGAATTCTAGAATGAAAAACCGAAAATAATTCATCTTTCATCAGTTCACAGTCGTTGAAAACATTTCTACCATTATTCTGAACCAGGTTCTTCAAGAATATTATTTCTAGCTTTTGTCTTAGTATCTATGAAAATATCAAATTCTTTTAAAACTAATCACTATGAATTTTCAGAAAGTAAAGTACAGGGTCTCTCTAAATGTGGATTCTTTTTCAATGTATTATATCTACTCCTATAGTCACCTAAATGATACTTCTTTGAGTATGGTGTCCAGGTGTTCTTTATTTACATTTTTAAGAAAAATAAAAATTTGGCAAAGCATCTTTAATTTTTAAAACTTTTATACAGATACTATTTCCTCTGGCAAAGGATACTAAAAACAGTTAAAATTTCCTTGACCTATATCACCTATGTATAGACTTTAGAAATGTAGTACTTTTGATATCATTTAGTTTCAAAATTAATGTACAGTGAAATTGATTTTATATCTTTTGAAAATATTCAGCATATCTATGGATTCTTACAGTCACCATAACAACCAGAAATCAAAACATTTCCATAATCTCAAAAACTTCATGCTATCCCTTAATAGTTGCATTATCCTTCTCACTCATAACCACTACTAATCTGTTCCCTATCACACAGGTATTATCTTTTTGAGACTGTCACATAAGTGAAAACATACAGAATGGAGTTTTTTCTTGAAACTGACTTCTTTCACTAAGCATAATGTCTTTGAGATTCAAGTAAGTTCTATCATAAACGATAGTTTGTCCCTATGTTATTTCTTGACAATATTCCACTGTGCAGATATATAGCTTCTATTCAACCACTGAAAGTCATTTTAGCTTATTTAATTTTCGGATGATAATAAATAAAACTTCTGTAAGCATTCATATATAAGTTTTTGTGTGAATGTAAGTTCTCATTTTTCTTGGACAAATACCCAGGAGTAGGTTTACTGGGTCATATAGTAAATGCATGTCGAACATTATGAGTGTGTCATCTGTTTTCTAGAGTGGTTGTAACATTTTGCTTTCTCACCAACACTTTATGAGAGTTCCAAATAATTTTCATCATTATTTCTTCCATCCCAGAATTTGCTACTAAAAAATTTCCCTTCTCCTTTTTCACCATTTTCCTGTTATGCATAAACTAATTGCTATACAACAAATTTAATATCAGCATGTATGTTATCATCTTTGCCATGAACCTGTTTTTATTTCCTAACCTCAGTTTCTATGTGTGTAAGAAGGACATTCAAATAATTGTTTCTAGTTCCTACATAATTGTTACGTGGATTTTAATTAGATACAGACAAAAGCTTTTGAAAAAGGGTGAAGTATACATATGAAATATTACTTTTATGAAAAATAATTTATGGTTGCTCAATCTTATTTGAAGGTGGAGAGAACACCTATGATAACCCTTAAGCATGTCTAATGAGGTTTCAGAATCTTTTGGAGATGGTAGTGGGAGGTTTGATGTAATTATCATATTTTATCAGGTTTTTTATTTAATCCAAAATGAATAAATATTTTTAAAATGTGCCAGAATCTAAACTGGAAGGTGTTAGATATAACTGTGAGAGGCCTGCAAGTTTTGGGGATTGGAAATCAGAATAACAAATCTCTAAGTAAGCTGTAAACAAATATGTGAATAATTGAATTTAAGAGATCAGAACTATCTCATATGTGGATATTGTTCAATTAGGTTTCAGGGGAAAATAATGTACATATTTCTATAAAGCTTTAACTCGACTTCTTTCTTTCCTCCCTTTAGGGGAAATTTCTAAGTCAAGGACTAATATAATTAATATCAAAACTGTTTTTTTATTTTAAGGAGGTGATAATGGAAAGACTCATGAACACAACATAGCCATTTTGAACTACATAGCAAGACCTAAATTGTAATAAAATAAACTATTAAAAATTAAATAAAAATAAAATTAATAATAAAAAGTAAAAAAAATAAAAAATAAAACAATTTTTAAAGTTCAAGTGGGAAAACACATTCTTCCTATAAATATTTGGATTGTAATAAACTATCTGCTAAATATTTTGCTCTGACTTTATCTGGTTTTTCCCTTATGTGTATGGAGTATTGTCATTTACAGAGAAAATGCTGTTAGAAGATATTCATCACTTTCCAAACTGTGGAACAAAATCTAATGCCTCTTCTACTTGGACATCACAATTTTATCCAAGATGACATTTCTCTCATTGCTAAATTCATTTTCATATTTTGTCAGAAATGACACACATCCTGATTATAAAATGTACAAATTTTGATTAAAATAGTAGAGTTCAACTTTATCTTATCTATCTACTGTCCCCATGTATTTTTGCTTATGCTTGAAGGCTTTGTTACTCAAAATTTGTCAAATGATGGCAGAGATGTAGAATAGGAATTTGTATATAAATCTTTGATTATTATAACCATAGTTTAATTAGAATATTTTATGGGAAAACTTTCTATCTCAGATTATGCATAGATTATTTTTTGATCAGGTACCTATGCTGTTCTGAAAAAAAATGGATTTAGATTAAGAAAGTATGGTTTTAGTCCCTTCTCTAAGATTTATTACCAGCTAAACCTTAGTCAATTTACCAGATTAACTAATTAATCATAAATGAGAATGCTAATACACAATAAAATGAATAGCATTATTCCACAGAACTTTTGTAAGGATGAAAAAGATGAAAATGTGTTGTAAACTGTAAATTATTTGAAAATGTGGCTCTAATTATTAGCATAAAATTATTAAGAAGTTTATCACAAGTCTTAGTTATCCATCTGTTCATACCCATCTGTACTTCAATTCAAAAATTAATTTACGAAACACATATTAGACTTAAAATATTTTATATTATCTTCATTAGTTTCATAAGAAACCATTTTGTTGAGGTTGACTAAAATCTAGTTCTTGTGGGTTTGATGGTGCTACTGGCAAAGGGCAAACTGGTGGTGGAGAATGAAGACACTCTCACTGTCACAAAACAACTGAAAGTATAGATCAGCAAATGTGGACATAATTAACTTAATTATAAAAGTAGCAGCTTGAGAAAATTAATTTCTGTTAAGGCATAAACTCAGTATTCTCCACCTACTCATCTGTCTTGCTTTCCACCTTACAAAATTATTAGTGTGTTTGTGTATTAGTTTGTGCAGAACAAACTTCATAAAAGCATGGTGATTCATGATTCTGTTTTCTTTAAATTATCTTCTGATTGAAGAATATTTCAAAATTATTTAAAATTTCCTAGAATCTCCACAATACCCTCTTCGTTTATCTAAGTAACTATCAAAATGAACTCTATTAAAAATTAACATATTATTACATGTACATTATCCAAATGAATGACATACTTGGGGTTATAGTCCCAAAATCCCCTAAGTCAGTCACTGGGTCAGGATGTCAGAAAAACTAATCAAATAAGGAGTCCTGTATGCTAACCAGCAGACCTTGCCCAAACAGTACTACTGAGCTATGCAAGTTATCAGCCTTGACAAGAGCAGATACTGCTTCTATATTGTTTCACAAAAGCAATCTTTCCATTTGTAATGAATGGGAAGGAGAAAACAATAAATATGCAAATATACTCCTACTCTTTACAAATACATTTTATACCTCTTCAGAAGGACAGAGAAAACAGAAAGAGACAAAATCAAATTTTAATAATCTCTAGGATAAAAAAAAAAAAACCTTGAAAATCTATATACTATTTCTGAAAGTATTTCCTAAGTATATAGTCTTGGTATAACAAATTTATTCCAAGTTATAATAAATCATTAATCATCTGTTCCATATTATAAATTTCAGATAATAAAATTGCCTTCATTCATGAATACTTAAAAAAATAAAATAAAAGTATGATTAATATTTTGCCTTGAAAAATTAACTAAATAAATGGAATTTCTTCAATATGTAAAGTTTTTTATAGTGGGAATATCACTGACATCTAGAAATAGTTATTCTGACAAGTGATTATCCACTAATCAAAACAAGCACATCAATGAAAGAATAGATTTAAAAATGATAACATGGAGGACTGATGTCAACAAAATGGCTGACTAGAAAATTCCATCAGGTTCTTGTTACAGACACTTCAAAGGGCCAAACGACCATTCTGCCGCAACTTGCTAGACATCTGATAAACAATCAAAGATTTATAGCATTCAAGCAAATTCCTGATCCAGAAAAAAACAATCTTTAAAACAGAAGTTTTGTAGCATTTTTACTCACCCTGGCCAATACCCTCTCTGGTGCAGTTACAAGGCTGGTTTTCAATGGCAGCTGCTGACTCCTCTTGTTCTCACCCTGCACAGCTTCCCTGGAACTGCAAAGATCAGAACAAGTCTTATTTGAAAATCAATGTGTAAATCTGTTCTGACTGAACTGTGGGTATACCAAAAGAGTGAAATAAAGTTGACCATCTCTGCTTTGTATAACTTAGAAAACAAAAAGGAAAAACAGAAGACACTTCTCAGAAAAATTAAAAAGTGACCAGAGGTGAAAGACAGACATTTGAAGAAAGAACAGATCATCTAAGACCCAGAAGACAGACTGGAATGAGACTCCGAGAAATTAGGACATTGAGATGCAGTATTGTAGAGGATGGAATAAAGAAATACATAAGATCCAGGCACACATTCTCAAAAGAAAAAAAAAAAAATACTGAGAGCCTCTCCAGCGGAATGATACAGAAGTGCACAGTACAGGTGGCAACTGCAGAGACTGGAAAAGGTTGCCATTCATCTTTTTTATTTTTGTAATTTGTTTTGCTTTATTTCACTTCCCAACATGATATGATCTTAAATGCTGAAAACCCAAAAGACACCACATTAGAACAAATGGCTATAATCAAACAGAGGTAATAAATACTAGTTTAAAATTCCAAGAAACAAAATCAATAAGCAAAAATCAGTTGAATTTCTTGACATTGACAGTGAACAAGGCAACATGGAAATCAAGAAAATAATCTAATTTAATGTGATGTAATCTGATTGTAACATAATAAAAATATGTATATAAAAATGCAAGTGAAAAATAAAGACAGTGGAAACTACAAAACCTTGAAAGAATTCAACTGCTGGTGGTAAATACAATGTTCTATATACAGATGTTTTATGATATGTCTACTGTAAATTTATATAATTCAATATTCTTTCAATAAAATGAAAATAGAATTATTTCAAGTTTTGTAATCTTAGTTATACTCTTGATTCTTTTTCTCTGATGTATAACTCTTCCTTTTAAATGCAAATACTCCATTGACTTTCACTAATCTGAGGTTGCTAGCCTTTGAGATTTCTCTCAGTATTATTTATTCTCCAATGTTTCTGCATTTATTTTCTCCATTTAATTCACTGAGGGGTTATCACCATGGCATTTTTCTTGCTCTATTCTTACCCAAAAACCACTCTTTCCAACAAACTCTGTTTGGTTATTATGGACTAAATGATCACAAACCAGTCATCCTGTGTTGAACCTGGCTCACAGACCTGTTTGTATTACTTGCATATTTTAGTCTGGAAAAGAATTTTCCAGTAAAATTAATTAGTAACATAAAAATTGGGAACTTTTACATTAAATAAAGATTCAGGTTTGACAGAAAATGAGCAAGTCTGGTAACAGAAGAGCCTATGAGTAGAGGTTGCCCCTTATGCATGGAGCACATACTCAACATTGTATCTGATTCCATCAAATGTATATGACTTCAGTCTGCTAAAATTTGTTGAACTACCTGCCTTTCTGTTTACATGTGATTTGATGCATTACTTGCCAACTAACTCTGAATGGTCTTTAAAGAATTCTCAAAATTACTGAAACTAGAATAATCATTGTTTCTTCAAAAGGAAAAGCAACAGCATTCTTTTCAAGTTGTAAGTTCTACTACATTAAAAATATATACATTCAAACACACACATCAACATCAACAGTGTTATATCACATCTCCTCTGTACTTACTTCATGATGCTTTGCTTTTGCACATGAAAGAAGATAGTATTTTCTCATGTTTTCTTACATGAAGTATGAACTTGTTCTATGTTATAAATCATGCAGTAAGTTCAAATAAGATGCATTTTTAAACACTCATTTCTTTAATGTGCATATTTTCCTGGCTTTTGCAGTTTCATTCCCTTTACTTTTTGGTAATACATGTATGTGTGTATGTGTGTGTGTGTGCACCTTCGTTGTGTTATTACTGTGTATGAGGAAACATCTCACTTCACACTCTATGTGGTGTTTTCTCTGCTTCATGCTCTGAGAAGAAATTGATGATTTCAGATCTTTTGAAGTATTTGACTTGATATCCATAATTTATATGGCTCCGGTTCTCTCTTTCAGCATCACTTCAACTAAAATTTTTGAATTAGAGATAAAAATCAGATGTTATGGTTAAAATAAATGTTTGTTTAGAACCTATTTTATTGGAAATATTTCACTGATACCTTATCTTTTCTTTTACTGTCTGACTATTTACTACTGTTTCTCTTTTTATATTTATGTCTTGACATTGATATCCATATCACCTTAATGAATATAGTGTTATCCATGGGCATTTTGAGAGGAAAAAACCAAAATATTTCTACTCCTCATAAGTGATGACAATGTGAATAAATACCATTACACTGTTTCAGAATAAATTAAATCAACTCTACAATGTTATTATTAAAAGATAGTATAATCATACTTTGTACAGTCTTTAGAATATAGCCAATGACTGAGACCAGCCAAACTTTGAAAAGCATTTCTATCTAGAATCAAGATTTGATATTAAATGGAGTTATGAATACCTGGATAAACTGAAATTGATATATTTTAAAGTAATTTTTATTTGTCTGATTTCCAGGAGTTTTCTCTCTGTAGTAAGAATTAGAATTTCTTAAGCATATATCTTCTAATGCTTGTAAGACATGAGAATTATTTTATATTCACACTCCATTTTAATTTCTAAGAGTATTAAACTCATTTTAACAACTGAGATGTCTTATTTCACTAATGTATACCTAGATAGGACTTGATGTGGTCTGGCCAAATCATGAGAAGTAATGAGATTGCTAAGGCAACTTCATGTGTGTGTGTGTGTGTGTGTGTGTGTGTGTGTGTGTGTGTGTGTGTGTGTGTGTATAAATAGAAAATGCTCCAACTGCATCAAAAATTTGATTCTTAAGTATATTTTTCTTGAATATCTGCTAAACATTTCATATACATATATGTAATTCTTAATTATACATTTCTAATGAATTTATTTCATTTGTATTTATAAATCCTACAAGCTCCTTCAATGAAGAGTTAGATTAGCTCTTTTTATCTCTCTGCACAGATATACAGTAAATGTATACATAGAAAAAAAACTAATGGATAAATTATAGATTAATAGATTATTTGGTAAATACATATTTTACATAAACATACATATACCTACCTGCATATATATATGCATAAACGTATGTGTATATGTGTACATACATATACATATAATGGTTGCTATGTACAAAATTGATAACTCTGGTGACTCAGACATTGAGTCTGTGGCAGTAGCAGAGTCATCCAAGTAAGGCCCAAGGACCCAGGTTTGTACCTGAGACTGGGAAAACAAATAAATAAATAGATAATTCTTCCCCTCCTTTCCTGCCTGTACGCTTTTCATTCCTTCCTGTTTCCTTGCTCTAAAATAACCCCCCCACACACACACACACGACCCTAATGCTTATAAATGTAAGTATTATTTTATTCGTTGTGTTTCATTATCTGAAGGAATAAATATGTATTTACTTCTCTGATGGGATGATGGCATCCAAGGTGTAATATTCAAATGTAATTTGCACTCTAACAATTATACAATAACTGAACTCAGTGAGTAATACTCCCTGAACACTAAGAGAAAAATTTTTCTATGTAATTTTCAGAACACACTGAGGCAGGTGTTATTTATCATCTTTTACAGGTTTGTTGAGTAATGGATAAGAGGGGTGGAAAAGGTGAACTATTCTCCCATGAATTTCTACCACTGTTCTTCCGTCAGAATGCTAAGTCCTTAGGCCAGGTGAGTCTGGTCCAGAGAAAAGACTCATGTCTCTGCAGGGTCAGGTAGGAGCAAGAAGAAAGACTTGAATACAAGCTGCCAACAACCCTTTGTGGTCCTGATGAGAGCACATGCTTGACAGGATGCTCTGTGCTCTGTGCCATGTGATCCTATCTACCCACCTAGACTTGGTATTGTAAATCAGTTTGGCTCATATGGCTCACATATAACATCTTTTATTTACCTAATTCAGGATTAATAGAAAAAGACACAGACACAGATGAAGTAAAGCAAATACCCCTGAGGAATAAATTAATAAACTGGCATCTAGAGTGGTGACAGTCCTAATACCTTAAGAATCTCAGATGATGGCGAGTTCAGAAAATGACAAAGAAACTTAGGGAATTATTATTGGAGGATAGAGCTCTTGGCAAAACCCTCTTGTGTTAGGGCAGTATTTGTTGAATTTATGTGTCGGACAAGGTCAAATACATTTGTTCAGAGGAAAAGAAGCTAGTGGAAATGATCTGAAACAAACAAGAAAACAAAATGAAATAAATTATGTAACTTCAAGAAAAATTCTAGATTTAAATTCTAGTTCTCTTACTTTCTAGCTGTTTGACTTTGTACTTTTTATTCCTTTTCCAATTTGATACTGCAATGTTCGAATGACACCTACTTTGCAGGGTTATGAGTATTTAATGACATGAAGTATGATAAAATGCCTTGCACAGTGTGGGGCATAGGATAACATGTTCAGTAAGGATTTATCTCCATCCCCACTGTGTCTAGTATTGGCCTGAAAACTGACTTCACTGAGAACTGCTCGACTGACGTGGAAACTGGACAAGTTCAGCAGTATCAGTAGGTGGAAGCATCATAAATCTTGTTTTCTAGTGATAGCATGATAAAGATTGTGCTAATAGCATCTCGAATTTGGATGCAGAGCACCTTGGCTTCCACGGAAATGTGAACCAAAATGCTTCTGGCTCATTTGGAGAGAAAAAGGAGGGTGGGTGGAAGTAGTGAGGCTTTCTATGGTCATTTGTTAAAATGACTTTTTAATGATGGCACAAACTGTTTTCACATCTTAGGTACATAGCAGAAATAGAAACATAAATAAATCACATTCTTGAGCTTTTGGCACAAAACCAGTGGAAGAACTAGAACTACTTAAAATGAGAGGAAAAAATGTGAAATTTGTATTTAACTGCACTCGAAGATTTTTCATTTGCATACAATTAGTTAACTAGAGAACAAAAGGTCAGAAGTTACTTCTTACAAATGCAAAATTCCATTTTTCTAATGATTGCAATTTTTAAAAATCCCAAATTGGTGATTGATGTAAGATTGACTTAATGATTCTAAAGTGAGACTTGATGACTTTCAAAAAGTTTGGAGGATTATAAAATATTTTATTCTTTTGTTATTTTTAGTTACATTGAATTGCTCTCATTAGTTGACAACAGCTCACGGTTTTCTTATGCTTTTTCATTCCTCTTAATTATCAATTCATTTGGGAAGGGAGTGGTTTGACAAGATTATGATCATCAGTTTACCACGAATGGAAATTGCTAGAACCGTGATAAAGCTTAAAGAAGTAAAACACAGTTGTTTTTTTTTTTTACAAAATCAAAAACACAGATAACAATGTGTTAAAACAATAAAATGTTAGATAGCATTTATGTTTCCTGGGAGGTGGCTCTTTGCCTTTTCAGCAGTTTAAAGGGGTGAACTATGTATCCTAAATAGACCACATACTTTTCAACCAATTTTAAGACATGAAATCAATATTTGCCATGAATCCAAAGAATCATATATTTGAAAGCCACTGAATTAAGGAGTGTGGCTGGCTTTTACAATATCCAGCTACTCAGAGCTATTCTAGAAAGCTTATCTTTCATGAGATCAGACAAATACCTTGCTATGGCAAATTTCTTTATTCTAACCCCTGCCTCAGGGGGACAGGTGGAGAGACAGTGAATTATCAGCTGAATCGTATCACTTAGAGTCAAAACAGGTTTTGACTAAAATAAAGAGGACAGTGTGTAGGAGGGTTTACTTGAAGGAAGTTAAGTAGAGTGATGAAGTATTTTCAACCATAACAGAAATATGTCACTAAGATTTTGTCTTTTACTGTGGCTATTTAAAGACCAGTGTCTAGTACAGAGGGTCTCTCAATAAACACTAACTATTCTGAGTCTGTGAAGTCAAAGGTCAGAGGAGGATGAGCTGTCAGAATTAATGAGAAGCCAGTGATCTGCCTGTATAGGATTTCTAAGACACTTGTAGCCCTAGTAAAAGTGACTTTTCTTTCTCCAGAGACAGCAATAGAAAACTGCCATTAGGAAGAAATAGTCTTTTTTTGAAAGATCACTTAATTAGATCAGGTCATTCCAGGATAAATACCCTTTCTTGATGTGAGCCTTGTGATTTAACATAACTTCCTAATGGAGTGACAATCCTATCATATTGACAAACTCCAGGGAGTACTCTGTGGAGTGCATCCACTTAGTAGGAATCTTGAGCACTATCTTAGAATTCTACCTGCTAGAGATGGAAGACCTAGGACTGTGCACAGTAGATACTGTTGCCCTCATCTTCTGTAGGTGGGCGTTTATAAGACCAGGCATAGAAACTGAAATTGGGACTGATTTTTATTCAAACTAAAATATCATTGGTGTATTTTTCTTTGTATTGGGTTTTGGGGGCATATGTTTTAAAATACTTTAAACATAACAACATAACTAAATGTTTGAGAATCTCTAGGCTATGAGCAAAACAATACATAAACATATCCCAACAGTTCTCAGTGGCATAAAGGATGATCATCAACAAAGGAAAGCAACAAGAATGAAAACCAAGGACTTGCTGCTGAGAAACAAAAGCAAACAAAATCTCACAAAAGTGAAGGTTACTTGTAGATATTATAGAAGAACATTGCATGCAAATAGGACAAGTTGATGATAGTCAAAACACATCTAACACACTGAAACGAGAAGTCTGACCTCACAATTTGATGTCTGTCAACACCTGCTAAGTTTCATTGATTCCTTTTCTTGCCCCACATCTGGTAAAGTTAATAAGAAAGGCTAGACACTCTGCTTTGATACCAGAGGAAGACTCTAACCATATAAGTCTGTGCTTGCATAAGAGAACAATCATAGTAATCCTACCCACCCCAACCAGAGTAAACTACTACTCCATTTTCTTCATTCTTTCAAATTATTCTGTAATTGTTGGAAAGGATTGTCTTGCCCTCTTCAGAGACCCAGTTTTATAAGTAATGAAACTTTCATTGCCTCTTTGTGTGTGTGCCACCTTTCTTTTTTTGATATTTAATAAGGTTATTTGTTATATTTTTTAGAATTTCTTTGCAATAACTTTGTTTTACAAATGGAAAAATACTCATGTGTAATTTCCAAAATGTGCAATTTTCCAATTCCTCACATGTATATAAACACATCTTACCCCAACAAATCACCAACTGTTCCTCATCATTGCCCAGTGGGTTCTACCACCTCTTGCCCCCCAATCTCGACCCCACATTTCCCATTCTATTCCCTTTTGGCAAACTCAGTTCCATTGAAAGTATCCAAGGGTTGGTTTTGTTTCATCTGTTTCTTTGTTTTGTTAATTCACATTCCACCTATCAGTGAGATCATTTAGTATCTTTCTTCTTTTGACTTATTTCACTTAGCATAATCCCCTCTAGATCCATACATTTTGAATCTAGTGACAGGATTTCATCTCTTCTATGGGTTGTGTTATATTCCATTGTGTATATACCATATCTTCTTTTCCATTCATCTGATGCTGAGCTCTTAGGTAGTTTCCACTTTTCAGCTATGGTGAAAGGGCTGCAATAAACAAAGGGGTGCATAAATCTCTGGAAATTAGTGTTTTGGTATATTTTGGGTACATGCCCACAAGTGTGCTTGCAGGATCATATGGAATTTCCATATTCAACTTCTTGAGGAATCTCCAAACTTTTTTCCATAGGTTTTGCCCCAATTTGCACTCCCACCAACAGTGTAAGTGTTCCCTTTTCTCTATATCCTTGTCAACATTTGTTCCTTTCAAAATTTTGGATAATAGCTAGTCTCTCAGGTGTAAGGTGATATCTCATTGTTGTTTTGATTTGTATTTCCCTCATAGCCAGCAAGCAGGACTATTTGTTCATGTGCCTGTTGGCCATCTGTATGATCTCTTCAGACAAATATCTTTCCAATTTCTCTTCCTACTTTTGATTGGATTACCTCTTTTCTGTTATTGAGTTTTATGTTTTTTTTGTATATTTTGGATATTAGGAACCCCTGTTAGTAATATGAAACACATATTTTCTCCATGTTAATAGGTTGTCATTTCATTTTGGTGATGTTTTTGTTCACTGTGAAGAAGCTTTTTAGTTGATGTAGTCTCAGTTATTTGTTTTTCTTTTTGTTTCCCTTGATATCAGAACCGATTCCCCTAAGACTTCTCTAATGCTGATGGCATGGAATATCTCCCAAGAATTTCATGGTTTCCAGTCTTGTATCCAAGTTCGAGTTTTTGGTTTATCTTTTTATGAATGGAGTTAGCGAGTGGTCTGGCTTCATTCTTTTGCGGCTGTCCAGTTTTCTCCACACCACTAATTGAAGAGACTTTCCTTTATCCGTCAAATGCTTATGGCTCCTTTGTCACAGATTAACTGACTGTATGTGAGTGGATCTGTTTCTGTCAATTCAGTTGTATTTCACTGATCTGTACCTGTGTTATTATACTAGAACCATACCACTTTGATTACTGTCACTTCGTAGCATAGTTCTATGTCTGGGAGTGTAATCCCTTCAGATATTTTTTTTTCTTCTCATAATTGTTTTGGCTATTTGGGGTCATTTGTTGTTTCATACAAATTTTAAGATTTTTGTTCTATTTCCTGTAATTAAGTCTGTGGGATTTTAAAGGGGATTGTATTAAATCTGTATATTGCTTTAGTTAAGAAGACCATTTTAACATTGTTGATTCTTCCCAACCATGATCAGGGGATGTCTTTACATTTATTTGTATCTTCCTTTCTTTCTTTTAAGAAGGACTTACAGTTTTCACTGCACAGTATACTCTAAGATAATTGATTCTTTTTACTTCTATTCTGAACTGTGTAGTTTTCTTAATTTTGTTTTCTTCTAGCGTGTTGATTGTATATAAATATGAAGCAGATTTTTGTACATTGATTTTGTAACCTGCCACTTTACTGTAGCATTGATTAGCTCTATTAATTTTTGACAGTGTTTTAGGGTGTTCAATATGTATAATCATGTCATCAGTACATAACAGTTTTACTTCCTCCTTTCAAATTTGGATTCCTTTTATTCTTTATTGCCTAACTGTTCTGTGATCTCCATTTTAATGTTAAATAGCAGTGGTGAGAGTGGACAAGCTTACCTTGTTCTTGACCTTAGAGGAAATGCTTTCATTTTTTTGTCATTGACTATTATATTGGCTGTTCATTTATCATATATGTCCTATATTATGCTGAAATATGCACATTCTATTACCATTTTATGCAGCATTTTTATCATCAATGTGTGTTGGATCTTGTCAAAAATTTATCCGTATCTATTGCTATGATCATGTGATTTTTCTCCTGTTCTTGTTGATATGGTGTATTACATTAAAGATACATATGTTGAATAATCCTTGCATCCCTGGGTAAATCCCACTTGGTCATGATGAACTACCATTCTGATGCACTGTCAGATTCAGTTTGACAATATTTTGTGAGAATGTTTGCATCTTTGTATGTTAGAGATATTGGTCTGTAACTTTTTTCTTGGTGACGATGCTATCAGTTTTTGTTATTATTGTGATGTTATATTCATAGAAGGTATTTAGGTATGTTTTCTGTTCTTTAACATTTTGGAAGAGTTTGAGGAGAAAAGGTATATATTCTTCAATCAAGAATTGGTAAAACTCATTAGAAAGGCCAACTGGTTGGGGCTTTTTTTTTTAAGAAGACTTGAGATTACCTCTTCAGTTTCTGTTGAGATTTTCCAATTCTTCTAGGTTCAATATTTGTAGACTGTATTTTTATTAAAAACATTGTCCACATCCTAGAGCTTGTTTAATTTGTTGGCATAGAATTATTCATACTAGTCTCAAGATATTTTGTGTTTCTATGGTGTCTATTGTAATATCTCCCATTTTATTTCTGATTATAAGTATGAGAATCATAAATATCCCTTTTTTTCTTCATGAGTCTAGCCAATGGTTTGTCAATTTTCTTTATTTTTCAAAGAGCAAATATTTGGTTTCATTGATCTTCTGGATTGAATTTATTTCATTTATTTCTGCTTGCATTTTAATTATTTTATTCTAATTTTCAGCTTTAATTGTTCTTCTTTCACTTGAGAATTTCACTGTAGTCTTGGGGACTACTTTGTATGTGACTCATTTTCTCTAGCTACTTTTAAAAGTCTCTTTATCTTGTATTTTTGACATTTTGATGACAATGTGTCTAGGTGTTGCTCTGTATGTGTTTTTCTGTTTTCTGGAACTCTTTGAGATTCCTGAATCTGCAGTCTTCTGCATTCCTCAGGGAATTGGGTTTAATTTCTACTTTTTACTCTCTTACATCTCATAAACAAATGAACAGTTTCCCTATGCTTTTATGTCATTATACCAATTAAATTATTAGTTCTTTGTGAACAGAGTCCACATCTACCTCCTCATTCAAAGGTGTGTCTAACAGCACCTGACACTGAATAGGGCCTAAAGAGTTTGCTTCTTGAAGAGTTTTTAGCTCACTTAAACTAAAGTGACTTTAAGTTTTGTCTCCAACTTATGTTATTTAATATCTTAAAGTCTCAGAGAATGAGTTCACAGTGGGGAAACACTCACTCTATCATCAATAGTTAACATCCTTTAGTATTATCTTTAAAGAGAAAAGCCTGGCTACTCAGGCCATTATCCAATAGGTATTTCTCTGAGGTAAGGCCAGTCACTGCAGGGTCTGTTAGTTTTGTATCATCTTAGCACATAACTAAGAGTCATCTCTCATTTTATCAGCCCCTGCTGTGAGGTTCCACTGCAAAAACTGTCTAAATGTCCATGTAGTAAATAGGGCTCACATGAAGTAACTGCATTCACACACATCATCGGGATGTAAGAAGACATAGGCTTTGGCACAGCAGGACAGGACACAGTAAACGTGTCTCTATCGGGTTTAACTCTATGGCAATGCGAGTCAGCATACTGGAGTCTTTATTTTCGTTCTGTGCTCAAGAGAGAAAAGAATGATGAATTGTTTTATGTTTTTGTCTATGATTTTATCAATAAAATAGGACCATACTAATGCTTCACTACTGGCTTGAGCACCTATGTCAACCACTTTCTAAAGTTTCAGAAGTGAAAAGATATTAACAGCAAAAAAGAGAAAATTCATATTTTATGCACCAGTTGATATTTGCTGAACATCTATACATAGACATGTTTTTCAAACCACAGAAAACATGGAATACAGGAAATATAAAATAAAGATTGTATCTCTCTATATTTATGTGTATACATACATATGCACACATATATTTGTTTACACATCTATGTCTGAATCTATATCTAATTCTATGTGTCATATCTTTCTATGTTCCTTGCAAATAGGGATTTATATCTAACAAAAAGCTTTTCACACAATGATCCATGGAAAAACATTGATTTAATAAATGAAAGACAGAAGGCTAGCACAAATTCCACACATATGAAATATACTCTATGTTAGGGAGGAAAACAATTCTTCCAAGATGTACACATAGGCCATTAGAGGAGTAAAATTTATACTAGTATAACATACCTCATCTCTTGGGAATGTGAAAATACAGCTGCATTTATCCCCCACATCCTAACACCTGGAATTGGGCAGTTTGGAAAGATTTTGCCAAGTCTTCTCACAAATACTGTTAAATACTATGGTATCTTAGTTTCAAAGAGGCCAGCCTTTGCTCACATTAGCATGTAGAGAGTCTTCCTGGTGGTTGTTTTTCTTTCCTCTTGTAAAGAATTTTAAGATTTACCAATAGGAAGCATTTCTGCCTTTGAATACTTAGTTTTCTTCCCATTTCAGAACATTTGATTTGGCCTTCAGAGTGGTGCTCACGATTGGCAATACCTTAAAGACCTCAAATAAAACTTTATTTTCACTTGCAAATGATGTTCTGACTCGTGGCTATATTATTCTCTAAAGAGTACTAAAGATACAGGCGAATGTAATTTAACCTTGAGACAAGATTATCATGAATTAGACATGTGTGGTATTTAGTCACTCCAATGTTTAAAAGTAGGTAAGTTAGTCTGGTTGTAGTCAGAATAAACTGTGAGAACAGAATAAAAGAAATGGTGGCTTTGAAGATAGAAGAAGGTGGAGCTATGAGCCAAGGTGATCTCTGGAATCTGGAATTAACAAGGAAATTGACTCTCCTCTAGATCCTCAAGGAGGGAATATAGCCCAGACTACACCTTGAGTTTAACTCAGAGCCAGGTTAAACTTTTCTGGGAAGGTAAGACAAAAAATTTCAGTTGCTTTGTGTCATTAAAATTTTGGTAATTTGTTACAGTACTAACAGGAAACTAATATATGTCTAATATACTTTCACTCTTGCAAATTCATGTAAACCCAAATTCTCCCTTTCCCTACGCAATATGATCTAAACAAGTGTGTCATTAGCTTACATTTCTATTCCCCAATTATCACAAATAAATTTTAATTAATATCTTCTTTTGATCTCCTCATGTTTGGGTTGTGTCTGTGTATTTTTATTTTTCCAAGCTTGGCAATAGTTGAATGCACTTCTTTAATTACCTCATTTTGGTACCAGAGATGACATTTGGCTATCATTTTATTGTGATCACACAGCACAGTGCCTACAGCACAGGATGTTTCCTGATATTAACTTTGATAATATTACTTACTGCATATTTAAGTCCAATGTAAGTTGTAGCACATGTATGGGATAATTTATTTACATGCTTTTTATTATTTATTGATATTTATTTTATTCCTGTCTCATGACAAATAATCACTTTTTACACTTCCTATAGCAGTTATTATGTTGCTTGTTGCTAGTATTATTTGTAACTCTTTTCTAATTGGCTCAAATATTTTGATTCTACAGTTAAAGAAACAAATACCTTGAAGATAATGGAATAATTTTACTTCCCTCAAATTCTCCAAATTCAATATTCACAAGTGAATGAATTTGTTGAAAAATTCATAAATAAGAGTAAATATAATTCAAAGATATTTACTCCCTTTCAAGTTCAATTTAAAGATAAGCAAGTTAGATTTTTTCAGATAATTCCTTATAACATTGATCCATAGTATTTGACAAATGTCTCATTAAGTGAAACTTTGTATGCCCTGTAATATAATTATAATTTTTAAAAGCACAAATGCTTGAAATATTATCTGACACTCAAAGAAGGAACCATACAACAAATTAGGAAGACTGAAGAGTGAAAACACCTGTTATAATTATAGCAGAAGCATGCATTTAAAAATATAGAAAAGTATGAACTTTGTATTTATAATTAGATACCTCACAAATTAAAAGTAGAAAAAACAAAAAACTGTAAGCATTTCAAGATAAAAAACTGTCATATATAAGACAACTTACTGTTATAATTGCAAAGATTAAAAAAAAATATTTAAATAGCTGCCTCATTCACTTAAGGATCATTAGCTTCCTAATAAGTACTTGTGAATTATGCAAGTAATCTACATTATTGATATATTATAGTCACTATATTGGATTTTGATAACATGTCAAAACTTCTTGACCACATCTGTTCAAGTAGCACAATTCATCATTTTTTACATTCTGCATGCTTCACTAACATCTGATATTTTATAAAGTCCACAGATATTACATGATATTTAAGCCCCTTCATTGTCAGTGATCAATCTTTTTTTTTCTGACATTGTCCTCCTTATGAGAAAGGGATATTTTGAGAAAAAATGATGTTCAGGTGTGACATTCAGGAAAGCAAGGCTATCAGATGCTGGAACAAGCCAGACACACTTTTTCAAGTGATCCATGAATTTTTTAGGTGGTCCAGGATTTCCAAGGATGCATGTTTTATACAAGATGCTTGTACTTTGTAGGAGATGCAGCCCTTTTTAAAAAAAAATAATAGGGCTCATGCATTTCCTTGTTATTTTTTAATCTCTGAGATTGACTAAAGAGTAACTTAAAATAGTAAATAATCAATGAAGATCTTTTATATGCCTTAAATTGTTTGGTTTTATAAAATACTCTCCATAGACAATTTAAGAAAGTTATTAAACTAAGACTTACTATGTTTCTGACTCCATCTCATTTAGGATGTATTTCATCTATAATCAGTGCATGGAAGATACAGGCTATGTATTAGTGAATTGAAATAAAGGTTTATCCAAGAGAAAATAATTTGTATTTAATTCAAATAACCTGCTTAAGAGCAGATGAGGATAAATTGTTTATGGAGTAACAGAATAACACTTCACACAATAACTTACTGGGTGACCGTTGGTGATTTGTTTAAGCTGCCTGACTCAGTGAAACTCAGTGAAAATCTGAAGAACAGTTTGAAGACATCAGCAAAGAGAATCATCCATGGTGACCATTGCCTGAAGATGGTACCTGAAACGATTTGCACAGGACTCAGGTTAATGTCACTTTTGTACCGTGTTCATGTGTAACCCCAGGGAGAAGAAAGTGTTTATTATTATCCTGGAGTAGCATACAGGGACAACACAGTTAAAAGGAAACAGCTGGAGTGTGATCTAATCTCCATGTTCCAATTTGCTTATGTATAAAACATGCATAAAAAATTAAACCTCCTTGAACAATGTGTCTGCTCTCTGTTCCTGGCATGACACAGCTCTGCTAGAGTCATAGTCTTGGCTTGAAAGAACCCAGGGATGCCTTTAAATAATAAATAGATTATTTATAGAACATAGCTTTTATAAATTTAATATTAATTTGACAACATCATGGTAATTATGTCTGAATCATAAATACGTTCTTGTATACACGCCTCCCTTGTAGATGTCACTTGCCCCCCTCCACTGTGACAGCAGGGATAGCAGAGCTCTGCACCAGCTCTGAGAAGTGACATCAGATTCAATTAAACACTCATGCATTTATGGATCAGCATAGAAGAGCAGAAAGACATTCATAGGAAGGAATAATGCCTCAGAAAGTTGCTCTGCAGTTTTGGATCATGGGTAGATAAAATAAACTTGTGGTCCTGCACAGAGTTGTAATATGTTTCAAATAATGAGAGCATGTCCTGTAAATGTTTACATTGAATTCGTACATATTTATTTATCAGCAAAAGGATTTTGATAAACCAGTATAATGCTCAATGAATGATGTTTCATTTTTGTTCTAAGTTGATTATCTACTATGAGCTTAAGTCTGTGTTTTTAAAAAAAAGACTTATCAGTGGTGAACTTAATATACTTTACACAGATTTTGATTATAATGATTCACACCTGGAACTTACATAATGTTATGGTGTAATTTTATTTCAGTAAAAATTATTTTAAGGTGTGTTCAGCTGGATTAATGGATAAATCCTCAGGGAATAGTCCTCAGATACACTATTGACCCAAGTTCTCCACCCAGGCATGGGAGGCCAGCACAAACCAAGATGAATAAGTAAATAAAATAAGTAAAGTACTTCTTTCTCTTCTCTCTTTCTGCCTGCCTACCTCAGCTCAGCTCACTGTCATTTCTGCCTGCACCTCTCCTTTAAAAAATGATTATAAAAACCTCTATTTTTTAAAATAAATTAAAAGCATATATATTACCTCAAAAAATTAGGATGGCTACTATCGAAAGAAAGTAAGTGTTGTTGATGATGTGGAGATATTGGAACCCCTCTGTTGGCAGGAATGAATATTGTGATAGTCATCATGAAAACAGTATTTGGGTTACTAAAATATTAAAAGTATAACTACAATTTGGTACATAAATTTTACTTTTGAGTTGAGTTATAAATAATTGATTCAAAACCTTGAAGAGTTATTTGTATAGCCACATATGTAGCAGCATTAGTCACAGTAGCTATGTAGAAGTAATCCAATTATCCTTTGAGACGAGACTGATTAAACAAAATGTGTATGCACATACAATGGAATACTATTCAGAGTTATAAAAAAAGGGTAGTCTGATACATGTTAAATAGCATGGGTAAAACTTTCAGGATATTATGCTAAGTGGAATTAGCCTGTCAAAAAACTGAAACCATATTCTATGATTCCATTTATATGAGGTGTCTAGAGTAGTCAAACTCATGGAAACAGACAAGTGAATAAAGATTGGCAGGAGCTAAGGGGAAGGGGTATTGGGAAGTTGCTAATGGCACAAAGTTTCACTTTTAGAAAAGAATCAAGTTCCAGAGATTGGCTGAACAACAATGTGTCTGTACTTAACACTATTGTACACTTAGAAATTGTTAGATGGTGAATTTTCTATAATATGTTTTAGCATAATAAAATATTACAGTCTGAGAGGGGAACAGGAGAGGTTTATCTCCTGGCTCCCCAGGATATCTGGAAAACACAAAGAGTTTGAGATAATGTGAAATTCTGGTATATTTGGTCACTTAAATTTGATTCTTGCATATTTCACACACCTCCCCCAAATATGTAAAGTATGAATCACAGTTGAGAACTCTGTATCATTGTCAGTTCTAGTCCTAATATACATGGCCTGTTAAAGAAGGGGCCTGTATCTACAATCAAACACACCACATTTGTACCCTCATTTCATTTCTACTGCAGAATGACCTTTAGTATGACCAGAAAAGGAGTCAAATCTTTGTCTTAGACTACAAAGTTCAACAAGACAAGATGAGCTGAGGAAGTTTCATCTATTCCTACTTTATTGAAGTATCAGGCTGTGTGCTGGATTTGACGATTGAAATGATGATATGTTTCATATTGCTATGGTCTCCTGGCCACAAACCAAGCAGCCACTCTTCAGAAGTATTTTAGGCAGATTTATTATGCAGGAGCTCAGTGGGATCCTTACTCAAAGACTGAAGGTAGACGGCAATTGAGGGTACACTTATATAGGTTAAAAGAAGCGCGGGAGAAGAGAGGTGTAAATTAGAATGGGGATTACAAGCACGAACCCAAGTCAGTCATTTATAAATTCTTTACATGGGCCACACACACACGCAGGATTCAATTTGCAAGACACATGCAAGATTCTGCTTGCAAGAAATTAAGGATGTTCTTTATCTGTTGATGACTTATCAGTTGTCTGCAGTATTCTAGTGAGCTCAGACCACAGAATTTTTTATGAGTCTGCTGGCTCGGCGGTTTTGAGGTTGTCATAATGGTTGCTGGAAGCGGCAGGCAGGCATTTTTCCCACTCACAATATTTTATACATTTGTTAATATTATAATATGTTGATTATTTTCAAATGTAAAGTCAATAATGAATTCCTGAAACAAACTGCATATGATCTTTGCATAGCTGGATTTGCTAAACTTCAACATATTTTTGGATTTGATTTACTAAAATTAGAATTTTTCACATCCATGGACCAGAGGAATATTGATCTCTATTATCCTTATTTAGCTTTAATTTTCGGAACTCTGATCTCGGAGAAAGAAATCAAAAATATTTTCTTTTCTTGTCTTTTTTTTTTTTTTACTACAAGAATATGTATATAATTAGCATTATTTACTAATTATTGGTATGTGAAACTAATTTTATGGATAGAAACATATTAAATTATACATTTAACCAGAAGGGAAGATAAAGGGGAAGAGGGGGCAGGAAATCAGGTAAAGGGAGTCAGTTATATGTTGAAAGATAGAAATGGACTGCTATTGGTAAACAATGTAGATATACAGATGTTGATTTATAATCACACCTTAACCCCATATACTGTTATAATGAAATGTTAATCAATAAAATTGTAAAAAAAGCAAAACAAAGTAAATTATATATTTAGTGACTTTCATAGGTAAGGGACTATTGAATTTTGTATTTGTTCTTGAGTAATTTTGATAGCTCATTTTAGTTTGTCCATTTTATCTAAATTTGCTATTTTACAAAACTTAACATTTGCTATTTTTCATACCTTTGGAATCTATTGTTATGTCATCTCTCATTTCTGAAACTGATAATTTATCTTTTATTTTTCCAAATCCTAGACTATAGATTATACTCTTATGGATTTTATCAAATGTCTATACTTTATTTCATTAATTTCTCTATAATTTTTTCATTTTTTAAATTTCAGTAACTTACTGTCATCTTCACTGTTTCCTTTCTTCTATTTTATTTTCGCTTAATTCAGCTTCTTGTTCTAATTATTTAAAGTAGAAGCCGAGGATATTGTTTTGATAGAATTTTTTCCTTTTTTAATGTTGTAATTTTTTACAATATTGTAAAATCCCATGAACGCTTCAGTAACAACCACAATACAGTATCATGCATTTTCATTCTGACTCCATTATAGATCTTAATTTCCCTTTAGGCTTATTTTTTGTCATTTCACTAATTTAGAAATGTGTTTATTTTGTAGTATTTCGAGATTTTCCAGAAATATTTCTTTTATCTATTTCTGATTTTATTCTGTTGTGTACAGAGAACATAGTTTATATGACTTGAATACTTTAAAATTTATTAAGCATTGGTACTCTTTTTCCAAGATAATTTCTATCTTGATACATGTTTTATGTACAGCTTATATGAAAGTGTATTCTGCTATTCTTGGATGGAGTGTTTTAAAATGATAGATAGTTACTTGATAATATTAATTAAATATTCTATGTCTTTGTTCGTTTGACTGAGTATAGAATTCTTGACTAACAGTTTTCTTTCTTTTTTTTGTTCACTACTTTAAAGATCTTTCACACTATTGTTTCAATTTTACCATTTACAATGAGATATTTGCCCTTATCCTTGTCTCTTTTCTAATAAATATAATGTTTTATTTATTTAGTTGCTTTTATGAATTTTACTCCTTTATTTGCTATAAGCTATTTGATTACAATAAGTTTTGGTGTAGTTTTCTTCATAAATCTTGTGCTTGGAGTTTACTGAGATTTCTGGATATGTTGTTTCATAGTTTCCATAAAATTTTGTTAAAGATCACCTATTTTACAAATTTTTATTGAGGTAACTTTGATTTACAAAACAATATAAACTCATATATGCAGAGTCACCATTATTCAAATATATGACAACACAACACACCCACCACCAAATGGCCCAAAGTTGTCTAAGACTGTTCCCTGGACCCAGATCATTTCTTTCTCTGATTTCCAACCCTTCCCTGCTGATACTGCAATTCTGTTGACAATGTCCAAAGGTTAGTTCTGGTTTTGTCTATTCATTTGCTTTGTTTCTTTATATTCTGCCTTTGAGTGGGACCATCCAGGATTTTTCTTTCTCCTTCTGGCTTATTTCACTTAACAAAACCCCTCCTATTCCTATCCATGTTGTCACAAATAAGATAATTTCATCTTTCTGGTGTTGTGTAGTATTCCATTATGTATATCCCCTGTCTTTCTTATCCATTCATCTGATAATGGGCATTTAGAAATTTTCCAAATCTTGATTATTTCAAATAGTGCTGCAATAAACATGGAGGTACATATAACTCTACAAATTAGTGTTTTTGTGTTGTTTGGGGTAAATACCTAAGAAGTGAGATGACATGATCTTATTGAATTTCCTGTCTCATTTTTTAAGGAATCTTCAAACTGCACTAAGTTTACACTAATCACACTCCCACCATAAGTGTAAAAGTGTTCCCTTTTTTCTGCATCCTAACCAACATTTGTAATTTTTCGAAGAAAGCTATTCTCACGGGTGTGAGGAGATAGCTTACATTCTGATTTTTCAGTTCCATAATAAAAGGCAGGGGAGGAGGGGAGGAGAGAGGAGGGGAGGGGAGGGGGAGAGGGGGAGAGGCTTCTTTCCAAATGCCTGCTGTTCATCTGTATATCATCTTTGGAGAAACATCTATTCAATTTTCTGCCCATTTTTTTATTGTGTTTTTGTTGTCGTTGTTGTTTTATGAATTATTTATTCCATTTCTGGTGTAGGGAATGCAGAGATTTCCACCAGAGTCAAGGCATGAACAACAAGGCACAAAGAAAGAGATCAAAGAGTTGTGGCCCAAGACCACAAGGATGTCACAGTTGTAATAGAGGTCACTGGAGAAAAAGAGCCAGGAACTGTCATGGTCCCATTCTTTTTCAACGGTTGTAGTTGCTAAATGGGTATAGTTTTGCTGTATCTGTGGGGAAGAGATGAACTTAAGAGCAAAAATGTTTGTCATCATGAAATAATAATCTCACCCATTGTGTTTTCAGATAATTTGTCTCCCATTTTTTTCTGAGGACTCATTGTAGATGTATAATTAGACTATTCGAAATTCTCTTTCTGTTCAGTGAAGCTCTACTCTTTCTAAATTCTAAATTTCTTGTTGTTTCATTTTATATAGTTTATATTGTTATACCTACAAATTTGCTAATCTTCTTTTGTAATATTTAATATTTTTTAAATCTCGATATTTTTTTCATCTTGGATATTAAGCTTTTTTATCTCTAGAGATATAGTCATGTCTATATAAATCTAATTTTGTGTTATATTCATTTTGATCCCTATTGTACTTAATAACACAGAATGCAGTTATTATAACTATTATAAGTTATTTTGCATAAATTCATTGATTAGTTTGAGTCCACTTTGATTGATTTTTAAACTTCAGTTGAGGTTATATTTCAGCTTCTTTTATGCCTGATAATTTTGATTTTGAATTCAGATATTTTCAATTTTTGGAAGTGGTTTGCTGAACATTTGTTTTCCTATGAATATTCTAGAAATTTGCTCTGGGATGCAGGTGTTTCTAGAAAATAATTTGATACTTTCTTTTGGGAGGTGATTTTTAAGTGTTTTCATTAGGCATGATCTGAGGGGTATTGTGTATTCTACCCAATGCCACATAATGCATGAAATTTTCCATTTTTCTATTGGAACAAACACAATTCCCAGCTTTGTCTGAGTGTGAGATGCTATTATTTCTAATCAACTTAGGTGGACAGTTATTTTCCAGCCTGGGGTTTATTTTTGCACAAATGCTGTTATCAGGTGTCCACTGACTTCTCGAAGACTTTCTACCGAGGATATGCAGCTGTTTGCCCTCTGGGAATTTGTCTTGCAGATATTAGATGTCCTACATTTTTCAAACTCTCAGCTCCATGTCCTTAACCAGGTAGACTGCCTGATTCTATCTGGGTCCTCACTCCTGTATACACATTTTGGAACCAAATTATTGTATTAAATTAGTGTGAAAATGTAAGGAAGTGAAGGCAAATATTCAGATACAACCCATAAAATAGCTTTACACAGCCAGCAGAAATTGACATTTTTCTTCAGTTTTTACTTTATTTAAAATTAAAAAATTTTTCTCTTTATATACTCTAAGAAAGAAAACAGTTAAATCCATAACGTCTAGCAGAGCACCTAGGATACATTGGAATTTCCATATACATCTATTTTTCATTTTTACTGTCTTTTCCACTTTTATTTTTTAGCATCTCTAGGTTACTTTTTACAAACCCTCGGTTGTTTTTAAAAGTATCATCAATTAGGCATTTTAACAAAAAATCTTAGTCTAACTTCCAGTAGTTGTTTTTTAATAAACATTTTGTTTTTAGAATAGTTTTAGGTTCTTATAAAAACATGTGAAGTTACCATATAACCCACATCCATTTTCTCTTACTATTAGCATATTTCATTAGTACAGTATATTCATCACAATTTGTAATCTAATATAGGTTAATGATTAGCTAATTTTCATATTTAATTTAGATTTTTTTTTTCTAATGTTCTTTTTCTGTTACAAGATCCCATTCAGTATAACTCACTATATCATTTACTCATCCTTTTCTTTACACTTTCTGACTCTAAGAGCTTCTCAGAAATCCCTTATTCTGGATGACATGGATAGCTTTGAGGAATGGTCTTCAGGTATTTTATAAGATGCTCTTCTACTGGAATTTGATGTTTTCAGAATTCTGCTAGAGTTTTGGGTTAGGAAAAAAACGCAGTGTGATTTTTTAATCACATTTTATCAATATGCATACTGTTAATATCTCATGGTTGATGTTAACCATGTCAGTCTCTAGGTAGTGTTTATCAGATTTATCCACTGCAGAGTTACTCTTTCTCACAGTTTCCATACTGTACTATTAAAAAGGAAGTCACATATGCTTCATACACTTACAGGTTTAGGAGTTATATGTAATTCACCTGTTGGAATTTAGAATATTTGACTCGATTATATGGAATTCTGTATGGAAGATATGTCTGTTTTCCTTTATTTATTTATTCAACAATTTATATGAGAATGAGCTCACACTGATATACTTATTTTATACTATGAATAACAATCCAAGACTATCTTGCTGTTTTAATTGTCTGCATTTAGATAGCTTTGGCCATCGAGAACTCAAATGACTTCTGTGTCTATTTAGCATACGTCCACAAGTGTGTTTACATGAATACTTTCTTACTTTCTGGTATTACAAGATTATTCAGGCTCACATTATACATTACTTGCCCTAGCTATGTAGCTAGGGATTTCAACAAAGTGCTCTGATTTTTTTTTTTTTTTTTTGAGAATGGTGTCAAATTAAGTTCTGGATATTAGATATGTTTATATGCTACTAGAATCTCGACTGATGTAGTAGGAACATAAATGCATATATAATAACCTGTATAAAAATATTCACATATGCATCACTCTGTACCAATATAATCTGATGTCTATTTTAATGTCACCAACTACATTTCATTACCTTACCTTTTCTTTTGCTTAATTAATCATCTACTCAAGCAACATAAAAACAGGTCACCAATATTGATCATAAATTACAGAACTCTTTATTATCAGTGTAAATATATATATACATCTATATTTGATTTTTATTGTTTCTTTTGTTTATATTACCATATTCCTTTTTAAATTGTTAACTTATAACTATGTGGAAAATAATTATTAATAAAAGAGGTGCTTATGTATCACTTCCGTTGTCCTTAATATTACAGATTGCACTCATATCCGCTGATACTTACTTTAACATAGTTTTCCTTTATGCTTTAGTAGGATTGCTTTATTTATTTGTAATATAGCTAGTCATTTGTCAATCTAAATCCACCCTTGAATTTCTCAGGCATCTAAATTATTTCACAGCTTGCATACATTAGGATTCACTTATCTGATAAAGTTCTATGAGTCTTTAAAAATACCTTGTGTCTTACAGACATTATTATAGAATCATGAAGAATAATAATTTCACCATCCTAAAATATTTCTGTGCTTCAACTTTTTAAAACTTCTCAGTTGATAAACTTCTGCAATGATGATCTGTGAAATCTCATTATAAATTTGATATTTACAGGCTGATATATAAATGGAATTGTATGTATCTAGATTTCTTGGATTGATTCTTTAGAATTCCCTGAAAATCTTAGGAAATCAGTGAAATATAAAATATTAAAGACACTGTAAGAACTGTTACAGCTAATAAAATAGATGGGTTAGCAATGTGAAAGTCACTATACATCCATACTTGAAGATAAAGATTATTTAATACAAGGCAGATGAGGGGAACCTGGTTTTGTACTGTTAGAAAAGAAGATTATATCTAAGCAAATGCATGGATTTTAAATGTAAATGTGCATTCATTTTTGGTTTTATATATATAAAGGTATATTTATTTTTAGTTATAACACATATAGTTAATTGAAATGTCATTGGTTTGCACACTGTATATGTTTTAGGACTGCAGGTTTGCACTTCTTCAAATGTACCATAACATACCATGTCTGTCACCAAAGTCCATAATCCTCAACACCTTCCCATTGGACTCCCTCTATTCTTTGCTTCTACTTTCCCCTGGTAGCTTCAGTTCCGTTGTCAGGGTCTACAGGGTTTTTGTTTAATTTTGTTTTGTTTACTCTGTGGTTTTTTTGTTTTGTTATAGTTCACATATGAATGAAATCAATGTCTTTAAAAATCATCCATGCACATGTATGAAAATGCTATATTCCTTTTTATCATTGAATATCATTCTCTTGTATAAATACACCAGTTTTTCTATTTACTATTGACTGACATTGTCATTGCTTTCAGACTTTGGCTATCATAAATAATGTGGTTATAAAATTTTTCAGGTATGTAAACTTACATTTTCCTATCATTGAAGTATATGCATAGGAGCATTTTGCTTATTTGCATATGACTATATTTCGCTTTGTCAGAAACAATTAGTTTCTTAAAATCTATTTGCACCATTTTTCACATTTACCAACAATGAGATTGCTCTTGCTCTTTACCCATGACAACAATTAGTATGACTGAAATTGAATTGAGTCTATATATTGAGTTGAGAAAAATTGACATCTTAATATAGATTCCCATTATGCAAACAAAATATTTCTATTTATTTAAATCTTTTATTTCCATCATATATTAGTTTTTGTCATACAGATTCTATAGTTTATAAGATTTATCTCCATGTACTTCAATTTTTGGTACTTCCTTAATAGTATCATTGTTTAAATTCCAGTTGAAAGTAGTTACTGCATGATGTAAAAAAGCAATTGAATTTTTTAATACTAACTTATCTATTTTTGTTGCATTGATGTTTTAGTTCTGTGAGTAATTTTTCAAGATTTATTTGGATTGTATACATAGTCAGGTTTTATCCAAATAAAGACTCCAAGTAGATTTTGTTATTACAAATTTTAAATTGTTGATATTTTCACATTCTTAATTTTCTGAGGATATGGTATTTTAATTTATCAGTAAGTAACTGTATTAATAGTAATAGAATAAACAAAATTTATAATTTGGTGGTACTATTCAAATCCTCTTCATATAATCTTTTTCATGTAAATTCTTCCATTCTAAGTTTGCTCCAGTCTATATTGTGATATTTATTCAAGAACTGGGCTGGAAGAGTACAGTATATTTGCTACTACATGTGAATGAGAAATTATTTGCCTAGCTTTGATTCTGAGAAATGTCCAATTTTTAAACTTGTTTCAATTCTCAACCATATTTTCTAATAATAGATTTTTATTAATATATATTCATTTTTTTCCATTCAGTAGTCATTTCTCATACTTATTTTTGAAGCTTATTAAAATATATATTATTTTCAGATGGTCTCCTAACACAGGTGTCCTATCAGTTATAAACAGGGACATTCTTAGCATTTTCATTCTAACCTGGTTTGGTAAAGTGCTTTAAAGTTTTGTTTAAATAAATGTCTTCAAAATTTCAGAAATTTTAAAACCTCTGTTCTTTACAACTAAGCCAGTAAATACCTATGACTCTCTGAATGGAAGAAAGAAAGGGGGCATGGCATTTAGAGAATTTAAGAACACTTTCTGATTGTTTTGTATGTACATGCAGCTGAACCTACACAAGTGATGTTCAGAAAATGCCATTTAAAGCAATGGTGTTAAAAAAAAATTGTTAATTAAAAGTAAATTCGGACCTAAGAAACACTTTTTCCAAAATATCCTTGAAAAGTTATGACTGAAGTTCACACTTCTAAGTCTCTTTCATTAGCATGTAAACTCTCTTCCTGAATAGATTTCCAAGTCTAAGAGAAATGTGCCATTTCATTTTGTAGTTGCTAATACTATGCTCATTATAAACAGGCTCCATAAATGTCAATTTTCTGGTTGTCAAATACCTCAAGAAAGTCACCAGCAACTATCTGTAACTGCTATGCCTCTTAGTCTGCAAGCTCCTAGATATAAAAGTACAGCTTTCTTTATTCACCTATTTAGTTCAACTTTATTTCTGTTTTTATCTTTTACTTCAGGAATATCACATACTTGGAATTGAAGTAAATAATTCATCAATTACAAGTCACTCTGAGTCCAATAAGTTTAGTTTCTTTTTCTGAAATGAAGAGAGAATGATTTTCACCATTGGTTGGCAGAGGGGCAACAATTCAAGGACTGAAACTAGTTGGCAATGGAACCGCGATCTGCATAATGAGAGGTTGGCATATAGATAATGCATCATAGAGAATTTTCCTTCTATGGTAGAGTAGGATCCATTTAGCTCTTGCTTCTCTAACTTGTTTTCTCTTACTTGATTTAAATTCTGAGTGGACTTCATGTCTTTACTGGGACTTTCAGAAATCTTATTTTTTCTGTAAATTTTACTTCTCCCAGTACAATGGCTTAAGTTTGCATAACTCCCCATTCCCTAGGAGACAGTAACAGTTAATTTATGACTACAAAAACAGGCTACATGATTTCATCACTCATATCTTCTTTCTCACTTTAGGGAGGGAACCCATTTACTTTCTATATAAATTAGAAATTTTAAATTCCTATCTTGAGTCCCTAAGTTGTTAGAAACCATTTTCATTATGGATAAACATATGTCTGTATTTCTGAACTTTACAGATTTTTTTGGTTTGGCTTTCTCTGAGCCTATGTGCTTTGGCTTTTTAAGGTGATTGTCTGAGTAATTTCCAAGGAGGGTAAAAACTGATGTTGCTGCTTTCTCCTCTTTCTTGACGCCACTAAATCTTGATTTCTCCTTTGCCCTAGCCTGAAAGTAGTCTTCAGTTCCTCTTTGGAAGGACTATTTTGTGTGTTTTCTAGCTGTTCAAAGCAGAGTATTTCTCATCACCGTTGGCATTCATCACGAGTTTTTCCTAGTGGGAAGATTTGTTCTCCTTGCTTTGACCTTCAACACCTTTCCTCTGAGGTTCACCCAGGAGTCATTCCTGATTGAGTCCCAGTTGGTCCTGAAGTCCTTGGTGTGTCCAGTCTTCTGACCTGAAGCAATGTGCTGGTGAGCCTCCACTTTGGATCTTTAATGGTTCAGGGACATCTGATAAGGACTGGTAGGTGGTGTATGTGTCTGAACATGGCTATAATCAGGTGATTGCTGGTCTGAAGTATAAGTAGAACAATAATCTGGTGGAATTTATACGACATTTTGTTGTCTCCAGTCTTCTCACCACTATGAGACTCTTTGTGAGGTCTGCAGCTCTGAGAGTTTCTACTTTTGTTACCCCGTGGATGTGAGTAGGCTACTGGAAGCTTTTCAGTGTTCTTAGTAAACTCCTCCATGTATTCTTCCTTCTAAAAAAGCATCCCTGGGTCCTTTTAGAAGTTCTTTTTTCAAATTCCTATTAGTTAGGTTTAGTGTTTTCTTCCACAGGAGGCAGCTTTTTCCACTGGGCCACTAAGTCCTTGGAAAAATCTCAGATTTTCTCCAGTTTTCACCAGCAATTGAATGTCATCACAACTCTGGTTTCTGAGAGAATGATAACGTGAAGGACGTCTTCAGTTTCTTCCACAGCTTCTCAGGTCCAGTTTTATAGCCAGGTGTATTACAGGATATCCATAATTTGGAGCACCAACTTTAAGTTCACATAGCTTCCTAGGACTGTGGCGCAGCCTTCCATGAATTCTAGCAGAAACTGAGGTGAAATTGGCCCCATATGGGCTTTGTAGCTGACTACTGTACAGGAGCCAGAGCTAGGCACCTTTCTCTCTGGGAATTCCAGCTCCTTGATGGCCCTTGGGCAGTTAATTCTGCTTTGTGTCTTCCCTATGCAGAGCTATAGGCTGGAACAACTTGCCGGTGTGCATCCCAAGATGAAAGGAAGCCCCATATCTTGGCCTTATACATCCTAACCACAGTTTCCTTCTACCTCTGCCTCGAAAATGTCAGCCACACCCTCAGTAACCTTGTCTGTGGTCCCTAGGCTGGAGCATCCATTCTTTAACAAGTTAGTAAGCTGATTAACAGGATCAATTAATCTGTAGACCCATCTTAGATTGAGTGCTATGTGCCAGTGGGTGGCAGTCTTAGCATAGGACGCAACACAACCCAAGGGATCATTCCCATTTCACAGATGAGAGCACTGATGTTCAGGGAGATCAGCTTGCAGGCAGTCACATCACAGGAAGAGGTAAAGTTGGAATTGCATCTAAATAGTCTAGATCTAGTGTGAGTACCCAGAGAGTTAAAGGGATTTGTTTATAGTCAAAGAGCTTACCCCTGGAGGGTAATGATAGCCCATATCTTTCATTCTGCCAGCCCTTAAAGTAATATCTGATAAATCAGCATCAGTTAATTTTTTTTTTAATTAATGATCATTTTATCTGCTAAACCTGTCTCTCAGTAGTAGGGCCTGAGTCACACCAACTGAAGACACTATTATTGAGGGCACTAACCCTTATCCTAAAATACTAAACTGTATTCCTTTTCTTCTTACTACTAAAAAGAATTTAAATAGACTTAACAAAGTGACAATGTTGATTTTTGCTCTTTGTTTAGGTCATGTATCAGATTAGATTGTAGCCAGATTTCTAGAAGTACTGGCATATATCTGTCCTAACCTATGGCCCACATTGGGAAAGCTCATTGGTTGTTCTTTCTTAATTTTTTTCTCCATTTACATAGACTATATTTTAAAGAATTTTAGACTCACAACAAAATTGAGAAGAAAATGCAGAATTTGCGTATGCTCTCTGCCCCAACACTTGCATAGACTCCCTCACTATCAGCATCTCCCACCAGAATGGTACTTTTGTTCTGTTAATAAAATATGTGGACACATCATTGTTACTGAAATTCCAACCTTTTCAATAGGATTCTGTCTTGGTGTTGTACATTCTATAGGTTTGACAAATGACATATACCCACTTATAACATTATATAGAAAAATTTCAATGCCCTAAAAATCATGTGTGCTTTGCCTCTTCTTCCACTTTCAAATAAAACTGTAACCCTCATGGATAGTGCAAGTATCTTAAAATAACCAAATATTTCTAATTACTTTACCATTCTTTGTAACATTTCTCATTATATATATAGGTGATGATATAGGTGACATAGCTATAGGTATAGACACAGATATATAGATAGAAATATATAAAGAAATATACTGTCCCCATTATAATTTTAAAGATATTTCTTTAAGATAAATTGTGAAAGAATTTTAATTTACTTTCATGTATCCCTTCTCTAATGCTCTTCCACTCATTATGTAGATTCAAGTTTACAACCTATCTCTGTCTCATTTTCCCATAAAAATTTCTTTTTGACATTTAATGCAAGTAGGTCTACATGCAGCCAATTCCATAAATGTTTGTCTCATAAATCTTCATTTCTCCCTCACTTCTGAAGGAGCACTTCAGTGTTCAGAGTTCTAGGTTGGGGGATTTTTCTCTCAGCACTTTATTTCACTCTATTCTCTACTTACTTGAATAGTTCTGAGAAGTCAGATGTGATTCTTACCTTTGCCCCTCTAAAGGTAAGTCACTTTTGTTGCTGCTCTTGTTTTTAATCAATGACTTCTTTCAGTTTTTTTCTTTAATTTTGATTTTTCAGCAGTTTGGCAATGAGATGTTTAGGTATACGGGGTTTGGGGTTGTTGTATTTTTTGTTTTGCTTTGTTTGGTTTTTTTTTTAACATCTGTTTGTTTGGTATTTGACAAAATGTAACAAAGTTCTTCTTGACCCAGACAGCAGCTTGGAAAGTCACGCCCCCCTCCCTCCCCACCAGCTCCATCCCGATGGGAAAAGACACAGCCCCCAACTCGCCAGGCAAGAAGACAGGACAAACCAAGATAAACTTGATGTCATCTTGTCCAGCATAACAACATGCAGTTGCACCAGATGTGCAGATTAACTAAGAACAGCAAGGGTCACTGGCAAGTCACTCCCCACAGCAGCCAGCACCAATCAGTTTAAAGGTCAACCAGACCCATCCAATCAGAGACTGACACTCCAACTTAGCGACCCCCTTCCCATCTTTCGGTTTTCAGCCCTAAAAACTCTGCCCCTGAAGCAACTGACTGGAGTCTTTACCTCCTTGGGTGACCCCATTCTCTCTGTTCCCTACTAATAAACCCCCAGCTTGCTTGCTCACTGTTCCTGTTTATCTCTTGAGTGACCCGGAACTCACAGTGTTCAGCAATGTTCCTGGATCTGTGAATTAGTTTCTGATGTTGAGGAAATTCCAGTCATTGTTTCATTTTGTCTCTTCCTTTCTCTCTCTCTCTCTTTTTTCTTCTGATATCTCCATTTTGTCCCAGAGTTCTTAGATTCATTTTATTTTTTGTCAGTTTTCTGTTTGTTTTTCACTATTAAAATTTTTCTTGACATGTTATCCAATGCAGTCTTTCCACAATCTGTTTAGTCTACTAATGAGTGTAATAATGCATTCTTCATTTTTCAATGTTTTCAATCTATAGCTTTTCCTTAGAATTTTAGCCTCCTCAAATGATACATGTGTTTTTGCATCATGTCTTCTTTACATTAGATCCTTTAGTGTATTTCATCTTAGTTTTGAAAATATGTCATCTGATAATGCAAGCACCCATACCATATCTCTGTCTCTAACTCTATATCTATCTATTTATCAATCATCTATCTCTATCATCTATCTCTGTTTTCTTTGTTTTTTAAATTTTTTTTTCCCCTTTTAGTATGCCTTAGGAGTTTTTGCTGAGAACTCCATGCTATGTATGGGGTCACAGGAATGTTGGTATGTAGACATTTCTTGGTAAAGTGTGGATAGAGAGAAAGTGATCTATAATCCCATGATTAAGACACAGTCTTTTAGTAAACTTGTTCCTCTCTGTTGTTAACTTCACAAGTGCCTCTCATTTTTTCCACCCAGTTTTGCATATAACAGAATGACTGGATGGAATTGGGTTATTTCTCTCTCCCTATGAGACAAGCTAGAGTAGGCTAGATTTGAATTTTTACCTTCCCCCATGTCAAATAGGCTCTTACAAAAAACTCAATAGGTTTGGAACTAGAAAAATGGTTTCCCTTAAGGAAAGACTTGTTAAGAAGAATGACTGCTAACATATGTCATAGGGTCTCTTTTTCCTCCCTCCTTCCAGAAATAGGAGATTTTTTTCCCTCTACCCTTCACTGAGAGAACTGAGGAAAAGTCACAAAAGACTCCTTAGTAGGAGTTTTTGAACTCAGATTTCTCCACATCAAGACTCCAATAAAAGAGAGTTTAGGTTTACCTACCCTAGCACTCCCTCAGTAATCAGGTAGTATTCAGTACTTAAACATTTTCAGTCTGTTCCTAAGGTGCCTGTTGTATAATATTATCCTGTTTTGTAGTTGTGTTAAGAAGTTTAAGTTGGTTTATATTTCATCTGTAATAACCTTGAGAAAGACTGTAGGACCCTGTGTTGCTGACTCAGGAAATCGGATAACAAGTCTTGTGAGCTGTCCACATGACATGTAGGCTGAAATGTTCATGGATGGCTCAGTGCAACATCCAGAGTAAAATGTATCTATTTACAGTGGATAGAAAGGATAAGTGTCCTGGAAAGGAGAAAAGGGACACGAGAAGCGATTAGATGGAATTCTGGAAAACTAGGCTAGAGCCAGAATACTGAGGAATTTGGACCCGTAAAGCAATGACTACTATCAAGCTTGTCTGCTTCATATAAGTAGTAGAGACAGGAGACAAATTTTTATTTCCTAACTCTCAAACCAAGCTTCTTTATACTACCATGTACTCTATCAAAAATCATTGAATTATTTTATTTCATTTTTAAAGACAATAGAACCCTGCAACAAAGCTTCCCATTTTCTACATAAATGATAACTTCAGCTTCAGTTAGCATGTGGGGCTGTATCCATCTCTGTGAGAGCCCAATTTGTCCAGTGTTCTGGGATTTAGAAGTATCTGAGGCACCAAATAAGTAAAGACAAAATTTTGAATTGCAAATAGGATTGAGTCATAGTTTTGATAATTAGTAGGATTGATGCATTAGGCATTCCTGACAAGAAATTTGGAGTGAAATCTTGGAAAACTTGATTTGAAATAAGATAACTCTACCCAGGACTCAAATCCTAGATCTTCCATTTACTATTTAGTTTAAAAAAAAAACAAAAACCTTGAAATATAACAGTGATTGACTCTTCTGAGTATATTTAATGTAATTATAGTAATATTTACATTTACTTTATAGTGTCATGTATGTACCCTAGTATAATTGAAGCATATGTGATTAACTAGATTCATTTCTAAACATTAATATCTAAATAAATAAAATTACATTTGACTTTTATCTGTTTTAACTTAGAGTGCAAAAAGGATTCCCAACAATCCAACAACCCGATACTATATTTCATCAGTATAATCAAAATGTTCTCAAGGATGAGGAAGGGAGTCTTACTAGGTTCTGAGCACTTACAAAGTTGTCAGAAAATATGGTGATTTAAAATAAATACAAAATAAAGACCAATGGTAGGAATGGTGGAATTTGATAATATAGCTGCGATAAAAATGAAGCTGTTTATTACTCATGTGTGGACAAATAGTGCAAGATATTTTAAAAAAATCCCGATGAAGTTCATCTAACAAGTCAAAACATATTTATGCATTAGAAGTCTTTGGTGTCATTCCTGCAACAAACTCCAGATGCTGTGCATGAAATTTTTAAAGCTTGGAGTATTCTAAAATAGCACTGAACTAGTGAGGGAATAAACTTTGGAAAGAATAAAAGTAGTGATGCTTAAAGTTAGGAAGAGCAATCCACAGCAACTTTTTAAAATTAACTTTATAATGTGAACTTTAACACATTTAGAAATTGTATAAACATATGTTTAGCCTAGCAAACTACTCTGAAGTTAATAGACATTTATGTAACTACTTCCATCAACATAAAAAACACTGTCAGCATTCTCTACACTTCGGAGCACCCCTTCTGGACCTCAGCCTCTCCTTCCTGGGAGGTCACTAGGTCATGTCTGGAATGGAAATCACTTATCTGCATTTATGACAGGTTTAACACCCAATGATGCATCCGTATATAAAAATATTAGTCTCAGATGTTCCTGACTTTTTATGAATGGAGTCATACTTCATAGATATATACATATTTTAATAAACATTAAAATTGTAAAATATTACTATGCAATTATGACATATTTTCTTCTTTAAAATAATATATTTTGCTTGTCTCCACCCATGGACAAGAAAGAAAAGTAATGATAAGTCAATACTAATGTTTATTCTTTGCATTCAGATAACAAAATATCCTATCTAAAGGATCTTAGATAAATATTAAATTCCAGGTCTGGATCAAAACTCTACTAGACATAATGACATATTACACCTGAAAATGAAGAAGATATGAAACAAAGTAGGAAGGGAAAATATATGAAGGGTAGGGAGATGAGAAGGAGCTTATTATTTTAAATAAATTCAGGAATTCATAAATGATGGTAGAGAAATGGATAACTGAGTGTGGGTGGGTGAAGGGATAAATGGATGAATGGATAGATGGATACGTGTTCAGATAGATGGAAGTTTGAATAGATGAGTAGCCGACTGAATATAAACTGTGTTGTATGTTAATAGAGACAAAATTTTTATCGTATGCAGATTTTGAGGTACAATTGAATTTTGCAAAGTACTTCAAGCTTTTTCTGATCCCTAGATAATTCAGTTAACAGCTCTCTAATCATATGACTTGACCCACAGATACATGAAAGATAAATTTAAATAATTATACAATTGCAACATAAAACATGTCTTTAGCATTTCCTAATGATGATTTTAGAAAGCTTTGATCATTAGTTATTGTTTTCCTTTACCTGACAAAATGAATTCTTAATGTCCAGTGATGTAACTTCCCTGGTTAAAACCTTTCAATGACTCTGCATTGCCCACAGGATATAATTCAAGATCCCTTTGTAGTTCTGATCCTCTGGTTCCTTACTACCCTTCTGTCTTATCTCTCTCCTGTTTTTCATTTTACTGATCAGCACTCAAACCATTTTATTAATTCCCCATGAGTACTTCCAGTTTCTCTTTTTGATGCCTTTGTTGGGAATGATATCCACTGCTTCTAGCTCATTTTTTGTGCCAGTTAGTTAACTACTAATGTACCTTTAACCTCAAGACTGCCTTTTGTAGAAAATGGCCCAACTCTTCTGGTTACTGCAACTTGAAGACAAAGATTGTGTTTATATCAGACATGCAGAGGGCCTAGAAAAGCGTTCACAAAATATGTCTGATGTTTAACAATTAATGGTATACAGATTTCCTTTATTTTTTAAAAGGAAGCTTTTTATTATTTAAATTGAGTGTGGTTGATGCTAAGAATATTTACTTAACATATTTATATATGCATATACACAATCATACAAAGATTCTATACACCTAATGGTCTAAAATGTAACTCGAGAATCTTTTAAATGATTAAATCTAGAAACATCCACGTCTTCACATTAATACAGTGAAGTCTTATTTATAAGAACAGAACTGTAAACAAATTATAAATTAAAATTAAGATATTTGGCTAGCATATCTGTACATGATCCTAGGGTTAGTTATTTGTGGAAGAAGTATGCTTACATATACCCATTAGGGCAATTACCAGCTATCTTCATATAAAATATGCATTTTGTATAACACAAAATCAAGTAACCATCTTGAAAATTTGTCCTGAAATATAGCGAATCAATCTGTTCTGCATTTTTTTTTTTTTGGCCATCCTATTACCTACACTGTAAGCCTTTTACCTTCATGCTTAATTTCATACCTTTTTTAACCCAATGAAAATCACAGTTGAACCAGTTATTTTTTCCATTCTGGTAAAATTTATTATAATTGTTTTCATTTAAATTTATTTTATAACCTCCTGCAGTGCCAAGATAATTGGTTATGTGTATCAATCAACATTTTATTGCATTACCTTATAACTTTTAAAACAATTGATCAGAGAACAAAAATAGACATTAATTATGTTGGACCTTTTATTTCCTCTTCAAATTTGATACATTTTTCCTCCTCAAATGTTTTGAATTGCTAACAATTGATGATATCAAAAATAAATTTAGAAAACTGTGCAGAGTAGATATGACAACACAATGACTACAGTTATATTAAAGTATTTTCTAATCATCAGAATGAATGAGATGAGAAAATATGTTAACCATTAAGTTATACCCAGATGTATTGTGTTCTGCAACTGAAGTAGATTTTGGTGGTGTTATTGCCAACAGTTTATTGCAATCTCTAAGAGAAAATATTTTACACAAAATTACTTGATTATATTAAAAATACATTTGTTAAAGTATTATATATTTTGAAAGATAGACTTCATTAATTATATGCTATCTTGTTTTCTGTTTTTAATATATTTATCTATTATGCATTTCTTTTTTTCTATTCTTGCAACATTTGTTCTTAGAATACTAAAGAGTGTATAAACTGATTCATCAGGAAATTTCTGATTAGTGTCATGATTCTCTTTAATTCTTAGCTACCTTGAAAGCAAAATTAAATTTTAGATACAATGGTGTGATTTCTTTTTTAAAAACTTTAAAGAAGACTCAGCAACTTATTTGCTCCTTGGAAGGTTTTATGTTGCTATCAGATTGGTGAGGATAATTCAACATAATTGAGGAAGCTCTAAAACCTTTCTGAGTTTAGGTTTCCTATCATAAAATTCAAATATATTAACATTGATCTTAGACTGTCATCATTATGAGATTCAGCGGACTACTCTGTCTTTCTCCAGATTGTGCGTCAACGTTTTGGGTAATATTACAAAGTGGTGATTTTGGCATCTCTTCTTTCTGGACTGCTGGAAACCCAGTTTTCTGCTGATTCCACAATACCAGGTATTTCTGTGTACAACCTGGGGTGAGTCATAAGAGAAATCAATTTACTGTTTCTGCCTTGCTCACCTATCTGGCTCTGGAAATTGATCTTATCCCTCCTAGCAGTTCTGACTGTGCTGTGATGATCTCTGGGAGGTCCTGTACTGAACTTACCATAGAATATTTTTTCTTCTACTCTATTTCCAAGCTTGGGTAGATATTGTTTGCCTATTTCCCAAACAGCTGAAACTATAGTGGTGCTTTTGATAAAGACTCAGTGATAAGGAGAATTAAAACCTACACAACAGTTTATAATTAGACTTTGTGTTGCTCATTTCCTACTAGCCTATGTATGACATACTATGTATAACGAATTATTCAATAATCTCTTTTCAACTTCCATGATAAAGATTCATTAAGCACTTACTATGAAGTAGTCACTATCATGAGTGCTAAAGATTTATGTGTAAAAAAACATACAATTTCTGATCAGATGAGGCCCAATTTTTATGGGAAAAAACAGAAAATAGCAGATATGCTAAATTATTAGGTAAGTATAACGCTAAAAATATTACTTAAAATAATTAAATTCAGGTATTTGGGAAGTTTCTAGGTAAGTATCATTTTAAATTATATTCACATGGTTAGACTCATTAAAATATGACTTTTGAATGAAGGCTGGAAGAACTAAGCAAATTGTGTAGGTCAGTTGGGAAAAGAATGCTACAAGCAGAGGCAACAGGCAGTGCAAACACTTTGAGGTGGGACCTTGCTTGCCTTTTAAAAAAATTGCTGTAATATACATATTTATATATGCAATATAAAATAGAACATTATCCATATGGTTTTCTTTTACTTTGCTGACATTGTCTTCTATTACACAAGTTTTTTAATTTTGATGTAGTCCCTTTTATTTATTTCGTCTTGTTGTTTATGTTTCACTATCGTATCCAATAAATAATTATCAATTCAAATGCTATGAATCTTTAGATTTATGCTTTCTTCTAAGTTTTATAGTTTTTCCTTCTTAATATTTGGTCTTTGATCCTCGTGAGTTAATTTCTCACTTACAGTGTAAGATAAGAGTCCAATTTCATTATTTAATCTATGAATATCTTTTTTCTTACAAGATTTTTTTTTTAATGAAAGCATAGAAAGTTTACATATAATTTTGAATTACATCGGGGAACTAACTATAAAGGGGTCGAGTACTCTAAAATGTATCCTGGGAATGACAGCTGAGTATTAAGGAAGGAACATGTTGAAAAGATGGAAGCTCTCCCTAAGGTTGGGATTCTTGTCATCTGGCGGTGTAGTTGTTCACTGGTGAAGAAAGTTGCTGTGTTGTCTTGGGTCAGGACTAGTTCATGAAAAATGCACAGAAACTGACAGGCAAGAAAGGGACACTTACCTTGGTTTGTTGATGAGTCGCACTAATGAACAAGGACTGGAAGCAAGAAACTATCCTGGAGAATTTAATTTGCTCTCTTACTGTTCTTGTGTGTGTGTGTATGTGTGTGTGTGTGTGTGTCTGTGTGTTTTATGCATTATAGATCATGCATTAAATTTTTTTGCAAGGCTGGTTCTGTGGTCATCAACTCCTTTAACTTTTGCTTGTCAGAAAAGTTGTTTATCATTCCTTCAGTTCTGAAAGATAATCTTGCCCAATGTAATATCCTAGGTTGAAACTCCTTTTCTTTCAGCACTTTAAATATATCATGCTATTTCCTTCTGGCCTGTAGAGTTTCACTTGCAAAGTCCACTGACAATCTTATGGGGGCTCCTCTGTATGTGACATGTTTTTATCTGACTGCTTTTAATAGTCTTCATCTTGCATTTTTGACATTTTTGTGATGTGTCTAGGTGTATTTTTGTTTGAGTTTCCTTTATTAGAAACTTTTTGAGCTTCCTGGATCTGGAGGCTTGCTTCATTCTTCAAACGGGAAAGTTGTCCTCTATCATTTCTTCAAATATAATTTTTTGCCCCCTTTTCTCTCTCTTTCTCTGGGACCCCTATGATGCGAATGTTGTTCCTTAGATGTTATCCCAGAGGTCTCTAATGCTTTCTTCAGTTCTTTTAAATTTTTTATCTATTTGTTGGTTTGCTCAATTGAATTCCTCTGTCCTATCTTCCCAATCACTGATTCTAATGGACGTTTCATCATCCTGTTGTGGAGTCCCTCTATTGAGTTCTTTAATTCAACCATCGTGTCTCTTACCTGTTTGATGTCTTGTTTTAATTCTTCTCTTTGTTTCTTGACATTATTGTTTACTGGCTCTACTGATTTCTGGATTTCCATGAGTATGTTAATCACTATTACCCTAAATTCCTCATCAGGTAATTTACATACATCTACTATATTCAGATTTTCCCCAGGGTTTTCGATTAGATCAATCACTCACATATATTTCTCTGTGTCTTTGCTTTATTAGGCATTCTGTTTATGTTTCTGAGGGTTCCATTTCCCTGGCGTTGCTTAGTTTTGACTTGCTCAGGATTGGCAATCAGGCTGCAGTTTTGCCTCTACCCACAAGGTGGTTGTAGCGGGTAGCATTGAGGTTCGGGACTTCCTTTTCATTGTAACACTGTGGATGGGGCATTTGGTGAGTGAGATTTCCAGTAGGTGGATATGTAGTGGATGGGATTTCCGCTCAGTGGACCCCAGGCTCTGGAGTGAAGTGGTTGTGGGAGAGTTTTGATTTGACTGATTTCTGGTTATGGCTGCACCCAGTGCAATTTCACCGCATGGGCTCCAGATCAGCTCTGGGTGAGTTGACTCCTTTCACCCCCTCCCAAGTCAGCCCTCTGTGGCTCCACATCTCAGCCCCACTGGGCCCACATCTCACTGTCTTCGCAGCTGGTCCCAAAATCCCTAGCTTCCACCCCACGGTACATCTGGAGACTCCCAAGCTCTGTCCCAAATCCAAATCTGGTTTAATTGAAAACTGCACCAGGTACCCTTACCTACATTTAGTTGTTAGTCCATCCATCTCCAGCGGAAATGTCAGTTGTTTCTTGGTTTTTATTTCAAGAAAATAAGTGATCTTGGTTTTTTTGTTGGTGTCCGTAGGGAGCGAACCAAAAGTACTTTCTATCGAGTCACCATCTGCAAGTTGATCTCTCTATGGGTATCTTTTTCCCAAAAATAATTTATCGAGAAGATTATATTTTCCTTTCTGAATGGTTTAACACATTATTGAAAAATTGTTTGACCATATATAATTTATTTCTAGAATCTCTTTTCAATGGATTTACATGTCTGTTTACATGCATTACTGTTTTGATTACTATAGTTTTGAGGTAAGTATGCAATTAACAACTGCTAGACTCTGTGTCATTCTTCAGTACTTTAAAAAATTATTGGTATTTATTAAAACTTTTGTTCACAATGCTACATTCATTTTTGAATGTTAGTATTGTATCTCAATCTATATTTCACACAATTTCCACCAGAATTCCATTATCCTTTTCCATCACCTTTCCTTTTTTATCTATCCATCTCCCCTCCCATCTCCTGGCAGTCATCATCCTGTGTCCTAAGAGGTTTTGCTGGGGATTATCTATTTATTGGCTTAATTTCATTAATTTTTAAAATACTTTTTGACAAAGGACAAGCATATGTTAATCCTCAATATTTCACATCAATTTCAGAATACATAATTTTTTCTATTTCTGCAAAAATGTTATTAGGGTATTAATATGGATTGGATTGAATTTGCAGAACACTTTAGGTAGTTTATATTAATAAGGTAAATATTTTTTGTCTGTGAAAAAAAGATATCTTTCTATTTATTTGTATCTTCTTTCATTTCCTTGGGCAGTATTTTGCAGTGCTCAGTATATATACATATATGTGTGTGTGTGTGTGTGTGTGTGTGTGTGTGTGTCTGTGTGTCTGTGTCTACTTTGTTGAGCTTATTCCAAAGTATTTTACTCTTTTTGATACTATTTTATTCAAACTTTTTTATAATTTTTTTCCTACCGAGTGCTTATCTTGGTGTTTAGAAACACAATCGATTTTGTATCTTAATTTTGTATCCTGAAATTTTACTGAATTTACTTACTAGCTCTAATGTTTTTCCCTTTTATTAGTGAAATCTTTAGGATTCTCTTCATATAAGTTTATGTTTTTTTTGAACAGAAATTCTATTACTTGTTCCTTTCTAATCTAGGTGATTTTCATTTTCTTATCTAATTGCTCTTTTTAGAACTTCTATTATTATGCTGTTTAGAAGTGGTGAAAATAGGTGTTGTGTGAAATATAGACTGTAATTCCGTTTCAATATCCTAAATGGAATTTAGTATTGTGAGTTAAAGAAATAGTAAACATTTAAAAAGGAAAAAAGAAGAGTTGAAAATCGTCGCCTTTGTCTTATTTCTGATTTTAATGTGAAATTTTTTAGCCTCAAGATTGAGCGTGATTTTAGCTGTGAGTTTTTCTTATATAACTTTGATTATGTTGAGGTTGCCTGCCATGAAATAATTTTATCACGAAAAGATGTTGAGTTTGGTAAAATACTTGATTATGTTTTTTCTTTTCTTTTCTCCATCTCTTACTGCACTGTGCTGAACTGATAGATCTTCCGATTTCAAACTATTGCTTTGTACTAGGAAGGATGCTACTTGGTCTGTATGTCATTCATTTAAAACTTTGTGTGAAAATTTATCTAATCTTATAAACTGTTACTTAAATCAAATAAATGAAAAATATCTATAAACAAATAAAGATATTAATAATTAAATGTAGTTGAATTCAGTTTGCTAGTATTTTATTATGAATTTTTAATAAATATTTATTTGTGTTATCAGTCTGCAGTTGTTCCTTTTCTTATCAAATTGTTGTCTGGTTTTAGTATCAGAACAATATTCATCTTATGCAATGTGTTTGTAAGTATTCCTTCTTTTCGATTTTTTTTTTTTTGGTAGGGTTTGAGCAAGATTGATATTAATTATTTAAATTTTTGGTGGAACTCACCAGCAAAACCACCATTCCAAAACTATTCATTGTTATGAGATTATTGATTAATAATTTAACTCACTAATTATAGGTGTATTTATACTTCCTATTTCTTTCTGATTTGGTGTTGGTAGGTGGTGTGTTTGTAAGAATGTATGTATTTAATTGTGGTTGCCCAATTTGGCATATAATTATTTAAATATTCTATATAATCTTTTGTATTTCTGTAAAATTGGTAGTAATGTCTCCTTATTCATTTCTGACCTTATTTACTTGAGTTATCTTTATTTCTTTATCAGTCTAGCTAAAAGCTTCTCAATGTTATTGCTTAATTTTAAAAATTAACTTAGTTGCATTGATTTTCTCTATTTTGCATTCTCTGTTTTGTTTATCTTATCTTTGCTTTCTATTATGTCCTTCCTTCTGGTAGCTATGAGGATAGTTTCACCTTCTTTTTTAGTTTCCTAAAGCAAAAGTTAGGTTATTCATTTGAGTTAGATTTTCTTCTTTTCTAATGTTCCTGTTGAAACTGTCTTCATTGCATCCTATGGTTTGTTATATTCTGAACCCATTTTTATTTGTTCCAAATAATTTGAAATTTCTTCTGTGATTTTTTTCTTTGACTTTTGGATATTCAAGTATAATATTGTTTATTTTCACGTATTTGTGGATTTCCCCACTTTACTACTGCTATTGATTTCTATTTAATTACACTGTGGTTGAAATAGACTCTTTGTATGATTTCAATTATTTTGAATTTATTAAGATTAGTTTTGTAGCCTAATATATTATCGATCATGAATAATATATCATGTTCATTAAGAAGAGACACATTCTGAAGTTAAGTGAAGTGCAATCCTTTTTTACCATGTGCCTGAAGGTCTGTAGTACCTTTTGGTTTTCACAACCCATTTCCATTGCTTTCTGTAGCTTTTGATAACTTAAGCTCTTATTCATGTGACACAGAGACAAATCACTCAGGCAGCCTACACACAGTGTAAAAGTTATAAACTCACTGCAGTTTATGAGGGGAGCTAGGAATTAGCTTCATATTCTTCACCAACAGTGCTATGACATTTCAGGGAGGAAGTAAAGCAAGGTCACCAAATGGAACCAATTAGCTACAATTTTATTTTAATTTGGTTTTTTTTCTTTGGAGGGGAGAGTTGGGCATTTGTTTATTTATTTGACTAATTTAAAAAATTCCTATAGCAGTATTTTAGTCAGTGTCCAGGAGTTTAATATATCCATGAGGGAACAAACTGCCTGGAGTTTCTTAGTCTACCCTTTGGCTGATTTTATTCCAGACCTGGCATTTGTTAGCAAAAGCAAGTAGATAAAAGTAGTAAAATAGAATGATTAAACACAATAAAACTGAAATTTAATTTTTGAGAGATAATATGGATCCAGAAAATATACAGCTTTTTTCACTATTATAAGGGATGTTGCTTTTACTCTGAGAGAAATAGAGAACCATCATAGATACAAGAGTAGCATAGTCACATGAGCTGATGTAAAATTAGCAACAATACACTGACAGACATGTGATGATAATAGAGTCTATGTGATCAAAGCGGAAACAGACAGAAGTGGAATAAGCCATGTGATAATGCAGTCTGGACCAGATGGCATCAGTGAAAGTATTGTGAAGTATTTATTCTTTACATATAATAAAGTCAGAAAGGATTTTTTGAAGGTTGGATGTATGATATAATTAAAGAAAGAAATCCAGTGTCTAATTAAATTGTGAAATGGTCGCCACACTGGTAGTTAGCAATGATAGCTAACATCAATATGCAAATATTAGATGGTTATGTTATACACTTGAAACTAATATTATATTTGTCACTGATACCTTAATTAAAAATAAAATAAAATAAAAGGCTCTAGCTCCATGAATTATAACCTAAATAAATAGAATATTAGCTACTGCTAATATCAATTAAATTTAGGATCAGACATATATGAAATGGTTTTTGATGAGTTTTCCATCATTTTGAGAATCAGCTAATACTCATTGATGAGAATCCTTTCAAGAATAATTTCAGGCTAAGAGTTCATATATCTTTCTAAGAGAAGAAAGTTTTTCTCCTTCCATTTAATCTATGACTGGCTTCCCCATTTTTCATCTCCCATTAAAGTTAATTATCTCAGGATGTTTATTTGAATATAGCATTTTTCCTTAAGTACGTGCTCATCCACAAGGCATGTCCTTCCACATTGACCAAAAAGAACAATAATATCAAAATGCAGTCCATATCATTACTTTACTAAATAATGCCATTTTAAGATATTCAAATTTCATTCCATATAGAATCCTGGTGAACTCCTTAGAGCTAAATGTTAAACAACCTCTTTGCTAGCAGGAAGGAAGAAGCATCCTTTGTGGCTTTTCCTAGTCACTTCCATCTCAGCATCTCATTTCCCAAGAGTAGCAACTTAAACAAAAGCACACAAGTTAAGATTCTATAATAGCATATAGGTAACAGCGTACACTTTATCAAAGCAAAAAAAAAAAAAAATCCATACCAGGTAGACCAATACTTAGCTGTAACTGCTAATATTTATATGCAATCATGTACCTTATTAAAACACATCTGATTCCTCAATATACATTCATATTACTTGTTTGTTCTAAATAGCAATGAATAAATCAGAATTTGTCTGACTTTTTTTTGTTGCTACAAGATTGATTTCAAGCTTGTCTTAACACTAGATAAAGAAAAATTCCTCAAAGTTTACATTTAGCTTGATTGCTTACTAGCTAGAAACTGCTTATAGCTCTTAGGCATTATGCCCCCAAGCTTACTCAACCAATATATATTTCAACTAAAATTTGAGGTCTTAGTTTCAGATTGATCACCATTTGTATAATAATTAGCAACATTTTTTAGATATTCTGCAATAACTTTTTGTTAATAAGTATTTATTTATAATATATAATAGTATTATAGATATTATTTTATTTTTAATAAGATATCTGTTTGTTGTTTGACTTATAATTTGAAGAAAAAAGAGCAGTAGAATTGCTTTTATCTCTAGTAGTTGTTTACTCTGGGGATCTCTTTCTAGACTATAGATTTTAAATTAAAGGAATATAGGTCCAGGTATTTATAACAAGCTCTGTTCAATCAGGCTGGGGATCAGATCCAAGTAGATAGGGTCACAGGAAAGGAGACTATGACCAACAAACTAAGAACTTGAGAAAAAGTATTGATATTGGAGAGATACTCATTCCTTTGTAGAAGGGAGGAAACCGCACCCCAGTTTCTAGCCGCTGAGGACCAACAGTGGCCACCCAGCCACCAGGAGCCTGAAAGTCTAGACTGGCTGGAAGCTACTGACTAGATAAAAGGGACCCCTTTCTGAGAATGAAACCTTATGTGCATTATACAATTATGTGAATCCTGTATGTTATTCATGTGAGGAATTCACAAATGAGTAACTGAATTCTGTTTGTAATTCCTGTTCTAATTCACACCTTCCCCTCTCCCTCACCAATAAAAGTGTATCCCTAAAATATTTCAGGGCTCAGATTCTACATCTGGCCCATGCGTAATAATGCTATCTTCACTACTTCTAAAAGAGCACCGTTTGGATTTGTTGGTTAAGCGATAGAGCTAGTACACCTTCAGTAGCTAAAAAACAGAATATAGCTGGAAAATCCTGAAAACAAAAACAAAAAGACCTATAAGTACTATGGGGAGTGTGTGGGGAGGGTAGGAGTCAAACTATATTAAATTGGGCAGAAAAGAGAGATGCAGGGATCAAGTCAACTGAGGGAATGGTGAATTTCTGAACCTGAGTTTCCTTCTAGGTCTCCTGTTAGAGGAGGTACTGATTCTAGCTGATTTAGGACCTAGAAGCTAGGGAATTCCTCAAGACACAAACACATCTGATTGAATGTGACTTACTCCACTCAGGTCTCTATATTTGAAGTTTTACTTCCTCTAGTATTATTTCTAACATTGGTTCTCTACCACAAAAGCATATAAAATACTTTGCAATTTGCAAGGCAGCTCTTGAATAAAATAAAGCTTCAAATTTGCGACATTACTGTCATACAGAAAATGAATGGATGGAAAATATTGCAAAACATGTATTTTTTATGGTGTGTAAACTTAAATGCTTAGATTTAATCTCCAAATGGAATAAACTTAAACTGTTCGCTTTGATTTAGGTTTGATTAATGCTCTTTAGTCTTTCATTTAAAGAGTATTTTACTATTGATCTGACAAAGTATTTGTGTTGCTTAAGTGTTTTGTGGGAAAAACAAAACAATTTAGCAGGATATGTTGCAACCACCTCTAAAATTGCCTGCCAAATTGCCTTACTTGCAGCATAAAGGTTTGAAATAAAAGAAACTCAAATCTGTACTAAACAAGAATGACTGGTCTCACATACAATATGAATCATATGGAGGAAATTGAGATTTTTAACACTGTTTTCTTCCTCTTTACTGTGTTTAAATGCATTGATATATCTTTTAATTGGTGATCATTTTTAAATTATTGATTCTAGTTCCTGCAAAATCTTCTTATGTTTGTTTCAGTTTTTCGTTTTTTTTTTTTTGTGAAAAGCTTGACTATTTTTAAAAATAAAGACATTGTAATGTTAATGATGCAATTATACAGACACATTTATATTTTAGTATTTACAAGATCATGTTTTATGGCAAATTTTTTTTATAGATTGAAGTATTTTCAAAGCTTTGAAATTGCATGTAATACAAACAATTTTGTTTAGTTTTATGTTTTTAAAATGACTCCTTTTGTTTATATTCTATTTTAAATATTACTAGACAAATATTGTTGGACATTCATTTATTTCTTGCATAATAATAGCTGTGGTAATCATGTTTGTCATGTATTTAACAATATGTAGTGTATATCAATAATTTAATATCTATGTCTTTTATCCGTATCAGATGTGACTCAGCAAAGATTGGCACTTTGGCAAGCACATCGTTCATTGCTTTGAAACACTTTCACTTTCTCTCTCTCTCTTGCTCCATATATATATTTATAAATGTATCTATAAATATAGAGTTTTATATAAAATATAGCAACACAAAATTTGTATCTTGATATCTTGCAAAATTTCAGAACAATTCTTTCATTTGATCTTGTTCCAACTAATTGTGTATCTTTAAGTTTTGTCTAGATTAAATGTGGATTAAATAAAAAAATCTACAGGTAATTTCCACCTCTAATTTTCCTCCACAGTGATTTGGCACACCCTGGTGGAGCAGCAGTTAGTCAGTCACTTCCAGAGGAGCAGGCCACATACCACTTGTTTCAAATCCCAGGTCCAGGGAAGCAAGCAGTATGGAAACTAAATAAAAACTAAACAAAGTAAAGATGCCTACTTGCCTTCATTCCTGCCTGCACCTTTACTTAGGAAAGAAAGAAAACAATGATCCCAAACTTCTTTTATCTCTTTCAAATTCGAATAACAACTGTATACTTCTCTACCCCTTTTTATTCATCAGATATGATACAGCCTAATCAGTATCTTAGGTGGAGTTGCCAGGAATTGACTTAAGACAATCAGGACCTGTAACTGTACGAACCACAGAGTATCTGCCTACCCCAGCTCTGGCATGAGAAAACAAATATTGACACCATCATGTTAAGTTGAACAAGGAACAATTCCTACAATCAGACTTTTCTTGCTTTCTATTGGCCTTTTGATCTATGGGTAAAGCTGGTGTTAGTTTTGTGACACAAACTTTCAAAAAGAAATCTATTGAAAGATAAAGTCAGAAGAACTACATTACCTAGTCTGCAATTATACCAGAAACAGTAAATAGTCATGCTTTCTCTTCTGTAGTGGGAAGAAGATTCCCAGTCGTAAGATCTATTTCCCAACTTTCTCTTTGCAGGTATGCTTGGTCTTGTAACAAGATATCACTCTTGGAACATACCATAAATTAGATATTAGAGTGCTATTTTGTTTTATAAGAAGAATTTATGTCACCTTTATTTTTTTTCTTTCTTAGACTGCCATATGAATGCGGAAAATTCTGAAAAACTAAAAGGCTCTGAATCACCCTCAGGTGGTAAGTCATTCCAAACAGAAAAACTTGCAATGGATTCCTACATAGGTGAGAAATAAACTTCTGAAAATTGGGAGTTTAATTTTATGCCAGCTTCTGTTACTCTAATACAAAATCAAATGAAGATGAAATATTTTTATACCAGCAATTTTTAAGTACCACTGTTCATTTTAGTGACAAATTACTAGAGAAATGAACACATAGGTGGACCTTATTTCTTTGTATAATATTTTTCTTTTGAAGTAGAAGGGAATATGAATTTAAAAAATAAATCCCTAATGAATTAAAATTATATCATTATTTTATCATACATTTTATCATCCATTATAAACAGAAATTGTTGTTTAAAATTATTACCTCACCATTCTACCCATGAGCAACTTAACATTGTCTTGACTCCCTTTAAAGAAAGTTCCAGACAGATGGCAGAGGACTTAAATACATGCTGGGAATTATGAATGGTTATAATAAAGGTATCTCAAGTCTAGAATATAATGCAGAATTTTGAGCAATGAAAATGGAACATTGGAAGATTATATGAAGAAATATATTGAAGACCAACTTAAGGATTTTTTTATATAACCCGAAGAGAGTAGAGTCCTACAGGATTTTAAGCAAAGGTGATTTTGTTTTATGTTTTACTCTATATAATTATAGCTAGTTAAATACTCCTCTTTGAAAGCAAAAGAAAAATAAAATGAGAAACAGAAAATGCCATATTTAAGACTTATAAAAATGCAAACTTATAAACCATAACCTATGAGGTTTTGCCAACTGTAGCATAAATTAGCCAAGCAAGGAAAATGACAGCAGTGTCTTGCCACAGAGACATTGACAACGCAGATTCCCAAAGGTTACATACTTACCAAGAGTCCGATGTTAAGGTCAATTGCTCCTGGACAAAGTGAAAATTTCCAGAGTATTCTTTTGACATTGTATAGTAAGCAGGGAAGGTACAGATGAAAAAAGAAACAGGCAGACACTGCATTTTTGCAAGAGGAAAAGTTGTCAGGTTGGAGGATATCACTTGCAGATTAAGTGCCTTATGTAGCTAAAGAGAAATAAAGCCAAATGGTCTCATAAACAACTTTCATGTATTAAAATATCATTTCCACCCTAATGGCTTCTCTCTGAACCATAATTGAAACAAACTCTAACTTCACAGAATTCTAAGGTGATGTGTCTGGTCCCAAATTCTGTCATCTTTTATGATCTTTATAATTACTATCGAATGTATATTTAGCACATTGTATCATATATTTTTATTTATATACATTTTTGTTTATATTGTAACTTTAGGAAAAATTATTATACCTTTTTCATCTTTGAATCCCTAAGCTTTTGTAAGAGATGGTGGCATTTAAAAGATGATCATTGCTGAGTGGGTACAAAATGCATAATAATACAAAAAATGAGTGGAACAATGATGAAATCAATCGGTTTGCTATAATGAGGAAACACATGATTTTCTGTTGTGTGGAAATATTGAGAAAAGCAATGCATTTAGTACTGTTGACATAGTTTGTCCACTCTCCCATCCAGGATTCTTGAGTCATTTGGACAATGTTACTTACCAACCTTCACAATCGGCTCATCAAAATGTTGATTGTTCCAAGTGTCCACTATATATGCTGTCAAGTACCTGAATGTGTGTGTATGTGTATATACACATATGCATGAATATATAGTATATACATATGTATGTATTTTTAAAGAAGTTTATGTTAGCAAAAACTACTTATCTCACAAAATATACTTTTTTAGTATAAATGACCAACTGGTATTAATAGGATTCTGCTACTTGAGTCTGTCAGCACAACTAGAAGGTCATTGGTTTCTCTAAATAACCTATAAAACAATTATCATTATTTAAATGCTGGGAATTTTTAAATAATTGAGTAGAGTTCACAAAAACAAGGTCAGTATGACTACACAAAGCAGAGACAATGGGAATTGGTTCTAAGTGCTACATATATCTATCTTCACTTTGTTAACTGTCAGCAAAAGGAATGAGGCCTGAACTTTTTTTTTTTTTTTTGATGAATAGAATATTTGGTTATAGAGTATGTTCAAGGTTTAAACACCATAGTTTTGTGTTTTCCTTGAATATAGATGGTGTTTAATTGTATTTGACTAACTCTGACTAAAGATCTGAAGGCACAACCTAAAAGATTATGGTTCAAAAGTTACAGTTTAAGGATAAAGGCTTTGAATTATATGATCCTACTCTGCTCCTTGCTGCCTAGGACCCTGAGGATGTTATTTTGTGATTTCTTCCTATTCCTTCCTTTTCATACTCAAAAAAAAAAAACATTTTTGAGCACCAATATGAGTAGGCATTAGATCACAAAGATTCTAAATTCAAATAAGTTTCTTTATCAATTTGACTCTTTGGTCTATCAGTAGTTTTTCAAAATATTTTAGATCTGGGAATAAAAAACTCATTGTTCCAACTTGTCAATGTTTCTGCAACTTCATGTTTTGTTAGAGAAAATTATTAGTTTAGGAGAACATAGTACGTAAATTTAAGTTAACATAATGATTTAGTATCTTAAGATACTAAATGTTTTCTAAATGTCATCTATATATATATGACTCAGTTTCTTACACTAGACATGTAGTTTTCATGCAGTAGGTGGGTATCTAAAGTTTTATTTTATAATATCTCAAAACTGAATAGATCTTATGAAATTTACCTTGGAGGAAATAGACGTCCTCAGGGCGAAGAAAGAGAAGAAAGTGAGTGAAGTCCAGCTAGCTAGTGGATGACAATAGTCTGTGTACCCTTTTTCTAGCACTCCCTGGTATACTAGATATCTGACAGTCAATAAAGTGAACCCAAATAGGAAGCAAAAGATGAGTAAGGAGGAATCATTAAGATAAAATTTAAAACCCCTGAGACTAAAATTTATACAAACAACACCTGGTCATGGCAGGTTACCAGGTGACCCTCGTCTGTCTTTACAGAATTTCCATTACTACTTAATCCCTGAGTTCATAGACACTTTCTAGTCAGTGTCCAGGTAATTTAAATGACTATACCAAAGTACCTCAGTATTTACTTTTTTTTCAAAATAATGCTAAGTCCATTTGTTTTAATTGATCTATATCTTTAATAATAACAAAAATCAATCAATCAAACAAAATACACAGATGGCTATTTAAAGGGGCATGTAAAGTTCAAAGGCAGAAAATGGCTGGCCTGTTGGGAGAGAACAAGATTTTATCTCTAGTTGCTGAGATCTTAGTCTTCATTGTGTTACAGCTTTGCAGGAAAAACCAGAGCATTCTTTGGAAGTATTTTAGGCAGATTTATTCCATGCGTGGTTTCAATTGGTATTTCTTCCTCAAAGAGCTGAGCCCTGAGTTCTGGTTAGAATATGCTTATATAGGCTAGAGCTACGCGGGAAGAGAGATGTAAATTAGGGGAAGGGGTTTCAAGCATGGGAAGTTCTTTGCTGGCTACATTCCAGCAAGCTCAGGTTACAGGAGGGGTCATGGCCTTTCTTTATAGTTGCTAGATTTGTTAGGCAGGCCTTTTCCCACAATTGCTTGATATTACTTTATTTTTCATTTTTCCAGATCATTAAAATAATCTCTATGGGTTCAAACTTTCAGTCAACTCACAACACAACAAAACTGTATCTTTAGGGAAGCTTAGAAATATTTGATATCCTCATGAAATAAGATTTTGTCTATAGCTATGAGAACTGTTATGGATAAAACTTTCTAATTTTAAAGATATTAAAAATAGAGTGGTAGTCAGTAAAGTCAATTCTAAAGTGACTTAAGATACATGAAGCTCTAGCATCTTCTTTCTGTCTCGTAAGTTTGGAGTTTGGCATACAGCAACAATGCAGTTGCAATCTGTACATTCAAAGGTTTGTTCCTGGTCAGCAAAAAAAGGGTTGTGTTTTGTCATCATTATTTTGTTTTCAAATAGAATGGATCAAGAACACACACACACACTCTTTTTCATAAGGGGCCTGCTGTTTCCAATATGTGTTTTGTTGTGGACTGTTTCTTCTTCCATCTGGAACCCTTTGACTACTCCCTCAAAAAGTATCCTTTTAAACTCTCTGTCTTTCATACTTCAGGTTCTCTCTCTCCCTTTCAATCTCTCTCTCTGTCTCTCTGTCTGTCTCTGTTTCTCTCTCTCTCTCTCTCTCTCTCTCTCTCTCTCTCTCTCTCTCTCTCTCTCTCTCTCTCTCTCTCTCTCTCTCTCTCTCTCTCTCTCTCTCTCTCTCTCTCTCTCTCTCTCTCTCTCTCTCTCTCTCTCTCTCTCTCTCTCTTCCTTTCCCCCTTATCCTCCTATAATTCATCTTCCTTTAATTTCCAGCATAACTTGTCTGTTCTACTCCATTAAGGACATATTAATTTGCCATCTTGAATTTTCATATGCATAAAGACAAAGAGAAGGAAACCTAATTTAAAGCCATGAAATATCTGCTACATTGTAATTCTACTTGTACTTAGCATTCCAAGCCTATGTTTTTAATCTCCAAAAATGTGGAAATTACGTGTTAAGTGTGGAGAGGTAGAATAAATAACAACATTTATCTGTGTGGTTCATGGGTTCGATGTACATTTGACTTATTTATCATTTTCAAAAAAGGTAAAAAATTGTATTGGACATGTACAGTGTAACTGTAATTATAAGTAAAATAAATGAATATTCAATAATTATCTGAATAATGAATCCTATGTATATTTTCCCTTTTACCACCTCAGCTATGAATCTAAACACCAAAAAATGAGATGAATATACATCATCTTAACATATCACCATCTCACAGCCTTTCTTTTTTTACAGGTAAGGATGGATTGAAGATATACATTCATTCCTGCCCTTAAACTCTCTCCTAACATTAGAATGCAAGTTGAATAGGTTTAGAATGCATAATTTGTTTTATGAATAACAAATTGCATTCACATACATACACCCAGACATTGCTTTGGGATGACAAGGGCATTGATGATCACTCACACCAAAAATGATTGAGTGGAAGCTGGAAGGATGGAGTTTATAAAGTAAAATGGAAAGAACTGACATGTTTATTATGACCTAGCAATAGCTAGGGGGAAACTATCCTTAAGCATTCTTATTCTATTCCACCTCTGCATGTATCTGGTACTTGTCATAACGGCCCTAGGCAAGTTACAATAATGAGAGCAGCATATGGCAACTGAAGGGTGTCAACACCAAGGAGAGAGAATGATTTACAGGGACATAATCAGGGGAAGTAACGGAGCAATACTCATGATAAGATTAGGAAATTGGTTCCATAAGACAGTTAGATCCTATTTCTGTGTTCTGTGAAGTTTGCTCTTCTCTTATTATTGTTAACACCATCTCTTTTTTCTACCTTCTTTTTCATTTTTGGTTATACTGACCATTTAAACAGTCTGTGAGCATTGTCTAAGAATAAGTGCTGAAGTTCTGTTACTTCCACCAAGACAGATTTTGATGACATTTATAAAAGTACAGGCTAAGGTCTTGTGTAATATTTCCACGTGATGACCAAAAGGAGAAAAATAGATTATGAAGGATTGATTGTCTTTAAAAGAAATTATTTGGTGTTACATAGAAAGACAAAATATAATGTTTGGTTCATTTTTTTAAACTTCTAGATCAGTTTGTGTATATACTCAGGTTGAAAGTATTGATAGTGGTTGTATAAACCTCCTAGAACACTAAAATTAATTTAGACAACCACTTTCCTGATAAATATTGAGATACTGTCCTCACCACTTTTCAAAACCATTTCTTTTAAATGAAAATCATGTTGTTTTTGTTGTTGTCTTTTAAGCTCATGAGAAATTTCTCAAAACTCCATGGACAGTAAGGCTGTGTTCTAAAGAGTTTCATAAAAGTTGTACTAGAAAGGAGTTTGTGAATAACATGATCGAAAAGCAACCGGACTCATGTTTCTTTTAGAGATGTTTGCTTAAGAAGGAGATGTCTTTAGCAACTGAATAAGCTTATATTAGAAAAGAAGACTGACTATGGTTATCTGATTCTGTCTGAAAGTTTTATTACTGGGATATATAAACCTGACATACAGGCTACCTTTTATAAAATGTATATTGATGATCTTACAAAAATTATCTATTTGGAGGATTTTTAAGTTATTTAGGCAAACTATGTGATCCTATATTAGTTAGGTAAGACCTGTGAACTTAGAGTACTTTTTTGTAAAATGGACACAATAATGATATATAGAAATAATGAGTACATATAAATGAATACATACAAATATAAAATTATACTTATCTTTGGCTTGAAAAAATGTTATCTCTAATTTATTTCTTGGCAAAACCATCAGTGAGTCAGTATATACAACACAATTCAAATTAAAGAAGTGTCTATTTAAAACCTTTTGCAAAAGGGAAGACATCTGCAAGATTAATATTATAACTGGCAGCAAGGAGTCTGGTTAAGTCACAATGCAGGTTGATTTGTTAGCTGGAAACTATTGTAACCAATAATAAATGTTCCTATAAAAAATACTCATGAATATACAGTATCTAAATATGCATGAGGTCATTTTGTTTCAAGAGTCATAACTCAAACTGGCATCTAAATTCTTCATGGAGATTATCTTTCATTTGTAAAAGCTTGTAGGACACAGCTGAAATTGTCCAGTTCTATTGAAAACCAATGAATATTTTATATTAGTTCATATCCAAGTTGTAAAAGATTTACATATGAGGACATTAAAATTAACTTAAGAGATTAATGTGCAATAACAGAAGTAGCTTCACTTTGAAGTTAAAATCATGGGAAAGAACTTGTGGGATTGGCAAGTTGCCACCAAAGTCACAACTCTGTCTAAGGCTGTTCTGCCATGATGTTTTCCTCAGGTCAGAGGTCAACAGAATTTTACTGTATTTATCTGAATAATTCATCTGACAATTGTTTCTTTGATGAAATAACTGTATCTGAAAAATGCCCTAGGGCAAAAATGATGAGCATCAAGACAAGATGAGCTCATCTTCCACAATTATAAAGGAAGCCACAGAGGGTAAAAAAAACCCAGACATTCAAATTTGGGCATTTATTCTGAACTGTGCTGTCTTTCTTTGAAATATCAGAATTGATACTATTAGCAGCACAAAGACAATGAAATGTTAAAGGCTAAATTATTTTATGCTAATGTGGATCTAGGGTTTCCTTTAAAGAAAAATTTGTTTTAAAATTTCCAATGACAGAAGTTGGTTGAGAATAGTTTGAAAAATCAAGGCAACTCATGTTTGCCTTCAGTAAGTTGAGCTAGCATGAGAAAGCGGCATTTATTTTGCTGGCAGTTTCAAGAGGCATATCTAGAGCCAGGAGAACTTTCATCATCAGAAATCAAGAGATGAGATGCAAGCATCACTTAAAGACCCAAAGTCATATCTAGGTATGACTTTGAGGAAATAGTTTCATCTTTGTGAACTTGTTTTCTACCTTTGACATTTAGTAACAATGTTTACTGGACCAGATTGAGGATAATGGAGTGTCATTTGGCAAAGACATTGATGAGTCTTCTGTCTCAATGGCTCTGCCAGCAGCCCATGGGGACAAGTGGAAGCCAGAACAGAGCTGCAAAGCAAGATAGAACCCTGCCCTGTTGTGTTTTAGCTTGTTAGAAAACAAAAACAAAATCACAAGTGTGTTTCTTGGTAGCCATGATAATCCTAGTAATGATGATGGGAATATATCTCCCATATATTGAGCATATTTAGAACAAGAGACTTTTCATGATGGGAATGAAAGATATTCAAGACATCCTTACAGTGGACAGAGTAAAAAAAATAATAGGTGTGTCTGTTCATTTACTGATATTGAATGCGCAGGCCAAAGCAGTTCACTGGTAGTGAAGTATATGAATTTATTTGTGAAACATTCTCTTCATATATCTGAATGTAGGGTGCATGTGAGTGCTTATCTCAGAGTGTGTATATCTGAGTGTAAAAGAAGAGAAAATAGAGAATGTGAGAACAAAAAAGTTTTCTTGATAGGGCAAATGATCTTGTCAGACTGTTGGATAAGTAGGACAGAGACTGGAGCTAAATTTCTTCTCTTGGTCCGTGATCAGTTCATATCAGACCCAAACTTCTGATGGTGAAGGGGCAAATCAATGGTAGCAAACACTTTTTTTTCAGGTTCCCCATTTCTTAGATGTATTTCAGCACCCTATACCCTCCACCAAATCACCAAGTTGTCCAGTGGGTGGTAGGAAGAACTTTTGAATAATCATTCTACTCTAGTACTGACCCAAATCTGGGACCAACGTTGGAAGCTTTCTTTAGACTCCCTGAGATGATTTTGTGCCTTTTGGTCCTTATGCTTGCAGAATAAAGTCTACCAGACATTTCAATCCTAGTATATTTTAAACTACTAAATTATGCTGCAAGTAGACCTGGCACAACTGCCTTCAATTTTCAACTTCATCACATAATCCTCAATGACATACCAGTCTCTACATATCAGCTGGTGCCAGAGATCCCAGCTAAATAGCAGTACCAGTCTGTCCAAGCTCCAGAGGTATTTAGGGAGATTCAACAGTCATAACTCACTTCCTCTTACCACAACCCTTCACAACACAGTTATCGCCCTTGGCTTGCTTTGCTGCAGTTGTCCCATACACTGCTAGTGGTGCCATTGCAAAAGACACCTTATCAATGTACTGGTCAAAAGGAGGTTGCTACTTCCCTTAAAGCTTCCAAGCCTTAAGTGGAGATGGAGACGGGCTTGGGACAAAGACGTGTGGTGCTTTTTTCACCAAAGCACACAAAACCAATTCACTCGCTTCTCTTGAAGAAGTAGATTGTTAATACTCACTGAGTTTCTTTTAATACAGAGTTTGATACTCTGCAGGCAATTTCTGGAACAGTGCATGGCACACAGGGCATGCTCAATAAATGGGAGAGACATTCCTATTATCATTATTAGGGATTATCATTGCACAAAGAAACACATGGTATCTTTGTTTTTAATGAGAAGCTGAAAGATAACATAGAAGAAATATCCTGAAGAAAAATACCCGTCTATTCCTGCCAGGGAATGTTGTTCCTAAGGCTCCTAGAGAGACTCTTAAGAGTTATGATCTTATCTTTCAAGATTTTTTTTTCCTTTTGGGTCTTTTTCAGGATTACATTTTGAAAGGGAGGTGGGATAACTTGTTAAAAATGTGCTTTGAAGCCTTGAGAATCTTCACAGTGAATTATTTAGATTTCTTGAGAGTGTGAAATAGAGAATAGTTGAGGAGGAGCTGTTGGGTTAATGATATCCCAGTCTTTTGCATATAGAATGAGTGCAGTTCACCTCCCGTAAATTAGCTTTTTTGTCAGATGTCAGAAACATGTTCAATTTCACTTAGTGTTTGATCTCTTATAGGAGTTTCGTGTCCACAGAAAATTTGGGATGATTATAATACTGTAATCTCAGCTAAGGACTTTGCAAGTTTGTGTCTTACCACAAGAATGTCGTTTTTTAAATTTTATTCCTGCTCTCCCATTTATGTGTGTTTGTCTAGAGTTGTCTTAATTCAGTCAAAATCAAGCAGTGCCCAGAAAAAATGGATTAGCGCATTTGATTGCATGTAAATTGTCTACTTAGTGATAACTATTTTCTAATTTGTTTCCAAGCACAGTGATTCCAAAACAGTGCCCCCCACCATCCCCGCCATACACTGTATTTGAGAATCTTTTAGATGGTTTACTAAAACATGGATGAATAAACCTCAATCCCAGAATATCTGATTTGATAGCTCTGGGATGGGACTTGAGAATTTTTAATTCTAGCATGTTCTCAAGCAACACTGCTGTTATTGCTCAAGGGATACATATTGTAAACCACTGTCTTAGTGGATATCTTCCTTGATGTGGAATTCTGGAAGCAGGACAAAGTGTCAAAATTTACTTTCTTTAGAGATAACACATTCCATATAAGATTTTTGATGAATTTGGACTCTAAATGCATGGACTTTGATAAAGAATGGGCTCTGAAGATTTTGTTCAGAATATGAGGTGTATAAAGGGTTGGCAAACTTTGTAAAGGACTTGGACTTTGTAGTTCACATACAGTCTCTGGTGAAAATATTTAGCTCAGTCATTGTGGTATAGCCATTGTCAATATGTAAGCAAATATGTGTGTCTGGTCTAATAAACTTTTATTTACAGACACTGACATTTGAATTTCATACACATTTATGTGTCATAAAACTTTGCTCTTATTTTTATTTTTTCAACCATGCAAACATATACAAATGATTACTCTCAAGACTCATAAAAATGTGGAGAACAGTTTCATTTTTAGTCCACAAGTTTTATTTTTCTCAACTGTAGCGTAGATTATCATACGGTGCCTCTCTATTACTTGTTTACAGATCATAGTCATGAAGCCTTACTTCTTTGATCCTATACTGTAAGAGTTTGCAAGTAACAAGTGATTTGCATCAGAATTACCTGAAAATATTATGTTGAGAAACTCTTATCTTTGCTAACTCAGATTCTGATTCATTAACGCTATAAGAATCAGGTCATCTGTTTTTGAAACAAACACAAACCTAAAGACACATTATTTTAATGCTCAGTGGGTTTCAGAAGTTGTTATATTTGTAGCATCTGGCACCATACCGTTCACAGTGGATTCTTGATGAATTTCTTGACAAATATTAGATACTAGAAAAACACGTCCTGATAGTCTTAATATAAATGATTAAGAAAATACATCTTGTTAAAGATATCCAATATAAATAGATTAATGGCAGATATGATTTTATATAAAAGTTTGTCCATTTTTTAATTTACAAGAAGCCTTTTATCATATTCACATTTTTACCTTAATGTTAAACAAAAGAAACTTGCATAATTATTTCTTTTTCTTACTTCCCCAAATCATTGCATTATCTCTGTAAATCTCAGTGTGAATTAAAAATTCCCAAGAGCTTTGTGTGTCTAGATACTTTGTCGGAGGGTGATGAAACATTTCATACTTTTTGTCAGAAATTTTTGCTAGGACTCTGCATTACAGTATCTTAGACAGTAAAAGGAAGAAAAATAAAAGGTGGATTTGGTTAATATGTACTGAATCTGGAACAAAGGAATTTAGCAGAAAGAGTTAATTGAGTAAGTAACTGTTCATATCTAAGTGGAATTAAACTTAATCTTTCCATTGACTTTTCTTCTCCAATTAAAAATAAGCTATGGAAAATAGGTTTAAAAAATGCCAAGTTAAACTGTGTATTAAATCAGTTCTGTGAAATTTTGTGCAAATACTGCCAGAAATAAGTTAACCTGACCCCACACTTTGAGTCATGGTGTTTGTACCAAGATTAGTGTCTTTGCTGAGTGATTGTTTTCTTCTTCTTCTATTTTTTGTGAAATACAAGAGACAGGACAAGGGGACTTGAGGCATAAAGATGCATGTCCTTGAGAGAGTGCATTAATTAATGATGGCAAAGCAATCTTAGGCTAAAGTATTGCATTCTTGTTAAAAGTATTATCATAATTGAATTACATGTTCTGTGGGGGAGGAAAGAAGCTCACTCTGAAAGCACAATTAAATTTTTCTTTTAACTTTCAACATCCCAACAATCCTTGCACTCCTAATGAATAGAAGTTGGAGACTTTTTTACCTCATAGAGGTTTCACAATGAACCAGCAGGATGAGTTATCAGTAGCAATTCTAATCTTGTTTAAGAGCTCTTAATCATGGAAACAACAGTGACCTGTATGTTTCGGAGTCACTTAGTAACCACATACATGAGTCCTTCTTTATATCAAAGTTTTCTCAAATAGAATGGTGCTAATTAATCTGCTCTTCTCACATATGGGGATTAATTGATAGTAAAATGGAAATCCGATAATAACAAATATATATACATATATATAATTATATAATTATAGTTGCAAGTATTCCTCACTAGGGTCTAGAGCTTGAGTCCTGGTCCATATATGGGATAAAAAGGTTATCTTAATGATGCCAGAAGTGGGAAAGACACAAGCTGAGATGCAAATTCCTCACACAACATTCAAGAATGGCTAGGCAAGTCCAACCATTTAGTTATCCATGTCCATAGGAATGGATGGTGGTCTCAAAACTTGTGGACAAAACCCCTTAGTGCACAAGTCAGATGATTCAAATACATAGTTATAGCAAGCATTTTTTCTAAAGAAATAGTGGAAACTGTGTGGCTCATTTTTTTTCATTAATATTAAAAAAGATATCTACCAAATTGCACCCATTTACTTTACCTTTGTTAACAATGTATGGCAGCCCCATTATGCTGCAATCGATCTCCATTTTGAGATGTACATCATTACCCACTTCCCAGATGTACAAGTATGGAGCCCTACATATCATTGTTTTTATGTGGTTGTTATTAATGATTGTTTTCTTTTCTTTTTCCTCTTTTTTTCTTTTTTAAAAAATAGTGACATTTGGTAATTTAAGACTCAAGGTTTGACAGTAAAGAAAATGAAATATTGCAAGACCAACAACTGTGTCACCTTTCTTTGTCTCACTGCTTATCACTTCTTCCATTTATATTTTTATGTGTAATCTTTTATCATAATTGCATTTTGTTGAATTAATATAAGATATTCTTCCACTGTGAAGAGGATCACATGCTCTCAAAATTTCATTTGCTTTCTAAGGAAGTGATTCTGTTGTTCTTCAATTAAAATAAATACTCAGCTTTCTTTTGATTTTAGAATAAATGAAATCGGGGTTCAAATAGTCACTTAGCCTATAATTGTCTGCACAGTATTGAACGGATTAGGTATTTTCTCTGGGTTCTAGTTTTCTTAACTGTAACATGGATATAAGTATATCAGAGTCATAGATCTGAGATAAATGTTTTAAAGTACCAAACACAATAACTTGTAATAAAGATGTTAAAATACTATTCTTTAGAAAAAATAAGTGCATAACAGAAATTTCAGTGTCTACTTTTCAGAGAGAATGTCAAAAATAAAAGCAGATATTTGTTCTTTATAACTACGAAGCACAGTGTTAAATTAAGAGCCTTTCTGTGTTGTATGTCAGGGTGAGATTTGCTAGGATCTGAGGGTAAACAGTAGCTTTATTTCATTGTCCCTTGAATTTAGCTTGTACATTGAAAATTCTGGTCCTTCTGGCTCTTGAATGCCTACCTGAATTTCAGTCCTAGTTCAAACTTATCTCCAACAAACTTTCATTATATAGACCCAGTCCTCCTCCCATTTTGATTATCTTTAGTCTATGTTTTATAATATATTACCATCATAGTTATCACTGGTTCTCACATGTTGGTCAGATCAGAGGAATAACATTGATAAATACAATACAAATCTTATTAGAAGATAATACGATCAGATAAATTTGGCCCTGCAACCAGCAGAGTTCATCATGTCTCAATGACCTCCTCCACTAACTGTAGGGGTTTTCTACTCTATCTAGTGAATCATGGGTTTAGGTCCCTTTATGTGGTGAACACAGATGATAATGATGTCTCTTCTATGCAGCTTGTGAGCCTCTGAGAATGATCCCAGCCCACTCCTTCAAGCCTACATCCTGAACATCAGTGTTCAACTCTATCTAGATTAAACTCATTGAGAAAGCTACTCTATATACCAATGCTAGGACCTCAACAGGAACAATAGAATCTGTACGGTGGAGTCCAGTGCTCCTTAAGTGATTCCAGTGTGTAGCCAGGGCTGAGTGCCTGTTCAGTAATCACCTACTGATTTATTCATTAGAAGAGTGATTCGTAGGGAATGATGTTGAGTTGGGCTGCGGTAAAGGGATGAATCCATTTTCTCATTAACTGCCAAAACGACCAGAATTAACTGAAGAAAGAAAACAGATGAAGCAGTTCAAGTCAGGACAATTGCGATATATAAATAAGGACTGTTGATTGTTGACTGTCTTTCTTGTCACATACCCTGCTCTCCTCACTCTCTTCTTAAAATAATGGGTCATTACCTTCCCTGCTCCCATTGCCTCACATCACTACCTAGAAAAGGAACTTCTACGAGAGTTGTAGTTAAAAGCAGACCCTGAAAATGTATCTTCTTCCTCTCTTTTCTTCTTGCAGAACAAATGCAGAGCCAGGGTGCTTTGCTCCTTCAACCAATAATGACTCAGAAGTTGGGTAAAAACAGAGTTCTCTGAGCATGTGCTTGACTCCAGGGGCATGAGGAGGGCAGAGGAAATCGCTGAAGATTCTAAATTGCCAAGTCAAGTTTGCCACAATAGGAATTAGCAACATTGTCGAATCTGACACTCACATGAATAAAGAAAGTCCATGTGCCTAGAATCTTCAGTCTATATTATAACAGAAGAAGACAAAATTGTTCACTCTTACTATTCCTTTTCAACATAATATTGTAAGTCCTGTCAGTGAAATAAGATAAGGTAGTGTGATAAATGACACACGGATTAGAATGACAATTAAGATGAGTGTCCTCAAAGGCATTAAGATTGTGTATGGAGGCTATCCCATGAAATTTTCACAAAATGAAAAAAAACCTTATAGGATTCAAAGTCAAAACATAAAAATCTGGCATATGTATATTTGCCACCAGTAAGCAATGAGCAATACCTAAAAATATACAATTTTTGTTAGATTTGGAATACTCCTTTTCAACTTAAGCTAAAATTTGTATTTAGCTATAAATCTAACAAAACATGTTTAGATGTTTTATACTAAAACTACAAAAGGATAATGAAATCATCAAAGAAGATCTAAATAATTGGAGAACAAAGCATATTCATGAGAAGACTCAGTCTTTAAATGACGTCAATTTTGTCCAATTATATATATATATATTTAACACAATTCCAATCAAAATTCCTGAATGATTTTTTTATGAATATTGACAATATGATTCTAATATCTATACAGAAGGATAAAGCAATAAAATAGAATAGAATAATTGAAGCAAACTTGAAAAAGAATAAAATTGGAGCAATTACATTGCATGTTTTTAAGGCTTAGTGTAGAAGTATAGTCAACAAGAAGTTTTGGTATTTGCAAAGAGATGAACATATAGATTGATGGAACTGAACAAAAAATGGAGGAAAATATTGCACAAATATGGTCAAATGGATTTGACAATGGTACAGAGACAAGTCAATGGATCCATGGGATCTTTTTACAGATAGTACTGAAATATATGCACATACATGTATATATGGCTATCAAAATGCAAAACAAATAAACAAAAACCCTTAATGCATGTCAACAAAATACTGACCATAGATCTAAATACAAATCATAAAACAGTAGAAGCCCTTGGTGATAGTAATTTAGTTTAAAACAATTAGGCAAAAAAACATGTGATGTAATATCAAAGCATGACATAAAAAAGAAAAAAAAATAGCATTTCATTAAATTACAAATGGTTTCTCTGAAGAAGATACTATTCAGAGAATGAAAGAATAATGTGAAACTGGAAAAATGTATTTTCAAATCACACATCAGCTAAAAGACTTGCATTTAGTATATATGAGGAACTAATTCTCAAAAACTCAATAAGAAAGCAGAAACAAAATTAAAAAAAACAATACACATAAACATATTTTACCAAGAGAATATAAGAATGACAACATTTGCATTGTTGGTGTACTTAATATAGTATATACAGATGTTGATTTATAATGATGCAAACCTGAAACTTATATAATGTTACAGTGCAATCTTCAAAAGATAATAATAAAAAAATGAAAAGATCATCAACACCATGAATAGCTAGGGTAATTAAAATTACAATCACAACTAGATATTTCTGTCCACCTATTAGGGTCTTTTAAAAATAGACTCACACACACAGATAAACACAATATCAAGTAAGGACAGGGGTATCTCATGCATGATTGATATGAATTCAAAATGGGTAGAGTTATTCTGTAATACAGCTTGGCTTTTATGAAGTTTAGCATGCATTTACATATATATCTATTGGTGCATAACAAATTCTCATGTATTTATTTACTTAAAACACACATCATCTTTCACTGTTTCTGTGGATTGAGAGTTCGGGCACAGTATAGCTGAATGTTCTGATTTAGGGTCTCCGAAGCCTATAATCAAGGTGTCAACTGGGCTTTTTCTCACATGGATGGTTAATTGGGAAAGAATCTGTTTATAAGCTCTTCAGATTTGCTATCAAAATTATTTTATTTTTCACTGGTGGAACTGAGATTCCTGGTTTCTGACTTGTCATCAGCTGAAGGTTTACTGCAGTTCCTACAGAATTCTAGGACAGTTTTTTGCCACATGGATTTTCCATACATGACTTCTAACTTAATTAAATCAGCACGAAGAGTCTCGCAGGATAATATAATCACAGAAGTGAAATCCTGTCATCTTTATCACACATGCTAGTTAACAGCCAGTCAGATGTCCTGCCTACATTCAAGGGAATGTCACAACAGACTTAATGCCCAAATAATAGCATTGCTGCAAGTCACCTGATAGTTTGCTGACCATACCACAAGAACCAGAAAGCACATTCAGCATAAAACTTACAGCTACTTAAGTATACCTTGAAGACATTTATAAATGATATGTAAACAAATGAGCAAGGCTCCATTCCAATAAAACTTCATTTGCAAAATCAAGTAATGGGCTAGAATTGGCCTATGGATTTTACTTTTCTGATTTTTATCATAGAGAAAGGTATATTTATGATTCAGAACATCTACGTACAAAAGTATATAGCAGCTTAGTTCCTAATGACCGAAAATATATAAATAAACTTCAATAGGGAAATAGATAAATAGTGGCACATTTGTAGACAGCAATACTTCTCAGAAATAAATTGGAGCAAAAAAGAAGGGAGAAGGGGATCAAATTAGATAAAAGTGTTCAATTATATTGTAAAGGGTAGAACTAGACCAGCTAGACATGTTGATTTTAATATATTATATGCAGAGATTAACTTGTTGACTTACAATGATATATAACTTAAAAAATGCTAAAATGCAATGTTCCTTCAATATATTTAACTGAAAAAATGTTTCTCTACAGAAAGAAATCACTACAAAAACTAAAAGTAGCTTGTTACTGATTGGAGAACATATTTGCACATCATGCATTGGATAAGACATTAATCTTCAAACTGTATAAAGAGTTCATATATCTCAACAAAAAACAAAAAAATCTCACTCAAAAATGAGCAGGAAATCTAAATAGATACCTCTATTGAAAAGACAGACTGACTACAGACATTCAGAAAAGTTGTCTACTTCACTTATCATCAGGAGTATCCAAATAAAAACCATAATGTGACACTACCTGTGAGAATAGCTTATATCAAAAATACGACTATTGGTAAGGTTGTGGAGAAAAAGGTTCTACTCTCTTACCCTGTTGCTGGGAATGTAAATTAGTGTAAACTCTTTGGAAAATAGCATGTATATTCCTCAAACTATAAATGAAACTACCATTTAATCCAGTAATCCTACCCTAAAGTATATATTAAAAAACATTAAAAAAACATTATTCAGAAACTATATTTGCAGTCTTATGCTTATACCAGCCTAATTCACAATAATGAAGATCTGGAAACAACCTGTATGCCCATTAATAGATGGCTGAATAGAGAAATTGTGGGATTTTTTGTTTAATGGCATTCTACACAGTTATTAAAAATGATAAAATTATGCCTTTTGCAACAACCTGAATGGAATTTGAGATTATGCAAAAAAGAAACAAGCCAGAAAGAAAAAGAATACCAGATAAACCCAGTCATATATGGAATATAAAGAAATAAAATAAACTGAAAAAACAAAGACTCGCAGGATGCAAGACTATGATGATGACCAGAGTAGAGTCTGGAAGAAGGGAGGAAACCAGGGGTAGAATGAGTCAAACTAGCAGTAGAGATGGGTGCTAAGTCTCTGGTAGTGGGTGTAGTGTTCTGTGCACACAGATGGATATAAATTTATTATCCTGAAAATCATTTTAAAATGAAAAGAAAAGAAACAATTAAAACATTTATTTAAACAATATTAAATCCCATCACAAAAATATTAAATGAAATGAAATTGAGAGAAACATGATTTTACTCATATGAAACCAAAGCAAACAAACCAAGTCGAACAAAATAAAATCTAACAGACCTACTTCACAATGTCATTTTAAATTGTCTGGTACTCTCAAGGGATTGTATTGGAGACCACTAGTTCTCTAAGACTGCCATGGCCTGTTTCAATGACTTCTTTGTGATAAGCAAGTTTCTCCATTTATTAAGATTTTAGATATCCAATATATAGAAGGAAAATTTCAGCTATATAAATTCTCAAGTTCCCTTTATTTAAAAAAAACCTGATATACAGGATTGACATTAGTGGAGGAAAATCTAAATGTAAGCAAGTTCCCACATCTCTTGATGGTTTCAGCTCAAGGAGTTCCAAATGTGTGAATTATGTACTAATGACCTCAAAAATGAATAATGATTTTAATTTTTAAATGTTCTGAATATTTTTGTGCATCTTATCACATAACATTGCTGATATTTCCATAGTCATGCTATCTTCCATGTTCTATACTTAATTTTTTTTGAGATACTGTCTCTATCCACTGATGATGCCAAATATGGGCCTATGATTTTATTCATATGTGACATGTAGAGAAACCACAGAAGTGAAAGAATTCAATCTAGTAAAACAGACTTTCATTCTGTAAGATAATGATAGTGGCTACTGGAAAGAAAAAGGGAGGGACAGTGGCAAATCAGGTAAAAAAGATTAATTTCTTAGTGAAAGATAGAATTGAACTGTTTGTGGTGAATTTGATGTATTACATACAAACATTATTTTACAATTATACACACCTTAAACATAAAAAAATTTATAATGCAACATTACTTCAATAAGATAAAAATGTATATCTAAAAATGAACTGCAATTTTCCATTAATTATTCTACAGATATTGGCTCCACTACCACATATTCCCGAAACACTGCTAGATACTGTCACTGCAATACAGAGATGTGTGTCTGCTGTCATGGAGGTCAGAGGGTAGATGGATCTTTATAAAATAATTAAAAATATAAATGTGAGTTTAAAACTATTGCACATTCTCAGAAGGGAAAACAGAAAATATTCCACGTAATGTCCTACATGTACCAAAATCTTTAATTTGCCATGGAAGCAATAAAATATTTGTCTTCCTCCTTCTGATTAATGAGAAAGTTCAGAGACTTGGACTTACCTGGGTTATTACAGATGTGAAAGCAAACTTTTTTCTTTCTTAATTCCTTCCCTGTATGTCATGTCACATCACCATAACCAATTCCAGAAAAGAAATGGAACTGTTACCTCTGTAATAATGTGAATATTTTGGAATGCTTGTGGTATATCAATAAATCAATTTCAAATATATTAAAGACTCATTAAACAAAAACTGACAGACATGCTCTGATGATTCAGGCAGTTCATCCCAAATGTCACTTAATCACTTTACAATCTTCTTTTTTATTAGAGATACTTAGCAGATTCCAGTAGTTCAAGCCAGAAGGCATTCCTCAAGGATGTGAGAAAGGACATTTCTAACTGTAGTAGAATAAATACTGGTAATTCTCACGATCAATGTATCAGTTATTTTTCTCCCAAACCGAGGAGTTCAATACAATAATGACTTATTTATAATGTCAAGTCTTAATTGTCTAATCTTAAGAGGCTTATTCACTGAAAAATTGAATTTTTCTGCAAATGATTATTTTTTCTCCTTAACTAGCCTCAAGAATAAACTTCTATAATTGGACTAAGTAGGCATAAATTTGGATTTTTTTATACTTCAGAAGTCACCAATTTTCATGTATTACAAATATTCTATTTTATTGTAATAATAAGATATTTTTTAAAAAAGCATTCAGGTGAATTCTCTTAAAAATTAGCATCTGAACTTGACCATGACATTTAATATTTCATGGCTCACCTTGACAATCTATAGGAAAAGCACACACACATGCTTCTCAGTATGCTGCTGTAGGAGAACAGTGGATAATCACTAAAGCATCTGCAAGACATGGCTACTACTTCCCTATCATGAAATGAAAGTGGAGGGAGAAGAGATTCTTCTTTGTTGAGAACAGTAATCCGCCTTTTCTATAAGGGAGACATTCCAAGATCACCAGGGGATGCCTGAAATCTTGAAATTGTGAGATCCAGTATATAATGTTTTTCTCATCCATGATAGTTTAATTTATAAATTAGGCACAGTAAGAGATTAACAACAACTAGTAATAGAATAATTATAAGAATATGCTGTAATAAAAATTAGATGAACATATCCTCTCAGTCTCGAAACTCTTATTTTACGTAATACTTTAGAATAGTGATTGATCACCAATAACTGAAACATTATAAAGAATTGCATGCTTAATGGGAGACTTAAAAGATAGATAAAATTAAAATACTAAAATAAGCTACAACAACTAAACCATTTATGGCTTCTAGTACTGTATAATTAAAGGGGGAGACAAATAAGACAAAAGACTGCTGTGATGTAGTATGATATGTAGTGTTACTGATATCTCCATGGACAGCAGAAGCCTAATTTAGAACTGTACGGGAGGAATAGAATAAAAGAAGCTTCCAGAAGGAGATTATACTTGAGATTCATTATGAATAATAAGCCTGGATTTAAGAGCATAATTGGTTTGATATAGTATAGGCTCTGAAGTGAATAGAAGCAGAAGATAAAAGACTGCTATGAATATCATCATAAAGCGTCTTGTTTGCTTGTTTAGGAATCTACATTTGGTAAACAATGTAGAATCACCTAGGAGTATTCCATAGGGAAATGGCAAAGTCAAATATTTCTGGCATACTGATGCTATGTTTGAAAGCAGATTCCTCAGTCTCCTAGTCTTACAGGTGATAGAGGATGGTAATTGAACTTAAATAGTGTCAGAGAAGAGAGAAAATAGGCAAATTGAATTAAATATATTAAGACAGTAGGATAATATGACTCAAAATATCTCAAGAGTATTTTCCATATTCTAGGCTGAGAGATTAGTGGAAAGGAGGCTAAAGAGTACATGTGAAAAAAGTTTGTGGGGGAAATGACTTCAGTTGTGGATGTTTTACATCTTCAGTTACTATGAGATATCTAGCAGAGTTGTTCAGAAGCCAAATCTGATTCTAAGGAAAAGGAGCTTATGGGAAAGCTGTATTTGGGAGTCATGAGTCTTTGGTAAGTCAGAGATCTTGAGAAAAGGTCAAATCATCTAGGGAGGGTGAAAATTAAATAAACCAGTGACTCTCAAACTTTAGTGCTTGGACCAGCAAGAGCAGGAGCATTTGGGAGCTAGTTAGACATGAAAGTTATTCCTCTCAGTCATTATCAACAGAAACCAGTGGACCCAGAGATCTTAAGTGAATCATTGGCTTTAGTAAGTCCTCCAGGGGATTCTGATACACACTAAAGTGAATGACTGGTATAAAATTTGAAGGAGGCAATGAATGTTTTCAGTATTTAAGGAAAGCTATATTTTTTTTCATGGGAGGAGTCCTTACTTTAAAAAATAAGCATATTAAAAACCCAGAAGTTCATGAAAATCTACAAATCACTTAATGACACTATAAAACAAAACAAAAGAGCTGTTTCTCTCAGGGCATCACAATATACTTATATGAATCTGCTAATATTATCCTAAGAAAATATCACAGACTGAGTGGCTTAAACAGCAGATTCTCATTGCCTCAACAGTTCTGGAGACCAGAAGTCGAAGATCAAAGTGTCATCAATATTGGTTTCAAGCTTCTCCTCATAGCTTATAGAGGACTCTTTTATGTTTTCACATTGTATTTCTTCTATGTGAAGAGATAGGGAAGGGGAGTGGGGGTGGGTGGAGAGAGAGAGAGAGAGAGACAGAGACAGACAGACAGACAGACAGACAGACAGAGGTGAGGGCTTTAATACACAAAACAAGAGTTTTTGAGGAGACAAACATCAGTTCATAGCGGCTCTGCATACAAAATTTGCTTAAGGACTCAATTTGAGTGGTAAGACACAATGAGAATTTCAGGAAAAAGAGATTTTCTTTCTTTTCTTCAGCATTTTAACCTGAATTTATCACCAGGAAATACTTCGATGAGATTTTCTCAATGGAGTAGTAAATGTTAAGGAAGTGGAGTCAGGAATGGAGAATAAAATAGCTTTTAAATATTTGGGTTCTAGATGAAACCTTGTCTGAAGCTCACTACAATATTTTAATCCCATGCTTATGTAATTCCCATTTTGACTTGGAGTTCAGGTTATGTTTTATCTCTCTTTCCTTTGTGTAGTTGCACCATCCTTATTTATCTGTTTAGAAATAATTGGCCATGGAAGAAATCATTGACTCTTTCATGCATGTGTTGGAAAATGGACTTCACAGTTCCAGAACTATAGTGCACTACTGATCCAAAATCAATAACCAAATGATTCAAACCTATGTCTCTGGATTTCAAGTGTTCTAAGTATATATAAACTTGAATTACATACAATTAATTCAGAAGCTCACCTTGATCTTGAGAGCTGTGGTATCATAAAAAGCCATTGTTCTAGGAGATCATCTTGCTATCAAACCTCCAGTTCTTGTGTAGTGGTGCCGAATAAAAACCTAATACAAGACTTGGGATAAGGGAAAAGTTAATTTATTTTCTACACAAAATGGAAACAGGGGAGACCTAAGTCTGAAATCCTAAGTCTCACCGAGAAAAAGCAAGCAGGGCTTTTTAAGGAGAAATCTGAGCTTGGAGTCTCTAAACAGGTGGCCATCTGGCAATGTTCAGCATCAGCATCAGTAACATAACTCAGGACTCAGATTAGAGAATCCTTTGTGGTATGCAGTGTCGGAGGGTCAATTAGTCCTAAACTTCTCCATATTTGAGACACTCGTGTGCCAATAACATGCCATCTCAGTGTGACCTATAGCAAGGGGAAACAGAAAATAGAATATTAATCCATAACAGGAATGATCAGGGACAAAACAAAGCTCATTAGTCATACTATTTGTGGGCAACAAAATTTTCTTAGTCTTATTAGGGCCTGCGGTTTCCAACTCTCTTGCTAAAGAAATTTGCATCTCGGCAGGAAAGAAAGCCCTAAACGTGTGAAAGAAAGCCCTACTGATCACCAGCTCATTATCTGTCAAACATGATGAAAGTTTACTAGAGTGTCTCTTCAGCTCTGATCTTACATTTTGTTTGAATCACTTAAATATCATTAGATTCATTCTATCTGCCACCTACATTCCTGTGTCTTTAATACTTGAAGTCTAATGTGAAAAGATGTAAGAAACATCTAAATTGTGGTTTAAAATAGTTGTTTCCGTATATGTCAAAAGATATAACATTCAAACTGCATTTTGATTTTTATTGAGAACTAGTTTCTTCATTAAGTTTTTGCACAAAATATAATAAAGCTCTTATTGAATCAGCAACCAGTTACATATTGTATCAAGAATGGTCAATAGATGCCAATGTGTTTACATTTAGGGATGTTATCATGTGATGAGCCTCACATCACCTGCAGTGAGACAAAACAAGTGTGAAATTAGATATCCAAATTGGAGATCCTATTAAAGGGAAATGAGGGAAAGTGAAGGCCTGCAGCCCACTATCTCCGGACATGAATTGCTTGAATATTACAAAATTATACATGCAGGTTGTTCTGGTGATTGGTCATGATAATCCCAGGAACAAACAGGAAATTGAAGCTTTCGGCTATGGGCACATAACTTCAAGAAAGGCAGATGATTAAGTTCCTTTGCAATAATGTTTGTGGTGGCAAACAGCCTCATCAGGATCCAGAGAAACTGGGAGGGTGAGTTGTACCCATGAAGAGCTTGACATCCTATGCTAAGTCATAGTCATCATTTGGGTTCTAATATATGCCATGTGCCTCTAAACAAAGAAATCCACCTTAATACCATTAACACCTAAATGGGACACCTATAATTTCAAAATCAAATACTTTGTCAATATAAATATATCATCAGTATAAATATAAAAACTGAATCAATTGCTTTCTCACCCCTGATTTCTAAACTTAAATCTGAAAGACAAACTCATTTAATAACATTTTATGTTATCTCTCATACATTTTCTATACACGTATTTACATATATATGAGTATTTTTTTTCCATCTTGCTTCTACTTTACCTGTAGTATTTCTTGGAAGCATAAAAATTCTCATTATTTTTAATGATTGCATTATACCTATCATCATATTTATAATTAAGTATTCTTCTTTTGGTTAACATTTAGATTAGTTCTAGCTTTGTTTCATTTCTTGAATTGTTGTTTGTTGTATTTACTATTATGAACAATGCTTTAAAAGACATTCTTGTATGCAAAGTTTTGCAACACATAAAACTGCATATTCAGAACAAATTCTCAGAAATGGAATATGTGCTGTTGATAGGTAATGCCAGCTTTTCCTCTGTTGAAGCTGCACCTATATTCACTAACAATATGTAATGTGCATATCTTCATATTCTGTGATAGTCTGTTAGATTTGCTTTGTGGTCTTATTTGAATCTGCTATATGCTTATGTTTTGCTATCTGATCTTTCATGGACTCAGATAGGTATTGTAGCTATCTTTTAATTTAATGCTTTCAATATATGCATTTTGATGCAATTATAAATGGGAATAAATATTTATGACACCAGGTCTTTAATAGCTATAACATATTTTACTTCAGTAAAACTGAGACCAATGTTTTTGTAGAGTCAGTAAATAATTTAGTTTCTTTGGGCCAGATGGCATCCATATCAACTGCCTTACACTGTGTTTGAGTGGAATGGTGTAATTTTTTCATTTGCATGATTAACTTGGCTTATTTTATATTACATATATTGTTTATAGTTTATCTAATTTTTGCTTTTTAAATCTTGTCATATTTTTATATTCTGGTTTACAGTCTATTTTTTATTTCTTTTGTCGATTCTTTAAAAACTTTAAATTAACCACTTAAGTATATATTTCTTGATTGATTTCTTTAGTTTCATTCTAGCTTTTTTGAGTGCAGAAATAATCTATCAAATATTAGAACCTTTTACCTTAAAGCATACACATGCATATTCGTTTATTTATATTTTATTCTAGAGTTAGGGAGTTGTTTTTGTTATCATTATTATTTGCTTTTTCTTTTAAGTACTGGTCTACGTATTATTTCTACTTCATTTTTTTCATCATTGATCATTTCCAATGAATAATATGAGCTTCAAAGCAATCACGAAGTAAACTGAGTGCCAACTCTTTCAAGGAACTGATCCATTTTTCATACTTCTATTGCTTTCAGTCACCCATAGATTTACTATTGTTTACATGAACTTGAATAACATTATTTCTATACATGGAGAACAAAGACTGAAAATAATGTGGTTTAATTATTGTTCAATTTTCAATTTTCTCTTCTTAAAAATGAAATGTATGATTTAATACGCTTTTAGTTTCTTTTCAAGTAAAACCATCTTTCTCTTTTCTAATTCTTGTTATTTCCCCAGTGATATTCTTGAAGTTTAAATTAGTCCTATCTGGGCTGATGAGATTTTAGGGGTGATAAAGTTTGGGACCTTCTCCAGAGGTTCTTGACACTTCTAGAAATGAATTCTAAAGACCCATCTTCCAGAAGTGCAGTGAGTTCATTGCAGTAAAAACAGAAGTATGCTCTCCAGATTTAAGAGCAGGCAGGTTCAGGAGGATTGTATGCTATAGTTTGTTTGCTTGTTTGTTTTGTATTTACTGATTTTAGAATGAGAAATTAGAAAATAAATAAATTTATACCAGTTCCATCTTTTGGTTTTATTTTTACTCTTGGTTTAATAAGTACTTTTTAAAAATACAATGTGTTCTGCCAGCATGCTTTTCACAACTTTTTATTGTGCTTTAATTATATATTTAACTTAATTAAATTTTAGCACATCTCTCTAGATTGATAGAATGTCATCGTCTTGATATTTAAAGAGAATTTTAAGGAAAAAGTCAAATCACAAGTGCTGTGTTTCTTGATTTCTAACATTCGTGAACAATGTTAGAGAATGTTCTTCCTACTCTTACACTTGAACAAAGTTGTAGGTGTCAGACTCTGAGCTCTTGCTTTCTTCCTCCCCAAAAGTTTGTGCTTTCTTCCATTGTTTTCTATAGTTGCTGGAAATTCTATAGATAATTAGAATCATTCCTTCTTCTAAGTAATTTGATGCATATGTTTCTTAGCCAGGATTGAAAAAAAAGTGGCTTCTCTTCATAAGTTTGCAGTTTCAATGGATATAGCTTAGGTTAAATTTTCTTTATTTTTTATAGATTGAATCTGCTTTCAATCTACAGATTCAATTACCCTATTTTTCAATTTTCTTCTATAGTTTTACATTTTTTGCTGTATTCTATTTCAAGGGAAACATGTTGATTAATAGCTTTTTTTTATGTCTATCAATTTGCTATTGTTTGCAACCCTTTTTCCCTAATTTTGTGGGATATTAACAGTTTCTCTTTTTCTCATATACATAAAGCTGTTCAGTCAAGTTGTCTTATAGTTTTTGTTTGTAAAATAGATATTCATATCAGTGGGTTGATTTTATTTTTTTCTAGATTGCTTCAATTACTATTTATATTCTATTGTATTATCAAATTGTTTTAAATAACATTATTTGCTTAATTTATTTAATATCATATTAACATAGTTATTTGACAGCTACTTTTTGATATGATTTTTCTTTTGATCTATAGCTATTTTATGCCTTTGAATTGTTCTGATTATTTCTCTTTTTTTCCCAATAATTTCTAACCATAAACTTCACTCTATTTTTTTTTAGGATTCATATTCATCTTTGAATTAAACATATGTTCTGTACAGGTATTTCTTAAATACTTTTTGGAAAGAAATTAGGATATGAATTTAAGTAGAAGGCTGAATTCTACTGTTTCAGGTAACTCTGGTGAATTTTGCTATATAGGGTATTGAAGAGAATATGCTCATATGCTTTTCATCTATTTGTGATAATAAACATGTCTCAATGACTGTGTAACTATACGGCATTGTGTTTGTACGTGCTAATTTTTTGGTTGTTACTACCCAGGTTACTTTAATCAGTAGTTAGTTATCCTTTTTCTACCTATCTGTTCATGCAAACTCAGATGTATCCTGCTTCTGAAGAAAGAACAGTCCAGCTCCATCCCGCATTTAGGGTTGTCCTCTGTGTCTCTAAAAGGTGTTTAATGTAGTTAGTGGTACATCTGCATATCCGAAGCTCTCCAGACTTAGGTATCCAAAGACAGGGTCTTTCTTGGGCCATTTAGAATAAGCTTCTGAAAATTTGGAGATTTAAGCATGTCACTCAATATATTTAAAAGAGAATAGTCATAATATCTGTCATTTCACAGAAAGAAAATGTCCAGAATTATTTGGGAATTATTCCAATTATTTCATTTTATGAAGGTTTTGTGTTGTTTTTAGGGTTATTTGAGATAATTTCACTCTCGTTCATCTGTAGTGGAGAGAGAGGTAGATTGGGCTTGGAAACCATTTGGTTTCAAAGAAGAAAATAGCTCCTGAGTCCCCCTGAAGTCTATCATATTCACCAGCTCTGTCTTGTAAGTCAAGTGCCTATTCGTGAAATATGAAAGTTAATAGGGCCCTCCGAGTTCCCCAAGAGGTCTTTAAAATAGAGAAAGGAAAAACAGGGAACCCTGAGGATTACAAGATCCTCCTTATATTTGTCTATATGATTTCCTTTCAGGAAGTTCACAGAAGTTTTAGGAGCACTTAGTTGGAAGTCTCAGAACCCAGTAAGTGACTATCAGCTCTCAGATAATACACTGATGATTTAAATTGCACTTTTTCTGTTAAGCAACCTAGAAAACATACTTTTCCACTGAACTGAATTATTTGAGGGTGGGATTAAAAAATATTTCGGTTTTATTGAGAAATAGCTTACATACATCAATGTCTAATGTTGAGTTATATAGCATGTAGTTTGATTTACATATGCTGTGAAATGACTTTTTAACATTTGTCTTTATTTTGTCAACATTTTGTCTGACACTGAGTAAGTGTTCAATTATTATTTGTCCCCTAGAATAATAAATAATTGACGAGAGAAATCACGCCTCACTGATAAAATAAAGTTTACTTAAAGTGCATGTTTGTCATAAGGGAATACAATCGATATAAAACCCTTATGCAAAACTTTATCATATTTAATTTCATATAGAGTATCCCCCTATTTGCCACTATGTTCTAATTTTGGAGTGTCTAAAGCTCTAGTCATTGATTCTATTCTCATTTTTAATTACATTTATTCTTTAAATAATCTCACTCGGTCCAACGGCTTTAAATATTTTCTTTATACATGGAGTTTCAAATGTGTGTGTATATATATATGTATATAGTCACTTTCCGAATATAGACCATATATTTAGCTCCCTCCTCAATATCTTCATTTGCATGTGCAAATCTCAACTCTAACATGTTCAAAATGAAATCCTTGATTCACACGGGTCTCCATGTACCTAACAATTTACCTGGAATCTTCTTCATCTTAGTTAATGTCAACCTTCCACTTGTCCAGGGCATAGTCTATTTTATAGTCCATTTTATGTTTTACTCCTATCTCAGAACAAAGTTCCTAATTATTTGGGAAATCCTATTACCTCTACCTTAAGAAGATATCCATATTTCTACTACTTTTCACTACTTCTATTGTTGTACATGAGGCATTGAAATAACTTCTCAATGCATCTTCCTATTTCTATCCATATCACTCTCAAGTCTATTCTCAAACTAGAATTCAGAGTGATCCTATTTAAAGAAAGTAAGATGATATCATTCAACCACAAAGCACTACAAAAGAAGCTTATTTCACTCAGAGCTGCCAGGGTCTAACTGTTCAAGAATAAAAGATACATTTTTATAAGTGGAGAATGAAGAAATATATATGTAAATATCCTTAATCTACAGATGATAGCATATTCTTGTGTCCAGTGACACATTTCAAGGTGGAAATAGATATGCATACCTGTAGACTAGGCTTATTAGTGCTATAAAATACCGTTTGATGTCAGTCACAATTGGCATGTCATCCAGAACAATCACATTCTAGCTGAACAATCCTAGGGAAATTACTTAATGTGGAAGTAACATCTTACAAGGATTCAGTGAGACCAACAGCACTCATTTGATTAAAGTAAACTGTAGAAGTCTAGCTATTGTCCATAGTTTTAATAGTTGCAAATGCACAAAATCCTATATTTGTAAGATAGAGAATATTTCCATCAGGAGATTATCTTAAAGCAATCTTAAAACACTATATTAAAGAAAGATAGGGCAAAATAAACTCCTTCTCTTCACCAGTCTCTTTGTCTGACACAGGTAGAGTCTTATGTGAACGTAAACTAACCATGTCACAAAGCACTGACTTAAAAAAAAGGCAGAGATAAACACTAAATCCTTCTAAACCAAGTGGCTTTACTTCAGAAAACAATTTAAAATTTCAACAGGGAAGGTAACTAATTCTACAAAAATTGTGTTTTCTTCTGTGATCCTTTCATTCTTCATTTCCTCTTTGTATTTTTGGCCATTGCTTTAAACTTTTCTATTTTTGACCATGATTAATTGTCAGTGGGGAAATAGAGGTTTATTTTAGACCATTGACAACCTGAAGTTCTCTGAAATCATGAATCATTCCCAAGTGTGGAGAATGAAGCTCACACATGCATTTTGTTGTTGTTGTTGTTGCCGGGGATGGTATTGATGACATTTATAGAATGACTTTTCTCCTAGGAGCTCACAAGAGCTAATCACTTAGACTTTGTACTTGCATCATTGTCTTTTGTGCTTTTAGATTTTTTCTCTTGGCTTACGTCTTAGAACATCAAAATTGTTTTTAAAAAGCCAACTGATAAGTAAAACAAGTCGTAAGAATATGAATAATCATTAATTATTTCTCAATTTATTCATTATCACATATGCTTATTGAAATCACCTCTCAGAACTATTAAAATAACCATACTATAGTTAATAAATCAATTTAACTAATAATAAATTTACTCCTTCCTTATTTACCTAGCTTTATCTTCTAATTTAACCTTTTTGCTTCCAGCATAATAGGTTATTTACTGCTTTCTATCCCTTGTAAATTTTCTCTTTGACCTCTGCTTAGTGCAGTCCTCTCTTGACAAACCCTTGGAGATATATATTCTCTTTAAACTCATTGATAGCAAATCTCTCAACTTCCAATGCATTAAAATGGGTTCAGATGCTGTAATAATTGGGCAAAATTCATCACCTGAAACACATGGAATGAAGTGTGACTATAGGGAACTGATTTGGTTGTTTGTATCAAAGGGCACATATTAGTAGCTTAAAGAATATATGATATTTTTCTCAAAACAAATTCAATTCAAAATCCAAACAATTTAAATAGAAAGAGTTTAGGGTTAATATGGAAAATCCATATGTTAGAACTTTAGAATTATTCAAATTTGCTGCTCTGTTGGCCTTAGTATATATGACTTACATCTTTTGACATAAAGTGGCTATTTTGACTCCTGTCACCACGTGTATAGCACAGCCAGCAATGCTTTGTAGAACTTCTTCTGGAGTTACTTCTCAAGATCATCCCTAAGAGCCTTAGTTAGAGCATGCATGCATTACTCACCCAAGCTGGAAGGAAGTCTTAAGCTTGATAGTCATCTGCTAATCTGGAATGTGGGGTTCAATTTAAAAAAGAGAGGTCATGAATATTTAATTATTAAATATTATTCATCTTAATATGAGTATAACTTACCTCTCTAGCCTTTTCTGTGAAAGATTTCAGCAAATTTTGCAGATCTATTTCTGCTTATAAATTATTAAATGGCGCTCTGGTCTTAAATAATGGTGACGTAAACTTATTAAGCATACATTTTATGTCTTCAAATCCCATCAAACCAGGTGTTGACAAGTCAGAGCTCCAGAACCTGCAGGACTGTGGGCCAGGAGATGATCGAGTTCACTGAGAGACCTGACACTTCATGGGGTGTTTTGGTTTTCTACCGGTTAGCCTCTTCTAGCCAATACATTTCTGCATGGCTAAGTGTCAAAAGAATTCTATTTCAGCTTGCACAATCTCTCTCTTCCAAAAATATGGATATCCAATTCTAATCTAACAAAACACTCTTCCAAGGAAAGGTATGTCACATGCTAGGAAACAAATTCCTGGTTCCTTATTTAATCCATAAAATTGATTTAAGTCTCCATTCGGATTTTTTTTTGTTTTTTTGGTATTCCAAGCACACCAGGTCATTTTGATAGCAAAAATGTTTCTTCTTTATTACTAAAGTTTGAAAACCTATTAAATGTCACTTCTTCCCCAACACACTTGTGCTCTAATATAGCAAGAACAGCAGTCAAGAAAGTGATGAACTGATTTTCATTGCTTATGTGAATCCTAAAATAAGAAAAGTTATTTTAGGTATACCTGCCTCATCTCTTCAGATATGCTGACAACCTCATTAGGAAAATATTTTTTTTGTATTAGAAACTGAACTGATATTAGTTGTTAATTAATAATTATGAATTGAGTATTACATTTTATGCCGCCATCCAGCCGCAGCAGGACCCAGGGGGTCCCGAAGGTGGATAAGGCGTTGGCGAGTGGGAGACAAAAAGACTCAGACTCGGAGGCAGAGTGATTCTTTGTTCCGTCTTTATTACAAGCAGGCAGGTTTTTTATGGTTTCTTTTTGCAGCTTTTAGTCTTAAGATTACGTAAACCGAAAGCACAGACCCTCATAGTGTTTTTGTTTCTTAAGTAAATGAATTACCTGACCTTTTTGATAGGATCTTGCTTAAGGCAAGGTGTGAGACAAAAGAGAATTCTACAGACTTGTGAAAGGTTAGAAAGTTATTTATCAAATTCCTAAATGCATACCAAGCGGAATTGAATCTGTCAGGCCCTTTTGAAATCTAGCAAGTTCTTGCTGCCCAGTTTTTGTGTTGGTCCTATTTTTATGAACCTTTATATGTTGTTCTAATAGTTTTACTTTTTGTCCCCTATTGTGCATTCTGATTCCATTTTCGTTGTAGGCACCTGTACATGGTAAGCGGGGAGCAGGCAGTCGTCCTGCATTATTTTTTTCCTCTTGGTGGGTACCATAATTTTCCTTGAATCTTATAAGCTATTGTAAGGTGAGGACAATGCTGTGGGAGGGGATCGGAATAGTTTTTCTTCGTTTTTAGATATAACCTACATCATTAATGGGCCAACTGTGTAAATGAGTGGAGGCTGAAATAATTTCCCTTGCTATAGTTGATTTACTATATCTCCCATAGAGGCCGTTGGGGATATTTTCTGAGTCAATTTCTTGGGTGATTTATAAGTATATTGTTAGCCTTGCATAGAGGCAATGGCATAGGTGAGTTTAGTTTTTTCAGTATCACTTTGCCTTGTTGTAATAGTCCCATTTTTCAGAGAAATTTCCAGTCCCTCTCCTAATAGGGAAATTGTTATTTTCATTATTATTTTGACTTAATCCTGCATATATGAATAAGCCAATACAGCAAATCATGATTCCACAAATCATGATTCCCAGGAAAGCTCGGTTAGAGGCATCACATCTTGTTCCATGAAGAAGTCTTCTTTGAAGCCCTTTTTCTTCCCAGCTATTTCTTCCCAGCTTTGTCATTTAGCCAGGTTGGACATGGATGTGGCAATTTTATACATTTTTCTTATGGTCATATGACCAGTACATTCTAGTTTGACCTTCAGAAAGTTCTTGGAATATGTCCATCTGTATTTGAGTATTTAGATGAAGACACTGAGATTATGTCAAAGTGGTATGTTTACGTTCTTTCCAAGACTACATGGGGAAGTCTTCAAGTTAAGACTGTGTGAAGTTTATGGTTCTTTAATTTATAAATTGAAGTATAGCTCTTCGTACAATTCTTGTAATTATTATTAAGCATACTGATTGACTATAAATTGCTAGATTCATCAGTGTATCTGGTGCAAACTATGAATAAATATTTATCTTCCATTATGGGTAAACACTCATCATCATTATCCTAGCATGGACAAATGGCTATTGATTTAGGTTTTTATTTTGAGATATATCTTTGAAAAAAGTTGCAAAGGGGTGTATAATGTTTGAAAACTGCAGATAATTTGTATTGAAAAAGCAAAACATTTGATCAGACTGCCTGGAAAATCAAATGGTGTCTAGTAGTAACTTCTTTTGTGTGCATTGGGATTCTAAACTCTTAGAAACTTATTTTAGAGTTAATGCTTTACATTTATTTTGCATTTTAGTGCAGAGCTATAATTGGAGTTGGCTTAGTAACATCTTGAGGTTGCAGAAGTACACTTTGAAATTTTTTCTTTTTGTTTATTTTTCCAAATTTAGGGGCTTATTGCACACGAAAGTGAGAATTTTCATATATGAACATCCATTCTTTGATGGCTTGGTGATTTTTTTCCTTTTATTTCTCTTCCAAAATTTTACTAAAAGTATTGCACTGACTTTTTTAATGGAAAATTTGAGAATATTCTCCTTAGATACACCAACGTGTACCCACGTCCTAATTCTTCACTTGAAGTTTACAGAGCATTGAAGAAGTTATATAATCTTTTCAAAACTTATGCTATATAGAAAATGTGGTATATTAGTATGTTTTAGTAACTGTTTATATAAATCTTAGTGAAGATAAAATGCATTTGTGGAAATAAAATCTAGCATAAAGTTCAACACATTTTATTGTTGAAATTAATCTGAGATGGATTTTCATATCATTAATGAATAAGTTAGAGTAAATTTAAATTTCCCTTCTTACATTATTTCTTATTTTATATGTATATTTGCAATTTTTCTAATTGTTGAATCTGTTACCAAACTTTCTGATTATTTAATACTACAGTTAAGTCGTTCTACTCAGCTATGGACTTTTATTTTATTAAAAAGCAGAAAGCAGAAAATGCTAGAGGATCTTTGAGCAGTCTAATGGCACAGTAAGACATCCTATAACCTTCTATTCCAGTTTATTTTCCATGAGCTATTCCATTTTGACAATACAAAATTTAAATTAGCACCCACTCTATTTTCTTTAACTTGAGCTTTTTGTCTTTCTGAATGTCTATATTATTACAGATGTAAACATTTAATTTATTTTTGCTCTCCAAACAAAAGAAGTGAAAACACATTTCTGTCCTAATCCATTCAGGTTGTTATCACAGGATAACATCTGTTAGGTAACCTGTAATCCACACACATTTATTTCTCACAATTCTAGAGCCTACTAAGTCTAAAATCAAGGTGCTGACATATTTAGTGGCTGGTGAACATCTGCTTCATACAAAGCTGTGTTTTTTCTGTGTTCTCATAAGTATAAAGAGACAAAATTGCTTTCTCTGACTTCTTGTAAGTCCACTAATATCATTCATGAGAGCCCTACCCTTAAGGCCTCATGAAATACCATCACATCAGAGATTAAGCTTCTACATATAAATTTGGGGGAGATACAAATATTGACTATAACATTTTTAATGTTTTCTATGAGACAAGTATTTTCAATGGATTTTAAATAGGTTATGATTTGGGGGCATCACAATAACCTTCTGAAGTAAATATTATGGTTTCTTTTTCTGAAGTATCTTAGTGGTTAATTGATCTAAGAACACTCATTTAATAAGTAGTGAATCCATATTTTACCCAGAGAAGAAAGTCCAGGGTAAGTTTTGTCATCACCATCAGCAGTCTAAGTTCAATTATTTACTCTTCAACACCTTGTTGCTTCTTATGTGATATTGGCAACAGAATGAAAATGTTTCATAGGATTGTTCTAAGATTTAAATAAACAGTATTGTATAATACATTGTAAACTGAAAGGTAAATATTTCTGAAACATCATCAGAGAGAAACTGACATGCATACATGTATGATGGCAATTCATGATATCACAAAGAAGAAACATGAGATTTTCAAGAGAAAGGTGCATTGAGCTAGACTACAAAGATTGCACAAGATAAAATTGACTGGGGCTAGAAAACAACTCAAGTAAATGTAGAATTATTTGTACAAGTCATATTAAAATTTGAATTCCTATTAATAGTGTCAATAAGAATTTGCTACAAAATTAAAATTTATTTTAATAAACACTCATAGGCACTTCACTGATATTCATTCCTTCATAATAATGTTGGGAGGAAGTTATTATTCAGATTCATCATTTTAGAAGCAGGCAACTGAAGTATGAAAGAATGCTGTCAAAGAGAAAAAGCACCAGATATTTGCAAAGGTTAACAAAGCAAATTTTATCAGACCACTACAGCAAAGGAAAGAAGCTCCAGTATAAATTCTGCTCAACTCTGATGGTGACTGGGGTCTTTGAAAGAATAAGAGAGAGTGAGCAAAAGAGGACTATGATAAATGAAAAAAGGAACCAAAAAAAAAAAAAAAAAAAGATTTAGAGCAGGGCTATGGGAACCATAAAGGTAGCTATACAGAAAAGGAAAATAACTGAAAATTGTTTGGCATTATGGATTGGGACAAGTCAATTTGCATTTTGGAAACCTTGCTTTTTTAAATTGAAATAATAGATTTGTAAGTATGTATGTTTCATACATGCAGCTTTATAATCTGATGTGTATATACTACACAATGATCATCATCATGGTCTGGTAAAACTCAGAATTTCAGACAGTGCAGGATTCAGGGAGAGTATCGCTAAACCAAGACAATCTCATTCTAACCTGGACATACGGTAGCCCTAAGTCTAGTTACACCACCAAGCAATCGATCCCTTTACTTTTTTATTTGCCCTCATCCTCTTCCTCTTTGGTAAACACTATTATATGTCAAAATCTAAGGGTTTGATTTTGCTGTGTTCTGTTTGCTCATTAGTTTTGTTTTGCTTTTTATCTTCCACCTGAGCAAAAACATATGTTATTTCTCCATCTAATTCATTTACTTGAACAAAGATTCAGCACAGGTGCTCAGGTAACCAGCAAGGATGAAGTCTTGCGCAGGTGGGGTCAGGATCAAGTTTGATCAGATTGCTTAGCAGTGTTCAAGTGGGTCCTTAGTGCCATGTAGGAGTTCCCACAGCTACCTACTGACAGAACGAGATACCAGTTTCAGCATTTTAGCTCCTGACTGCACTCTGCAATTGAGCATCAAACCTCACTTATTAATGCTTTATGTTTATTCCTTTGTGGACTTTGTGTTCCCACTTAACATATTCAGATGTGTAGACACTCTTTGATGATCCAAAATGTTTCAGAAAATCTCAGGTCTATCTATATGATTGTTTTGGACTTTTGAACTGATCCCTATGAATTTTTTGGCATATTCATGTAACTCACAATAAAAGTTTCTCTTAAAAATTGCATGAGTTGGATGCTGTTCTCACCTGTTTTGCTGTACACTTCAGTCATTCTTGTTGAAACAAGTAAATGTGAAGTAATTGGACTGGTTGACCGTTTTTACCTTAAATGAACAAAATAAAAATCCACCACCAACTTCAACCACAAGACAAAAATATTCTATATTGAACTGACTCTACATTGACCTTGGTGATTCACTTAATTTAACATCTGGTTTAATTAATCTTTTCTTTCATCTGGTTTAATTAATCTTTTCTTTAACCACTCTCTTTCAGCTTGACCATATTATCAGATGGTTTTTATCTGGTTTCATGTTAGTCAAGTTCACAGAACATACATCTAACTTAATGGGCAAAATTTAACTATTCACACACGATTCACTCTAAAGTTTTTCATGAAGAGGAGAGAGTATGAACATGGAAGGGGGGTGATGATAGGGGGAAAGAGAGAGAGAGACAGAGAGACAGATAGAGACAGAGACAGAGAGAGTGGCAGAAAGACATAGAGAGACCGACAAGACCATAAAACATTGGCTTCAAATGTTGCCCAGTCTCAGTCAGGCTGCTTCAGCTTAGTTTCTCTCCCTCAGAAATGTTCAAAGATCTGGCTGAGCTTCACCAACATTTGAGTTTTACCAGTGGGGAAATCAAGTGGCTCACACAGAAGCAACTCTCACTTCAAATAATCAAAAAGCTCTTAGAAGTGCATTGTAATATGATAACAATTTTTTGAAAGGGCAAAGGAATGATAAATTTCATACATTCTGAGGAATTTAAAAAAATGAAATACATGACCCTTAAGAATCTTTGCAGGTGGTGAGACTGGAAATTAAGCAAAACAAAACAAAACTACCCCTAAACCATTTTGGAATATTTTTCAATTCATTATTGAGCAAAATAGAGCAAATATAATAAAATGCAGGTTTTGAAATAGCCTTGAGCCAGGGCTATCCGGCTATGATTGATTTTTGTCATTAGGAACTTTAGTCACTTCAACTTTAAAATACTTTTGTATTCCTCCACATTTATCATCTACAGGCTGATGAAAGGGAGGAGCCGATTTCTGTGCACAAATTAAACCAAACGCTAGAAAAAAACTATATTAAACATTTAAAACACACACACAATCAAAACACTCAGGTTTCCGCACTTCACATCACCTTAATTTCCATCAGCCGTGCAGCTGTGCACTTCCCGCGGTGCAAAGTCTCATGAAGGGTATATTAATTAAGTCATTATGCCCTGAGAGATAGGTATAATTACGAATCTTCTCACTATACTATTTTGAGTTTCTAAAATTCAATAAGTTAGAGGCTGAGTGTTTTATTTTTTTTCAAGATGTCACAGGAGGGCTGAAAAAAAAGTCAACAATAACAACAACAAAAATACATAGAGGGGAAAGACAGTTTGAGAGCACTCTTGCAGAGGACTTGTGTTCTAGTTAGTTCTGTTTGAAAATCACCATCATAAAGAATCACCAGTGGATAGTCATGTATATGCAGATGTTAGAGGAGTATTCCCTTTAAAAAAAAAGGAGCAAATAAAGGCTAGAGAAACTTCCTTTTTTCTATATCACTGGGGTTTAATGCCTCCTTTTGGAAAGGAGAAGGGAAATAGAACAAGATGGTTGACCATCCTCTCAGAACTCTTCATGAAAGTACAATGAAAGGTTATACTTAGTATGCTTGCATAGGAAGATCTGAATTCTGAAAATCATATTCAGCTTGGTAATCCAGAGTTCGCTGTCCTTGCAATGAGAAATTTCAAACAACCAGGTTAAAAAAAATCACGTTTTTTTGTATGGCATATAATTATCTCCTCTCCATAGCTAGATAGAAACCTAGGCTCTTTCAACACAGAGATGGAAAAAATTAAAATCAGAAAGGGGATACTCTAATTAGGGGTAAAAACAAAATCTACTTTAATGCATCCTAGTCAAAGTGTTTTAGAAATCAGCCAATGGATGTTAATAAAGTAACATCTACATGCTGCTGCAGTCAACTTGACGTAATTGCTTTGCAATCGGAAATGAGCTTCCCCCAGATAGCTATCACTGAATTAGAGTATAGAAGTAATTCATTTCCAAGTGTAAAACCTTCTAAAACTTGAGCGATGTGTATCTCTGTATTTTTAATTTAACTTAAAGTTGAGTAACATTATGTATTATCTATGTTCAACCCACATTTATATTTGTATGTGAAATATATTTTGCCACACACTCTTTGCAATATTTATTAATGCTTACCTCTCTCTTAAGAAGAAAATAAATATTTTGAAAGAATACTTAATATTGTTCAAATGTACCCTAAGTCTTTAGCCTGACATTATTCCCCATAAATAAACTTCATTCTATCTCCAGGTCATCACAAACACCTTTCTTTTAGCTAAGTTGCAACTGTCTCTTTGCATGGGTTACTTCATCTTACCTTATTAAAGTTTTCAAATCTATAAAATGGGGTTTTGGACTCCAGAAACTTTAGTTAATCCATGTAAAATGTGTCTTGTATTGTTTTGAAGAAAGAAAGCACTCAATGTTAGCTGTTATTATTTTACCACAAATATTTTTGTATTTTCCAATTATCATAATTTTCCTTATTCTACCTTTTGATTTCTTGCCTTTATCAGTCTTATGTATTCATCAAGCAGTAAGCAGTGTCCTCTCCTCTGTGAAGAAATTCCTGGACTTCTCTGATTCAATCAGCCATATTTGACATCAGAATTAAAAAGTTTACTAAGAATCCTGTCAGTCCTTCCTTATAAAAAAATAAATTAATGTGGCCTCAGTTTTATAGATCTTCAACTAGCCACATGCAGTTTACTTTAACAACTATTACATTCAAATATTGACACTACTATTTTTATATGTTCACTCCATGGGCACTTCAAAAACTCCCTCATTTCCTGACATCTTCTACTATATATTGCTTGTGCCACTTGCTGATAATAATGTTTATAATTATTTTTGTGAACTTGTGTTTTACATTCCAGTTTTTTCTCTCTTCATTTTAATCTGTATCCCATCAGATTTTTATTTCTCCTTCCAATTACAACTAGTCGTAAGGGCTAGCATAGGACTTTTGGTCATTTGTTTGCAAGTTAAATCGCACACTAGGTCATAGGATGCAAGTATTATGGTGATGTGCACCATTTAATATTTGGAAAGGGATGAATGCCTTTCACCATTATCAGTAGAACTTGGTGTAAAAGAACTGCACTATTATCTGAACTATCAAATATCTAAGATCTTAGGCAGTGAGAGTGGTTGGCACCTGGCGCAAAGAAATCTTTCGTGTTTCTACCAGAGATTTATGATAATGGAAACTAAGTCCTGGGTCCCTGCATCTATGGAATTGAAATAGGGAAGAAATGAAAGGTTTTGTTGAGTATGAACTGGGGTTCTTTTAAGCACTAGCAATCAAGCATTTTGTGCCTTGGGCATGCCTAATTTATTGTCCAAAAACAAAAAACATCAGACTTTCTAATTTTGAGGAGTCAAGAAGTGATATCTTAACCCTGTGATTAAAAGGGGAAATATGGAAACCGTTTTTATAACAACACTAAAGATATAGCTGTCAATTCTGTGCACGACTTAGGGATGTGACTCAGTATAGAAGCATTGATACCTACTTTTTCACCCCAACTTAATTGCAGTAGCTATGTTATTAACCCAACTCTAAACCAAGAGCTTTCTTCAGAAAACAAACAACTGATCAATCCATGGACTATGCCTATTTTGACTGATGTCTTGTCTACGCTGAATACCTCTTCCTTCCCACAAGATGTTTTCCTCTTTCCATGTCAGGTTTGCTGCAGATCAACCTAGCAATCATGCAGCCTGGGGACGCGTGGGACTCCACAGTAGATACAGTAAAAGGACTGCCCCCATCCTGACTAAGGCTATGATTTCCTTGAGATTGTAGACAAACTCATCAGCTGGATGAGACAGCAAGTCCACAGAGAAGAAGGCTAAACCAGGGATGTTTACCGAGGGAGGATTTACAGGTTTGACTTGGCTGCACGGCTGTAAGACAGAGCTGCTTTAGGTATATGACACAGGTATTTTATCATTATTTGTTCTGGCTACCCAGGGACCATAAGAAAAAAGACTGGCAAGCAATCAAGAGATTTTTCTGACAGCTGAGAAGACATATGTGAGTATAAAAAGACTGGTTGAGATAGTCTTCACAAGATACTTAATATACTGTATATCTTTACACAGAGCCCAATGGAGGTTCACTAATGCTGCTTTGATTTTTCAAGTAACCTCTGCAGAAAATCTTTCCATTCTTTGGGGAACCCTTTATCTGCATGAAAAACAGCTCCTGTATAGGTGATACTCATATAGGACATAGACACACAATCTCCACTTGGACTCATTAATCATTTTTATTATGGCCAAATTATTCAAAGCTATAAAATATAATGAAAAAAAAATCTTGTTAATACTAAAACGTCCAAGAGAGTACTTAGGGAAATTAAATAGACTGGAAAACATATGTTAGATGTCTTCCAAATTAGAATTTGTAAATAAATGATTCTGGTTTAATCACATAGCAATTTACAGGGATGTTTTTTGTAAAAATGAGCACATCACTGTCTCTGACAAGAATTTGATACAGACTGAGCTATTTGGCTTGCTGCATGAGTAGTTTTAGAGTTTTTATTTATCATTAATCTTTTTAAACACTTAGTTTATTATTTTATTCAAGAATTCTGTTTTTAAATCAATTACACTGTGGATTTGAAATACAGTTCAATGTCTAAAGTTGGGAAATCTATTATGAGTCTTCAAACCGACACTTCTCCATGGTCCTGATAATATTACATATTCCATTGCTTAATAGCAGACAGATTCTCACTTCATGAACAACGTGTACAGTCTGTGACTAAAATTTTATGCAGCTATTTTGTAGCTTTATTGGTTTTGATGGAAAAGGTAAGTCAAAGATATAACTGATTTTAGGTACTGGGGCACACGGAAAAGGGTAGAAACTCTGATTCCACTGTTGGCTTGTACATGAATCCTTTCAAATAAGGTCATGAGTGCTGAGTGTGGGTCTCAAGTGGTGATAGACATTTACATGGGAGGGAGAGGTTGGAAACGGGTAAGTACTATACGGATTTATTGTTGTGGCAGCACGCTAATATTAATAAAAATGTATTTGTCCATTCTTTTAAAGTACATGACTATCTTTTCTTCATTTTACCCTCAGCTACATAGAATGATAAAACTAGATTTAGTAGAATAAAGCACTAGTGGAAAGGACATGAGCAATTTCTCAATCATCTCAAAAAAAAGTGTTTTCCTTTGCACTTTGACACTTTATCTTTCCCTTGGTCTGAAACCTAGATGTCACAATTACTCCGTTCCCACCTCATATATGAATATAATTATTTTTCAGAAATAAAGTGGAAGGAATCTGGAAAACTTCATAACTTTTTGAAGCAAAACTGGCAAGCTGACTTGGAAAAATTAGATTGCCATATTCAGGACCTAGGAATCTATTTCAAGTACTCTATTTTGAGATCTTTGAGATCTTTCTTTTTCTCCTCTTTTTTTTTCTTTGCTTTTTTTTTTTTTTTTTTAAGTTTTGCTGTAGATTATACTCGAACTAGTAAAAGTCACTCAATTTAAGATAACTATAATATTGTTCAGCCTGATAAGGAGCATTTAAATTGAACATCCTTTAGATACCTCTTGAGAGTATGACTCTTGGATACCTAAAAGAGACCCTAGGAATCTCTACCCTCAGCACCAGGCTTTTGTGTAGCGAGTCCTACGTCTCTTGCGGAGAGAAGGCAGTTGTGAGTCCTGGGTCTGTTTTTTTACAGTTTAGTCTTAGTTATCCAAACTACTTACCTTTTCTCTGCTTTTCTTTTTCTGACTTGTCTGAAAACATAGACAGAGGGAATGAATATTCACTTTCTTTCCTCATGGCCTTAGTCCTCTCTCTCGGTTTGATAGTCATTCATGTATTTTACAAAAGGACTGTCAGAGACAATAAAAACGGACCTTAGGAAAAACCTCTTTTCAAATACAGGGTCCTGTGTTTAAATGTGGCTTATCACTCAAACTTTAGATTTTGTCAAATGTCCCTTCTACTGTATTTGTTCAAATATATATCACGTAGCTATGATAGTAAATGTTCTCTTGCCATGGAGTGAAATATCTATCAAAAAACACTTGATATTACAAGTCAGGATATGGAGTAGGTGAGATAAAATCACGATAGCATTAGTATTTGTATCAAAACTCTTTAATTCTTTAGTGGGAAGAAATTATAGAAAGTTTGAACTATCAAATCAAGACATAGTTTGACAATGGAAGAATACTAAATGTGAACTAGTTATATGGAATGCTTATTTCTTGACATTTTGATTCCTACTCTCTTTTCACAAAATATGCAAGCAATGAATAGCCAGATAGGAATCATGGTTCTCTTAAGTTCTATATTTTTCAAATTTGCTGTTGGAGTGTTTAGGGTTTTTATAGCTTCCTTCTTGCTTTTCTACATGTAAATTAAGTCCGGATTCCCCTCAGCCTCCTACCTCAATATGATATTAATAAGGATAGTCGGAGAGAAAGATCTCTGCCAAGTAAATGATATGTCACTTATTCTATGTCCAAATTCTTTTTTTTCCTCCTCCACTTACCTACTACTATCAAAATATTATCGTGTTATTATGATATATTGACAACCCAAATTAATGTGAAAGGAAAAACACACAAGAATAAAAATAATTATCAGTCGCTTCATCTTTATTACTTTTGAATGTATTTATCTGTGTACATGTGTTAAAAAATACATACATACACATGACTTGAATCAAATGCTTTTGCTTTTGAGGTTAAAGAACTGTGAAAATGACTCAATGTGAATGTGCCCATGAGGGAATCTATACAGAAATTCACTGATAGGGAAAGCACAGCACAGACATGCTTCAAAGACAAAGCAGTGAGGAACTAAATTGGTACTTTCAGGTTGAATAGAAACAGAAGGAACACTACACTAGGGCGAAAAGGAAATAAATGTGCACTAGACAAAATATTGAGTTAATCTTCCAGTGATGTTCTTTATTTAGAAATGTGGTATAACATTAAAATACATACGAAACTCAAACATTGATATTTAGGAGTTGGTTTGCCATAATAGACATGAAGATCGTACTCTAAATTCACAGGATTAACAACTTTTGACGATAATCCATTCCAAGGCCAATTTCTGTGAAATAACAAGATCTGCTACAGCAGACAGACCCTGAAGTTCCAGTAGATGGATGTCACAAAGACTAAATTCTTATTTACATCACTTTTAAAATGAGGTGTTCTGAAGATAATTAGGTCATTACAATGACATTGATGCCAAATTGTTCTTGAGAAATTGTTCTAAATATTAACCATTTGGTTAAATAATGTATTAATCACTCATTGTTTGTCATCTACTACTATGTTACAGAATAAATGGGGACACATTCTAGTGGCCCAGGTAGCTAAGATGGCTAAGGTGCAGGCCCTGTAAAGCCTGCAGACTGGGATTTGAGACCAGGGACCAGGAATAAAAATTAAAAAAAAAAAAAAAATTAAATAAATAAAATAATAGATAACTAAATAAAATGTGGTTAAAATAAAGGTATTACATTCTCATTTATACTTTCTCATACGTATTCATCAAATACATAACAATTTTCAGATTTTCCCTACTTTTTATGATCATTACTTCCACTCTGAATATAATATTGGAGTAGAGGAAATTACGTGCTTAATTACAGGGAATGCACCAGAACAAATTCGATGCTTTGAACAAATATACACCAGTAAGAAAACCAGAGTTGAGTAATCTGCAAATCCTTGGAAAATTAGATACTTTCTAATAATAACAATTGTTTTGCTCAGACTCAAAAACATTCAATAAAATTACATACTGAACAGAAGATAAAAAGTGAATGGAAAGGTAGTCTGAAGTTATAAAATAGTGTTAAGGCCTTTTCTGTGTCCACCTGCTTCTCTCTATCAAGTGCATGTTCCTTCCAGGCCTGATGTTCATGGATTACTTAGTGAGTGACCTGTGATGGAGAATGTATTCGCCTTATTTTTTTCAGCCTGTCATCTAGTTAAAGTACTGGGAAGTCTTCTGGTCTATAGTTTATAGAAAGAAACTGCACACATCACTTTCAGGGTTAGCATTAAAATCAAAGCCAACTGAGAACAACAAAAGCCAACTTGGATACTTTAGCTCTCACTGTTCATGCCAAGGCATAAGTAGATATTTAATTTGGGACAGCATAATGGAGGGAGGAAGGAAGTGGCCTTAATTCCAAAGTCATTGCGTGAAGAAGGAAAGCAGTCCCAGATGAAAGTGATGTAAACAAGAATGTAGCCTTTGTGATATCCACCTATTGGAAATTCAGGGTCTGTCTGCAGTAGTAGCTCATTAATGTGACTTTACGGAAATTGGCCCTGAGAATGGATTATTGTCAAAAGTTAATCCTGTGATATGTTGCATTGCTTTGTTATCAAGGGAAGGGCAGTGAAAAATGTCTTAGAGACTTGGAAGTGTGGCAAATATTTGATACAGCAACTCAGAGCAACATTCAGGCTAGAAATCTGACTGGCCCTTTCAAACTTCCCTGTGGCAGCATTAAGAGAGAGAACTGAGTGAGAATGTGGTGATGAAATGTGAGAATTTTTGATAGCTCTGAAATAAACTGTACAGCTCACTATTAGCACTAGATAGAAATTTAGATCAATAAATTGGAAGCTCATCAAGGGGTAAGAGAAAATATATTGCTAAAAATGATTTAAAGTCTTTGACAATTAGAAAAAAAACAAAACAAATATTCTTTTAAAATGTCATTTTAGACATTAGAAAGCTATCAAAACTGGAGGGGGTTTAGAAACAAGGATCCTGGCAACAAGGAAAACACTTAATAGTATGCATTTCTTCCATCCCCTAAACTTTATTCCACTCAAGGCATTTGCAAATTCATACACTGGAGTCTAAAAGCTCAAATCAAGTCGCTTTTCAGACTGAGAAACCGAGTAAAGTTGGTAGCAATGCTAGTAGAGCAAAAATTTGAAATCAGAATAATTGCGTCAAGATTTGAAGGGTGAGGATACTAGAAATCGTGGAAGCATAAAGAAACATACACAAATGTAGCACATGTTTCTTCTAGGAAGAAGTTGACTCATAGTTGCTTGCAGAGCCTGTGGCTATCGGGTCGGGGCTGGGAGGCAGGGGGCACAGGAAGGAAGGCTTTAACCAGGTGGGAGTAAACGCCACTAGAACACTGGTGGCGGGTACGATGTGAAATGCACACAGATTGAAGCATGAATCTAACATCCTAAAACACACATCTGATGTTAACAAAACAAATAGCAAGACAATTTTAAAAAGCAATTAAATCAAAAAAGAAAAGAAAAGAAAAGAAATGTGATCTCTGTGAGTGACCAAGAATGGCCAGCACCCTCTACTCACAGGCTAGGGTGGTTTTGCATTTCATTCCTTCAGTTAGATGCAGCAGCAACAGCAGGTTGAATGAGGTTGTAGGAAAACCCTAAAGCTGGGTGCTGTATTTTTCCTCTCTATTTGTGCCAAGATATGTCAGGAGGCAGCTGTAAAAGACCCTGGCCATTATGCTAAGTGAAATAAGGCAGGCAGAAAAGGACAAATACTGCAAAACATCAATGCTAAGTGTAAGCTAAAATAAAATAAATAACCAAATACATAGAAATAGAGAGTAGAAATGTGATGGCCAGTGTCTGGGGCATGGAAAAAATAGGGAGAGGTTGGTAAGAGGGTACAAACTTTCAGCTATAATGTGATGAATAAGGTCTGGAGAAATAAATGGAAAATGTGGTAGCTATAATTAATGACATGAAATTGTATAATTGAAATTTTCTGAGAGTAAAACTTAAATGGGGTAAATTCTCTCACTATATATATATATATATATATACATATATATGTACATACACATAAATATATATACACAGATACAATTTTATGTTAGTTATACCACAATAGAGCTAATTTTTAAAATAGAGATTGCTTATAAAGAGGTGAAGTGCAAGTTCTCTTGTGTTAGACATAACCAAGAATTAAAATTCAGAGGTGATCTAAACATGAGGGAAGTCTCTGGTCATCACAACCTTGATTTGATATTTGGATGGGCCATCAAATTCTTTGGAAAAAGGAAAATTAATTTAAGGTGAAAAACACGCAGACTTCACAATGATTATTTTTACACACTGAATCATTTGCCCTTGTATTTGACCTCATATGTTAGAGAACTGCCTAGACCTACCTATGGATGAAATCAACTGACAAAAAGAAAAGAAGAACCTTGTTAAGGACATAAAATTATCAAAAAGAGGATGAATATTCTTTTCTATCATTGATAATGAATAGAGTGTGGAAATTAAAAATATTAGACCTCATGAAATGATTGTTTTCTAATTGTTTTCTTTTTCATTTATTCCATAACAGATAGCAAGAGAGAAACTCATACCTAAAATTGGTAAGAATTAATAAGAATATATGTTAATATATGTGTGCCTTAATGTTTGTAGTGTATTAAGTCCAGCGATGCTTGAAGAAAATATGAATAGGAATGTATGACCTTAGAGTTCATTCTTACTCCCATGAGTCAAAAGAATTATTTATAATACTATGAAGGAGTCATCATTTTAAATGTAGCTAATGTGTCTCTGGAAACATTGCTATTGCAGATGGTTAGGAGTTCCTTTTCCTATTTGTAATAATAGCAGTGAGTGTAATGCAATTCATCAGAGACATTCCATGAGACAGGAAAAAGTGCTGACTGCAGCCAAATGGAACGAGGAGATAAAGGACACCAGCGTAGCATGGGAAAGGAATCCTAAGAAAATTAATGTGTCCCCAAAGGGCTATCTGCTACTAAATAATAAACATGATTTGAGCAAAAATGAAAGCAAATGAATGTGACTAAATGGCAAAAGTTAATCAAAACAATTCTACTCAATGGTGAAAGACATCAACTTAAGAGGCAAGGAAATATATAGAATAAAAATATGGGAGTACAAAAAGACTCTTAAATGAAAGATCTTATTCTCCCTACATTTGCAAATGTGTACCACCTTCAAAAACTTCCTCAATTCCCACTTCTTCCAGGAATCCTTCCGAGGAAACTCAAACTCACTTTAACTCAGTTTTTCTTGCTTGGATCATGCAGGGGACAAATAGATTCTGCATGTGAGTCTCTTAAGGATGGACTCAGGGATATTAGGGCAGAAGGAAGGAGTAATCTTATTTTTTGCTTCATGAAACTCTGTGTCTTCTCTATAAATGGCAAATGAATTTTTCCAGTTTCTCAGAACATAAAAGCTGAAGTTATCCTTGACTCTCCTTTTTTTAAATGAGCCTTACTTTTGGGGTGTTTTACATTTACAAAACAAGCAAAAACCTGTGAACATAGTACATAGGGTTCCCCATATAGTCTGCTGCCTAGCTTCCTCTGTTATTAATAGCTTACATTATATCATAACAATTAATGAACCAATATTGATACATTTCTGTTAATGAAAGACTGTATCTGATTCAGATTTCTTAAAGATGCATTTATTTATTTGTTTGCTTGTTTGTTTATTTAGAGAAAGAAGTCAGTCAGCAGGAATGAAAGGCAGTAGGAAGGCAGACAGCCAAGTAGAGAGAGAAGGAAGAAGGGTTTATTAATTCAATTTAGCTGTTCACATTGGATGTTTCCTCTGGTCCTTGGCCATGAACCTGAGGGCTTTATATGGATTATGTCATTTGGAGCCACAGACTTAACCACTGAGCCACCAGGGTGTGTCAAATTTCTTAACTTTTATCTAATGCCCTTTGTTCGTTTTTTTTTCTGGAATTATCCAAGAATCCACTGAATGTCATGCCTCCTTAGTATCTTTTCATGCCTTTGCCTATTTTTCAGACTTGCATTGTTTTAGTTTTGTGGAGTCATAGTTAGGTACTTTCTGGGATGTTTCTCTACTAGAATTTATCTGTTTTTCTCCTGATTAGACTGGGTTTATGAGTTTGGGAGACGACACAGAGGTAATTCTTTATTTTCATCACAGTATGTCCTTGACTCTTCTTTGTCTCACAGAACACTCAATCCATTAGTAAATTCCATTGACTTTGCCTCTGGAGAATTTCCAGAATCTAATCAATTAGCAACATTCTACAATTACCTCCCTTATTCATGTTCTCATCATCTTTATATATCCTCTTGGATGATTTTAGTAGCTTCTTAATTGATCTCCCTTCTTTCACCTCTTTCCCCACAGGGAAGCCAGACATAGTTTTTTGAAATGTTGTCATTTCAGTCCTTAACTCAAATATTGTGGTGAATTTCCATCTCACTCAAAGTAAAGTTTCTACATTCTGTTCAGTGGGTTGTAGGGCCCTACAGGATCTAGCCCTGGACAGAAGTCATATCACATTGCCTAACAGTTCATACCCACAATTGCCTTCTTTTCCTACTTAAGTAATTGCAAATAGGTGACTGATTCATTACTAACAGGCATGTCTTCTTGTCATTTCCCAAGGAGGCATGGGATTGCCAATGAGATATTAGATTCTGATATCATTGCTCCTTTTACGTAAGATTTACTGAGGCAGTTCATCAGCTAAAGTTAAAAGTAATATGCATAAACTGTAAATGCTAAACTATGAAGATTCCAATCTTAGTTTGAGTCTCATACACCATAAAATCATTTTGGTCTTGATTGTTTGAGTCCTATACACCACAGAATAATGTATATAATCTATTCTCCTTTATCAAGGGTCTATGAAAATAATCCACTAAAAGGGCTCCCATACCAACGCTAATATCTGTAATAAATAAGAATCATCATCATAATTTTGACAATGAACCAATTACAGTGCTAACCTGTTTATATGTACCATATTTACTCTAAGACACCCCAATGGAATATTTTTGCATGTATTATTAAACACACACTCTTTATCCTTGTGGATATATGAGTTGACTCCTCTCCAAGCTCACTTTCTTTCATTCTTCTCCTTACACCTATTTTTCAGCCTACTGGTTTTTTTATGCGAACTCACCACATTTCTCACTCTTCCTGGAATGCTCTTTCATGGAAGTTGGTATAACTTACATTATCACATTCCATGTAGGTCTCTACTCAAAATCATCTTCTCACACTCTTTCCCTGCCCACTTTCATATAACTGTTCCTACTCTCCTAGATCACCTAGTAATAAGTCAGTAGGTGACAGAGCTAGAATTTTATCTGGGTCTCAACAATACCATATTCATATCTGTGCCAATCACTATACAGTCAATGCTTTGTCTCCTCAAAGGTAATATTTTTGCCCCACCATTCAAAGGTTTTCTTACTCTAAGGTGGTTCCTTCCCTTGAAGTTTCCCTAGAAGACTTCTGTTTTCCTCACCACCATAAACCACTCATTTCAACTGTGAATGTGTATGAAGTCATCATCTTTGGAAGTAACCTTCCCTTGTTAAGATCTACTAAGATTAATGTTCGCAGTTAACTTGCGGGGATTATCAAGAACTATCTTAGGCAGTAGCTCTTTATAGTTACTCTAACCCTTATTAGATGAGAGGTTTATTGATAAGAGGGGCATGGCTTACATACACATAACTTTCTCGTTGCCAGAAATTGTTTTTAAATATAGTGATCGTTTATTCATATCAATTAATTTACAAGCTTTATGTAATTATGTGAAATACTCCAAAATATATTTTAAGGGAAAAAAAACAATGTATACAATAACGAACATAATATGTTAAAACTGAATTAAAAAGAGCACATATATTAATATTTTCATATACATGCATTTAATTTTTACAGACACACATGAATATAAAAATGTAATGCTCATCTGGGTTTGGGAAGATCTGTTCATGTAGTAGAAACAGACATGGGAGAATCATTTTTTCTTTTTTTCTTGAGTCTTTAGCATGGTGATATCAAAATAAATAATAAAATAAGTAAGAAAGACAAATATAGGAAAAACATATCAAGGAGAAAGTACCTTAACTTATTTTGTAAGTTGAGATATAGATGATGGAAGACTTTGACTTTAAATTTGTACACTTCTCTGTAATTGGATCCTTTTTTAAGTCATATAATACTTTCATCATTAAAATGATCACCTTTAAAAATACATCTGACATTTATATTGACCAGCCAAAAAGACTGAAGATGACCAAATTTGTGCAGTATCTAACTTCAAAGAAGATAATCAACGGTCTGCGTTCTTTGAACTTCTGTAGTTTTTTAACCTATATTTGGATAAGCAAGTGGCAATTCTTCTGTACCTAAATTTCTATTTATTGACTCATTTGTTTGTTTCAGTGTATTAGTTGACTATCAGTGCTGTAAAAATTTTCTTCAAATTTAGTAACTGAAAACAGTGCCCCTTTATTATCTCACAGTTCCACATACAGCATAGTTCACTGCTTCTGCTTCTTCAACTTGGAATCACAAAAGCTGAAATCAAGGACTCAATAAGGCTTCATTCATCACTGGAGACTCTGGGAAAGCATTTGCTCACAGATTCATTAAGGTTGTTGGCAGTATTAAGTCTTCTTTCCCTGTATGGCTGTCACCTGGGGATTGTGCTTAATTCTTGATAATCCCATATATCTTGGCTTGTGGCCTGTAGAGATAACGGTCAAGTTCTTCTACCAATTGCTTCTTCTGCAACTGTCTGACTGCAGCTTGAAAAATGCCTCTGCATCTATGAACTCTTGTGATTTTATTGGGTCCACCTAGATAATCCAGAATAATATCATTTTAAAGTCTCTAACCTTAATCACATCTACAAAGTCCCTTTGCTATGTAACGTAACATACTCAGAAATTCTGGGAATTAGTATGTGGGCATACTTAGTAGGAGGAGCAGAATATTACTTTTTCTATCTCCTTCATGTAATCCTTGTGATTTCACTAGGAAGCTCATCATATCCGAGCAATATAGGAAAAGGGACTTCATTTCTGAAACAATAATGTGCAATAATAAGTAAAGTGTTCTATGTAAATGACAATATAATGTGGGATTAAAATGATAGTAAGTATTGGGCCTTTGGTTTCTCTAAGTTGTTTCCTCTACATTTGTTATTATGTGTATCAATGCTAAAGCGTTAATTAAACAATCAATATTATAATTTCACCTTTGCACTGAGTGGCAATGCTTTTAATTTAACTTCCTGAGCCACCATTATTTTCAACTCTATTTGCTGTGGAAACAAACAAAAAAAAAAAAACAATGCGATGATTGGTTGAAAACTCAGGCAAATTTTTAAAAAAACCATACTTTGTGTTTAAATGTCTCTTCTTGGGCATCTGTATTATATAATGTATTCTAAAGCCTGCCTCAGAACTTTTATTCCATTGCAAATATGAGTGTTGACTCACTTTCTAAATTTTTTTCTAATCATGTAAGTCTCTTTTAAATGTTAGACTCATAATAATATATTCAACAGTCTTCAATTTATTATCATCAGAAAATTTCTAAACATTGTTTTCTTCCACTTTTAGATCATTAATTAAAATGTTTTTGGTGATTGAACATGTACCTGCCTCATCACACCTCATTAAGAACCTCCTGGCACCAGAGACTTTGGGTTGTTTATCAGTTTCAATTGGCCTTAGTCCCTCAGCCCACTTTGCCACATAGGAGAGCCTCATCAACTCTGACTGCAATTAAAGTCATATACCAGACTTTGAGATATTCTCAAAGACCACTACAGACTTCCAGAGTAAAAACAGTGAACTCAGCACCCTATGAGTAAAAATTAGATACTTTGATAACCTTGAGTTAGACTTCAACCCCATAACACTATATTCCAGAGTAAGTCTGAGATAGGAAGTGTATGGAGAGGGCAAATGTGATTGGGAAATATTTAAGTAATGATTCCAAATCATTGGAATGATTTGGAAATGGAATGGCTGTAGAAAATAAAGGTGACATTCAAGTTATAATTTGTTAGTTTCAATAACTAGATGAGTAGTGGTGCCATGCACTTAAAGATAAAGGAAAGTATAGCTATTCATGTGTGTGTGTGTGTGTGTGTGTGTGTGTGTGTGTGTGTGTGTGTGTGTGTGCATCTGTGTATGTCTGTGTGTGGTGAGAAGGATGAGGAGTTATGAGATATTTTGATATGTCATGTCTCAAGAATATCTAATGGTGACATCCAGTAGTCAATATATAGGTATGAAATTCAAGAGAGTAGTCTGAGTTAAATATGAATTCCATCATTCTACATATATTAGTGAATAGTATGCATGCTGATAACTTTCCTGTATATCATGAAAAAGGAAGAATGTATCAGAAAGAATCGAGAACTGCGATGGAGATTATACCTTATTTTGTAGGTATAATGTGCACCCACTTTTTGACCCAAACTTTCAGCAAAAAAACTCTTTTGTTTTAAATCAGTGTTTTATTTGTTCATATTTAACTCCTTGTTTTTGTATTATAAATGAAGGTCTGCATGCATTTTTAACATATTGTGTTATAAGAAATTTTATATAACAAATAATTGCTAAACACAAGAACAGGTACAAGGTATTAGAAGCTTTTCTTTCATGACTCCACAGTCTGAGTTCACTCTCTGTGGGAGGAGGTCCACAGTGTCTCTTGGCAGCTCTGTGGCCATGCCCTTTAGACTATTTAATAACTGTTAGCTTAAAGTTTGCGTTGTCTGTATTTTTGTCAAAATATCAGCTAGATTGCTAGCTCCCACCTGAAGTATCTGAAAAGAAATGTGGTGCTGTTCACACTATGGTAATAAAGTCAGCATCACCTATCTAATCAAGCCAGTCACTCTGTGGACAAGAATATGTTCCTCTTCCTTTAATTTCAGTTTCATTTCAAGTTTGTCTTAAGTTCAAATAAACCTAGTATCATATTCCAGGGTATTATTTTGCATGTGGATATGATTATTGATTCTTAGAGTTGCATTTTTAACTTATAAGCATGTAATAAAATAATTAAAACAGTTATACAGATATGGAATTGATTCTACCCATGTAAAATGTGCATCCTTACTTTTCCCTCACAAATTTGGGCAAAAGAAAGTGTGCATTGCACACGGCAATAACCAGTATATATATTAGAGGTGCAAATCTAAAAACCGCTGTGTAAGTAAACAGTAATTTCAAGATGATGAGAATGCTCATCAACAGTTAACTGATGTCATTTAAGCTGAACCATGATGTATTATACTCTGATTAAAGCTTTCTTTATGGTTTTCGAGCAAATTTGAATATAGAAAATGAATATAGTACAGAGGGATGATTCTGAAATTATGTATGACTGGGATGGACTCCGGACTGTCGCCTAGGATGTGGCATTGAGCAGGTTACTGAACTGTTCTGAGTCCCAATATGTCTTATCCAGAGAATGACGTATCTCCACGGAACAGAGAGGTTTTCTGGGGATATCATCTGCTAAGTAACAAAAAGTGCTCCAAAACAAGTTTATGCTAAGTGCATTCTAAGTAGAACGTGGGTCATATCTGTCCATTTCTCTAGCCTCAGTTTCCATAGCACTGGTTTTTTGTATAGAAGGTGTTCTATCTTCTTTATTTAATTAACAAGCAGAGGGTGCTCCTTTTCAATCACTAACATTGTATGGACCTGTGCAATGTCTTGTTGTGGTAGATTTTAATCACCATATAATACTCGTTGAGATGTTTAGAGAAATAGGATTTCCAGAATTTAATCTTTAAACTGGAGGAAGGTTGGTAATTTAGTAATGAGATGATTTATGCAGTTGTATTAGCAATGGAAACTTATTTCAGAGTTACAGATGCATTTCAATTCAAATTATTTAGCCACAATTTATTGAGTTACTTGTATGTTTAAAAACATGGGCCAGATATTGCTTGAGACAGAAAGAAAAGACAGGAAATCAAGAAATCTGCAATTTATCTAATAAAAATAAGATGACTTGCTTTTACCAAAACTTAAGAAAGTAGACCAGGGGATCTTGTCACGCAGAGTAAAGATATCAATCAACCCCTCATCTTTTCAGATTAAGAGAGTGAGACTGTCCTGGTGAGCAAAGAAAAATGTAACACCCCAGTCAAAATAAAGCAATCCTTGCATAGTCCTTTTTATTTTACACCATCTCTTTCTCTTGGATCCTTTTACTTAATCTTTACAATCATTTTGAAAAGTAACATATTTTTCACTCGTGCCTAGACTTATTTGCTAGCCTTGATGTAAATGTTCTGTTCAGTCTGTGCCTTGATTGTGGTAGCTGGTCTTATAAATTATTTACTATCATTTGATAGAGGAATGTGAAAAACCATACAAAATTTCATTTTGATAGATGGAGGATTATGAAATTAAAACTGAATAACATTAATAACTTTTCCACATGAAGATGTTTTTATATTTTATCGTCTATTTTTCTGTATTATGAAATACATGCTTACTAAGGAAATTTTTTAAAGAAAGAACTAAAGACAGAAGAAAAGCACTATCAAATATTTTGCAAACATAGATAAACTTGCAGTCCTCAAGGATTAACAAAAGAAACGCTCATCTCTCTTCTGGAGATCCCAAAATGAAATTTCTTATTGAGCTTTCTTCCAAGTTTGATTCAAAGACCCAAATGGCACTGTCTTGCTGTGTTTTCAAGGTAACAGAACAAAGGCAAAAGACAAACAACCAGTAGAATATGCTTGGGAGGTTTTATGAGCAAAGATTGTAATGCTAGGCTTGGCTTTAGTTTATATTTCTTTGGTTACACCAGAGAACATGCCTATCCTACCGCTAATCTTCAGCTCCCTGAAGGATTGTCATAATTTGCTCAATACAGCACCACATAGATCCTCAGTTGATTCAGGAAATGATCAGCCACAAAGAACTAACTATCTGTCTTTTAGAGGAAACAGCATTTTATGTTTTTGAAATTCCCCCAAACTGCTCACTAACCCCTTACAACCAAAAAATAATTTCCAAAAGTTCCAAAAGAAAAATCAGAAAGACTTCCTGTCTTCTAAATTCCAGTTTTCCAATTAGAAACTGTTTCTGTGTTTATTCCCTTTATATTATACACTAAATAAATGTTTCCATGCCCCCCACCCCAATTGGAAGCCCTAACCTCAAATTAAGAGGCATATGGAGGTGAAGTCTTTGGGAGCTAGTTAGGTTTATTTGAGGTTAGGAGGTTAGACTTCCATGATGGAATTAAGATGAATGCCTTTATAAGAAAAAACACCAGACTTGCTTCCTCATTCTCTGGCCATGAACACACTTTGTGGAAAGACCCTGTGAGCACACAGCAAGAAGGCAGGGTCTGCAAGCCAGGAAATGTGCTCTCACCAGCATCTGAATCTGCCAGCATCTTGATCTCTAACATCCATGCTCTAGTACTATGAGAAATAACTGACTGTTGTTTAAATAACTGTCTATAATATTTCATTACATCATTTTTAAATGACTAAGACACTGAACACCACTCTCCTTTAAAACAATGTTGAACTCAAGTGATGAAGATGAGTTCTCTTATACCACAAATTCTTGTGATAAATGCTTCTTGCTAATTTTGTCTAGAATTTGGCATTTTTTTTTGATAGAACTCAGTTATATGAATTTCATCGAACTTGAAGGAAGATTTAAATCTTTTGTCTAGTTCAGTCAGTCCACAATGAAGAAAAATCAATTTGATCAGAAGATAGTTCTGTTATGTAAATCAAAGAGGTGCTGGTAGATGATACTTATTATAGCAATATTTTTAATAACAAAACCTGCAGATTAACTTAATATTTCTTTTGAAACACACCCTTCTTTTGAATTCTATGACACAATACTTGCTTTTTTTTTTTTTTTTTTTTAGGTCCTTGACAGGCCCATCTTCCTTACATTCTTCATCAAATGTTGGGTTCTGGCCTCAGTAATCTTTTCCCAAAGAACCCATTCTTTCAGGCAATCTAGTTGGCTTTTTCAATTTCAATTCTGGTCCAAACTTTAATGATTTTCAATTATTATTCAACTCAAATATATCTCTTGAATTTTAGACTGATATCTTCAGTTCCTCTAGCAAACAAATCTGAAAAGTTCCACACTGAATTTATTTTTAGAAATTGAAAAAATAGTGACTGTGACCAATCCACACCATGAAATACACCATTTTCCTTAGATGCTTTGTTTTGTTTTAGGTTTTTTTGAACTGTTTTTTTTTTTAACAAGTCAGAAACCTGAGCCCCACTATAACACATTCTCTCTAGCACATTTCTTAGTAAATGAACCTCCAACTTGTCAATCTGACCAGTCTAATCCCTTTTTAATTATGTGCTTTTTTTCCCCAACCCTAATGCTTTTTTGGTTTAAATCTGTATACCCCACCATCATCTTTATTAAGGACTACTGCAGAATTTTTATCAATTGGTCTCCCTTCAGACCTATCCATCTCTCACTATTAATCCTTGCACTAAAATCAGAAGAATATCAATAAAATATAAAGAGATAGACTATTTTGTTGTAGGTGTGATTTCTATCAGCAGAACAATGCTTTTGCAGTCAATAGCTGATACCCTCACAGCATAAGTATGCGAATAACCCTCCCCTTGTGACATCATTACCAGCGCCATCTTCAACTGTGTGGTGTTTCTTGACATGACAGAATCTAGAAGAGAAAGATAGTGAGGGCGAAGGGAGGACCGCTAATGCCAATCCTAATATTAACTTAATGAGTAATATAAAACTGACCTGGGCATTTGTACACTTACCGAAGATAATATACTTGAAAATGAGTTCTCACGGTGTTTCTCAGCTTTACAATCCTTGGAATTAGGGTCACTAGCCACCAGTATCTTGAGTATATTATTCATTTTAATTGTTTCTCATTTGACTTTCATAATATTTTAACTTATTACTAGAAACAGGAACCTTACACAAAGGGAAAGGCTTTACTTGTGGCCTAGTTGCAAATCCTCTTGATAAGCCTCCTGACTCAGTATTACTCATTTATGTGAGGGTGTTTGTGGAAAATTGCTTTAACGGGACATGGGAACAAGTTAATCAAAGTAGCCCTCAGGCAGCACTGAAGCAAAGTAAAGTTATAGAACTGTGAGGTTTGGGATTCTGGAAGAAAATTCTGTTCCTTACAATTTTACTCTTTCCCCATATTCAGTATTTGAAGTAGTTATCAGATGTATTGTGTTTTAGGCCAATAACTGGGAACAAAAATAACAATTAAACCTGTCTTTTATGTTAGTGAAGAGAATTGAGATCAGAGAGTAGAAAAGATAAAAAGGAGAGGTTCAAAATACTGAAGCTAAAATAGAAAACTTCAAATATGGTTTACTTAACCAGTCACGGAATTATTATTTTTATTTAGCATATACAGTTTTTATTATACACAATCAGTTTTTTTTAAAGATTCATAATCTAGTTTCTGAAGGTCTAGACACAGGTTAGATGAGTCACAAAGCCACAGCATCCCATGAGGCTGTTATTAGGTGACATCTGGCTGTGGTCTCACCTGAAGCTTAAGGTCTTCTTTTAAGATCACATGATTTTTGGCAGATTCACTTCCTTGCACTTGTAGAAATAAGGACAAGCTTCTTCCAGGACAGCAGGAGATCCTTTCATGCTTCTGGACTCATTTTTTTAAGAGTTCATCTGAGTAGGCTCTACCTACCCAGGATGTTCTTTCTTTGATTGCCTTGATAACTGATTCAGCTTTTAATTACATTTACAACATCCCTTCTCCTTTTTAATATAAAATAACTACCAAGGGAGTTATAATCCCATCATATTCACAACATTTTAGATTCCTTTGGATAGTTTAGTAAAATAGTTAGCAAATAGATGATTAAGAGTAATTGTCTTGAATCAGACATCTTGATTTCACACACTATCTCTAGCACTTAGTGACTAAATATGCAAGTAATTTATTTAGTCTTTAGTCTTTTAAATATTTGTGTCCTCCTTCATATGATTAAGATAAAATACATACATGCAGTAGATCTTTTTTTTTTTTTAATTTGCTGTCCAGAATAGAAACCAGAGACCATTTTGATCTTTTGATCAAGTTCACCATTTCTTGGTTGATTGATTTCAATCAGTGCAACTTCTTTTCATTGGATATTTTGTAATGTTGTTATTCATTCTTTTTCTTGGACCCCAAAATCTGAATTTATTTTGATCTGAACTTCATAATTGTAACACCTTACTTTATTTCCATGTTTGTTTTCCATAAAGAAGATGATAAAACTAAAATGAATTTCTAATTTTTGCATGCTATGAAATTAATAAGATCAAAGACGTACAATGACTTTTGACAAAATTTTGACTCTATATTTTTTTAAGTATTAAGATGACAAATGTCTAGACTTATCATAGACCCAAAATAAGATTGTTTTGCATTTCTGGGTTTAAATTAAAGTCTTCTAACATTTGTGGGAGCTGGGCAGGAATCAAGGCTTACAAAATAGTTCTTGATTGGCAATTAGCAATTAGAAAATTTCAGAATGTTCGGAGGTAATTTTGGATAAGTATCTAAACCCATGGCTGCATACCTGATTCTTTGCCAAAATTTTTGGGTATTGGAGTCACAAAATTGAGAAGAAATCTTTCCAGACACATTTTGACTCCAGGAATGCTTCCCACTCTTCCTTCTTTAAGGCAAAAATAATTTTATATAATGTTTAGACTTTCATTCATTTTGATGCAAGAACAAGGAGATAAATAAAATACAAGTTAAAACAGTGGCATTTCATACCTGTGCTAAGCTTGGTATCTCATCCCCAGAAATAAAGAATTATTACTTTAATCTTCCAAGTTCTTAGCGATACTGTCTAACTAATCCCTAATGGTGTCTAAAGCATAGAAATCCAGTTACATGTAGTCACATGGTTCACTATAAAGAAGCCCAATCCAAGGAAATGTGGTATGAAGTTCAACCCCGCATTAAAAAATATATATATGAAATTTTTTTTCCCATCACTTTCATTTCCCTCTGTGCCTTTTATTTTACTATCTTAAAAGAAACTTCACTAGTACTATAAACTTCTGTGTGTGTATATGTGTATTTATACTTTAAATTTTACTTCAGTAGCCTTAGAACAGTATTTAATACATTTAAATAAATGTTCCATGTATAACCTATTTTGGTGAAGGTTATAAAGCAGCTATAGAACTTTTTTTTTTCAAAAAACTGACCCAAAACTTTTTAAAGGATTTATCTTTTGCTTACTATCTTCAAATGGTATCATTGTCACATACTAATTATTTTCAGTTAAATCTGTTTGTGAAGTTTATAATCTTTCTTTCCTCCATTTTCATACCATACTGCTATAATTAATGCCACTTTTATAACATAATGGTATATTCTAGCGTAAATGTGACCTATGTAAATATTGTTCTTTTAGAAGTTATTTTATCTACTTTACAGAATTTGCCTTTCCTTTTGAATTTAGAATTATTATCTCAGCATTTAAGCAAACATCAAAATTTCACTGAAAATTTGACATCTTTGATCTTTTATCTAATTATATTGTCTATCATCACTGAATTGAAATACCAGTTTTATCATATGCCAAATTCCCATCTGCAGATATTCTGATTATTCTTTGTTAGTTTGAGGAAAAACCCAAGAACATAGAATATTTCTCTAGTTATACTAATTTTCATGAGTGAAGTTTAATGTTTTCTTCATACACAGCTTCAAAATTATTGTTAGCTTTTCAATATTTAATCTATCTTTTACTGTTATTGGGACTCTCTTTATCATTGTATTTTAACTTATCTACTTCTATTATATACATAGGCATTATGTATTTATGTATTTATATTTGCTACCTTGTTTCCTTAGATGACACACACACTTGCAATTATTTATTTACTTTTAGTATTTATATTTCTCTTTGATTTGATAAGAGGGCTATATCTGCTACCACTGAGATTTATTTCTTTTCTTTCTCCATCATGTATACTGACATGGTCATTAACTTCCAATAAAGATGAATAATGGTGGAAAGACCATACTTCTTGTTCTGACTCAATAAAATGGATTTATGGTTTTACCTGTGAGAATATTTGTGGATGTTTTCCAAAGACAATCTTGGTTATTCTACTTTATCAAGACTTAAGGAGGATAAAAAAAATAAAAAGAATGGGTCTTAGATCTTGTAAGTTTCTTACCTTCTGGCTAGTGTTGATATTCAGCTAGATACAGTAGCAATTTCCCATAGAAAGTGCTTGAAGTTGGTGTAAAAAGCAATAACTACTGTACTTGGTGTCCCCATAAATGGAGAATACTGTTGGCATTTGCTGGAGAGACACTAGAAGTGGCAAAACCTCTGCTGTACACGTCAGCATCCTGTTCTAGTGTGATCAGTGTACCGACTGAGAAACCCTGATCTAACATATTTTTTTCTTTAATCTGTTACTTTATGGGCTGCATTAATAAATTTCATATTTTCAGAAAGAAATCGTATTCCCATATGACAATGTGATTGATCATGATATGCTAGATTAGATTTTTTAATATTTTATTTTGGAATTTTACATCAACAGTCATAAAAGAGATTAAGCCAGAATTTTTGCAAGATCATATATATATATATATATATATATATATATATGTATAGTATATAAAATAAAAAATTCACGTTAGCATTATTTTTCTGTCTTTTCCTATGCTCTTTGCTTATTGCATTTTATTTCTTCTGGTTTTTCTTTCCTAATATTTTTATCATGTCTCCCTTCGCTCCCTTATTTATTTGGAAGATATGAATTCTATGTTCTTTCTGCTAGGGGTTTAATTATGTATCTGAATCTAAATTTTTAGATTATGGTCAAGAACAGAAAGAAACTCATGGAGTCAAATATTTATGAATTTCTTTAATCTGAAAAATGTAACTCAGAAAACATAAATGGAAAGGAGAAAAGGGAAATTGTGTGACTAGAGAGAGGATTGGGAAGAAATCCCCACACAGTTCTCTTAAGAGTAGGTGAATGGGGACTGTTAGATGATTAGGACTGGAGTTTGCATTTCTCTGCCCTCATCTATATCATTTTTTGGATATCTTTAAGAAGTTCTCTCTGTTTCCATCAATGGAAAAAATGTTTATCTCTTTCATGGATGCAAAAGTTTCAAAAGGAAATTTGAGGAAGCAGGCAGTCATATATGTAGGCTTGGTCCCATGTTTATATCAGTTTACTTCTAGAAGAAATTGACCATATAGCTCCTAATAAGGACGGTACCTGATAAAGTAATGGGCAAGATTTTAAGTCATGGGATATTATTATTATTATTCATAGTTTTCAATGTTCATTTATGTTTTAAAATAATATTAATGTATGTCTATGTTGAAAACTTAAAATAGTGGTAAAAATTACAATAATTAAAAATCTCTTTCCCTAGTTGTACCATGCACCCAATTTCCTGAATTATTATTATTATAGAAATTTTTGGATGAATGCACACATGGAAGATACACATACAAATATTTGCATTACTAGATAATAGCATACATTTTTTTCTTTCTTCTCTGTAGTACAGTCAACTTTGTTCTTATTACTTATGAAAATATCCAATTAGTGTAGATGTAGCATAAGGAATTTAATCCATCCACTACTATGGGTAAAAGGCAAACTATTTCAATTTTTTAAAAAAATATTAAAGTTACCTTGAGATGATTCAGTTAAATTACATCACTGAGGTTGCTGTATCTTTATTTATTATTTTGGCAAATATTTTCTAACTTTCAATTTTAGTTTATGCAAAGATTTTATTTACTTTTGTATCCCTAATTTCTGTCATAACTGTTAGAATACATTAGGCATACAGTTAAATGGATGAATAAAATACTTTCCATCACTTTCTATCAAAAATTTTGATATGTCTCCATAGTCTGTTCAAATTTGCAATATTCCAAAATTATCACATTCCCATATGACTTTCTTGAACTGATCCTCATTAAGATCAAGGATACAACATGAGAGATGTAATTCTGTTATAAGGTAGATTGTATTTCCAAGTCATCACTATAATAACAAACGAAAATAATAAATTAAATGTTAATTATGTATATGCATGAATATATATGCCTGACCATCTAATCCTATTCAGATGATATTTTTGTAATATTTCTATTTTTCCTCAAATGTTTACTCAACCTACAGGCATTAGAGTTTTTCATTGTAAGACTACAGTATTTAAATTTTAATATTATTAAATATAAAAATACATAACACTCCACCTATAAGTTTTCACCCTAATTTTCAATGTATTCAGTCTTGCTCCCTTTCATTGAACCTATTTTTGTAACACGAAATGATTTTTCTTACCAGAAAACCACGTATAGCTTGTTGTTAAGTGTGTATCTCTTCATTCTGTAGGTGAGAAAAATGCAACTTAGATTTATTAAAAGCCCAAATAAAGCAGAAACTGAGAGATGCATTCATGACTCTAAACTGATCTAAACCCAATCAGAATAAAAAACACTGTGAATTATTTAGAAGGAAAGAAACATCATATTTACTACTTACTCTCAAAAGAATAGAGAAAGATTAGATCTGTCTACACCTATCTATCTATAATGCAAATGTATATGTTTGAAAATATCTATCTCTGTATCGAGAAAAATATGGTAATGCTATGTAGTAATTTATTAATGTTACTGTTTGGATAATTTGGATGAAGTATATAGGGCAATTATTTGTATTAATCTTGCATCTTTTCTCTGTCTAAATTTTCATCAGAAGAAAAAACAAAACAATGAATTAACAACACATCATTTTTTTCACAATACGTTATTTGGATAAACCAGATGAATTATATTTTCAATAAATGAATGGCTTCCACATGGCTTCTTGCAAATCTGTTTTAAGTGTTTGGTGCCCCTTGGCTTTCACTGAGTTTCAGGATGAAGTATTCTCTAGCAGAGGTATGAGAGGTCACATATAAGAAAGAAAGAAGAGTTACCAAAGAAAAAGAAATTGCACATCTTTGAAAAATCTTTAGTTTCAGAGTCCCAAATACTAATAAACAAAAAGATTAAGGTAATAATATAGGGCCGTGAAGGGGTGTGAGAGTCTAAAAGTCAAGAAAAGGAATATACAAAATATGAATGTGTTCTTGAAAATAATCTTTAATCTACGTGTTTGAAAAATTATGTCTCTAGATCTACAGTATAGCAATGTAGCCTTCACAGGACCATTTAAATTCAACTTTAGATGCACCTGCAAGATTTTATGAGGAAACTGAGCTCCTTCATGAGATCTCAGGAAATGGCATTAGTATCCTTCTTGGGATTTGATATTCTACACTCTGATCAGAGATGCCAGGACTGGAAGTTGGAATTAAACCAAAGTTGAGATACTGAAGGTCCGTATGGGAACACGGAGTTGGAATTAAAAGAATTTTCACTAAGTTTCTTGGATAAAGAATGTGTAAACATAGAAGCTATAGTCATGCTCATTTCAGTTTGTTTATGCATCTTCCACCAGCAACATAAAAACCACAAACAATTAAAAGCAAAGATACTGAAAATTTAGAATCAAGTCCATTGCTTCTCTTGTATGATTTATTTTCCTTCATTAGTTGAATAATAATGATAAGATCACTGGAATGGTCCGATGCCTACAGGAACATAATCATGGCATATTCACTTGGAAGTTACCATACAAGAAAGATTAAATATTCAGCCACCTTTATTTTTAATTTAATTTATTATTTTTCTATCTAGTAATATAATTTTGTTGTTTTTAATTAAGATATTTAGTTAAGTATAGTATTGAAATCAACCACCATCACAGAATGCACCAAATTAATGAGCATGTGGAATATAGGAAATTAGAAAAAAAATGTCCAAATGAAAGTGAAGGAGTTCAGGACAGTTGACAGGTCAACAGGAAATTCAAGACAGTTGGGATTTGCTCATCCATCATTTTCACTGGGTATCAGTCACAATGCATAGAAACATTTTAACCTGTTTTGAATGTATAGGTACTAAGTACAAAGTTCTGTTTCACAGAAAATTTTGTCATTTTCTGGTACACCTGTACAGACCATATAAACTACCTCTCTTCAGATAGTGGCTAAAATTTATGCATTTATCTTTCTGATGATAAACATGGACACAATGGCTTGCGTACAGAGTATATTTATAACATCGTTCTTATAAAACAAAAAAGGAACAAAGAAAAAAATAAATGCTTGTCAAACTATTTAATCTGAAAGACAGAGACTCTCATATGAATAAATTTGCTATAGCCACATTAAAGTCAAATTAATCATATGTACAATTGATGATGATAGAATCAGAATATATTACAAATGATCAAACTATCAATACTCATTTTTATGCATTCATTTTATACAATTGGCTAAATAAGTCATACAGAAGAATGTAACTTGTGCTGGTTTGGGTAGGAATTATTGAAATTTTTTATTTGATCCATCTAATTATGTATATATATTTCACAGGTGCACTTGAAGCAAAATTTTCAGGAAGATCCAAGTTTTGATAGATCTCTTCAACCGCTGTCTCTTTTCTGCATGCTAATGTAAGTAGTCATGGTACCCATTATTTCCACTTCCCTCCCTCTTTAAATGCCTCATATTTGGTCAGTAATATATATTCCAGTTTCTCTGGTCCACCTTTCATATAAAAATAAACCTAATGTAGGTACTATCTCAACATACATCTATTTCTTTTTTAAAAAATTAATTTCATTGAAGAAACACTGCATCATAATACCATACATGTTTAAGGTATGCATCATTGAAATTCAAAATCTATATAGAATGCATTAAACTTACGACAGCAGTCTAGTTTTTCCTTCATTATACAATTGATCCATTTTACCCACTATACCCACCATCTGCCAATTATTTGATCTTATAGATTAAAAGTATATTTTTTTACTTAATTTGATTGTTTCTCTCTATATATGCAAAATCATAAAATATCTGTCTTTATCCATATAACTTATCTCACTAAACATACTTTCCTCTGGGTTCATTCACGTTGTGAATGTCAGTACTTCCTATTTTTGATAGCTGAATAGTAATGTATTGTATATATATATATATATATATATATATATATATACTGCATCTTATTTATCCATTTATCTTTTGTTGGAAATTTAGGTAGTTTCCTCACCTTTTCTATTATAAATAACACTGTAATGAACATGGGGGAGCATATATCTCTTCCAATTAGTTTTATAATGTTTTAGGCTAAATGTCCAAAAGTAGGAAAACTATGTCATATTAAAGTTCTATTTCAATTTTTTTAGGTATCTCCCTCTTGTATTCCATAATGGTTGCATCCAATTACACTACCACCAACACTCACACACTTCCACCATTTTCTCCACATCCTCATCAACATTTGTTGTTTCTAGTTTTTTAAAGCAAAATATTGGTCATTTTATTAATGTTATTTTGATGTGAATTTCCCTAATAACAAGAGATAAAACATTTCTTTTTTATGTTCCTGTTGATTATATGTATGTCTTCAATTTTTTTAAAAAGAGATGAGGGAAGGAGAGAAGGGAAAGGAGGAAGAAGCATTTAAGGAAGGAGGAAGGCACAGGTGGAAAACTAGACTGACCATATGCACCATTTTAAATGGGATAGCAAAATAATTTTCATACTTCCTGACCATATCATTTTCTAAATATAAATGTCAATGTTGTCCTGTTTTGGATAAACCTGGTCTCTTTAACATGAGCAAAAGGGACAATCGAATTGAGTAGCTGCCCCTTTTGCCTTGTGTTAAAGATGGCCCTTCCCAGGGCTCACGGTGGTGGGCCACTGCACTACTGCCGATCCTGCCTCCTTTGAGGAAACAGGAGTCACTGGAAGAGGATTGGTCCCACCCCACCACACCTGTTTCTTCAAAATGAATAGAACACTGAAGCATGGTTGAGCCACAGGTAAGTACTATGGGTGCTATAACTGGCACTATGGGTGTTATTTATGGCATTGTGGGTATTTCTGGGAATTACTGGGCATTTCTGGCACTGGCATGGTCAAAGAGGCATGTGTTTTAGGCAGTACATTTAGAGCAGGACTTATCAGGGCACCAAATATCACATAAGGAACAAAAATTTCTTGCTCCAGCCATTATTTTTGTGTGTTCTATAGGCATCACATAGAACTTACTTATTGCTGGACTGGTTACTCTGCTCCTGCTCCCTTCCCCTTAGTCACCAGCACATTTTTGTCATCTCAATGCCTCATTTTCTCAAGGAAATATGGTCAGCCTATGGAAAAAACATTTCTATTTAGCTGTTAATTTTGGTTTTCCATGCCAGCCTTGAGTCTCAAACCTGGCTCCCTAGGCTCTATATGGTTTTCACTCAAGTATCTCAGGGGCTTGAGTCGCCAGGCTATACCCTTTATCTCTATATTTTTAATTGGATTGTTCATCTATTGTTGAGCTTATTGAGTTCTTTATGTATTTTGGATATCAACACTTTGTAGGATGTTTGATGTGCATTTATCTCTTTTCATTCAGTAGGTCAAGGGAAATAATATCCAGAATAAACAATTGAGGCTACATCAGACTAAAAACTGTTCCATTGTAAGACACTCTTATTAAAATAAAATGCTTCCTACTGAATGGGAGAATATATTTGCACATCATACATCTTCTCTTTATTTTCTAATGACCATATACATTAATTTGGCTGGATTGACTACTTAACCCAGCTAGGATATTAGACTCCCAATGGAAAAATTGCAAGAAAAATGATTTCATAACAAAACTGTAAAGCTGATACATCTCATTTTAAGAAATATTAGCAGGGAAAGTTTTTATAATTTGTAGCCCACTTCTTTTTTAAGGGGGTGAGGGTGATCCTGTTAAACAAATGCAGCAGTTTTGGACCAATTTCTAAGAAGTGGGAATGAATAGGAGATGACATATCTTTAAGATGCCAAGGAAGAAAGAATTCAGAGGGAAAGTTTCTCCCACAGATGATGATGGGAACAAGAGGAAAACACTATGAAATGAAGAGATAAGTGTCTAGAAAAGATTAGTAGAGCCTGGACACTGAGACACAATTGAAAACTTAGGTCTGGGTAAATCAGAATCAGGGTGTAGATCACACTGGACTAAAATCAACTTTTTCCGCAAGACCACATTCTTTTGTGGAAGTTCTAGAAGAGAATCCATTTCTTTCTTTTTTTAGTTGGTAGAGCGTTACCTTCCTTGATCCTGATCCCTTCCTGCATCTTCAAAGACTGCAACGGTTGATGAAGTCTGTTCACAAAGCATCAATTGTAACACCAAATGTTCTCCCCTCTTTTCCCACATTTAAAGGATTTTGCAATTACATTGGGCAATCTGAGTAATCCAGGATAATTACATTACGTTAAGGTCGGCAGTTTAGAAATTTAATTTATGCATTTCAATTCCTCTCTATCCATATAACAATATGTGAACTGTTTCTGGGAATAAGTCCATGGGTATTTTCAGAGTCAGTAATATCCCACCAACAAACCTCAAGTCTCTAATAGATCGTTGTCTATCTATAAATGTGCAGAGATTCACAAACACACACAGACACACAAACAAAAACAATACAGAGAAATAAAAATTTGGGAGTACATTCCAGTGACATGCCATACTAGGACCACCAGCTCTTGCTCTGGAGTTTTCATTTTGGAGAAAATTAGGAACAATCAAACCAATTTCAGAGGGCTTGCAAGATTTGTCTTTGAACTTTGTTTCATTATTCATTTTCTTCAATTGTATGAATTTCAAGGACAGTTTTGGAGGAAATTTGAGGGATTATCAAGGCCAATGACTGATCACTAGGCCTGTGATCTAAAATGAATAACCCAGACAGCGGAAAGAAGTTCCGTGAAAGGAGAAAGCAAGTCAACTAAATGGCACAGAGTGATTTCTTTCACTAATGAATCTATTCTTTGAATGGAGATAACACATACAAACAAAAAATTTCAGAGTAAGATGCAAGGAATGAAAAAGGAGGAAAGGGGAAAGTAAAGGTGGATCTGGAGACTGTTTGATTCTGGCTTGGAACAGATTTCTGGCCACTGAGGGCAAGATTTCAGACCTTCAGCAGCTGTGAGTTAATGGAAATTCACAGGATGCAGAAAACATAGTAATGATGACACAGACATACGTTTATTTTGAGGTAACTATTTAAAACATTATACGTTTCACATTTTTAATTAATAAGTTCTGCTCTTTCTCTAAACTCCCTTGTAAGTATCTTCTCATTTTTCTACTAAAGCTCTTTTTTTGTGTGTTGGGGAAAATAATGAAAGAGGTTTTTGTTTGTTTTTTGTTTTGATATCCTGGGAGAAGAGGTGTATATTTGTGCATTTCATTTTTCAGAAGGGTCAAATTTTATTATGATGCCACCAAGAAGGATATACTACAAATAATATTCCAAGAATTCAGAGTCTGGTGTGTGGTGGGGTTGTTAATAAAGGTCAGCACCTTTGCTACAAATAAAAAACATACCTTTTTTTCAATGCTTTGAAGCATACTGGGGGAATGCAAAATGACGTAAAGTGCTTACAAAATGGCATTTTTGATGATGTAAGTATAAATGAACTCAAACTACTTAGCTAATTTTTTTCTTTAAATTACTTTTGAGTCAAAAAAAGTTAAGGGAAAATACATTTGCAAATGTACTTGATGCTTCAATGGATTTTGAATGTTTTGAAATTCATCTGAAGTAAGTTGATATATTCAGATCTGCCCATTTCTATCCAATAGCAAGCTGTACCTGAAATTTCAGTCAGATCTTTCATCTTCAGAGTCCAAAGTAACTTTAATATGTAAATTCATTAAGTATCACTTCCATTTCCTTCTCTGTTTTGTGAAATGTCACGGGAGAGAGGGAGTAGCATACTAAGGCTGTGTCTGCTTCAAATAGAACATCCCAATTTAGAACAACACCCAATCCTGCTACTGGCCACTAGGAAAAAATTCAACCTCAGGAACATAACACAGCTTGTGTTTCTAGTAATGTATCTATATCTATATATCTCTCTATATACATATATGTATATATATTTATGCATGTAAGCAGAGAGCTACTATTTATTTAATATAAACAAAGCAGACTTCAAATACATTACCAATTTAATCTTAGCACACAAAAAGAATCTATATTGGGTGTGCCCTGGTGGCCTAGTGGTCTAGTACACCTGGGAGCAGTCCCATATACATCCCAAGGTCCAAGGTTCAAGACCCGGGCCAGGGTGAACAACAAATATGAACAACTAAGTAAAATATAAAGCTCTTTCTCCTCTTCTCTCTTCCTTCCTGTTTGCCTTCTCCCCTTCATTCCTGCCTGTACCTTTCCTCCAAAAAAAAAAATCTATATTATATAGAGTCTATATATAAAAGAATCCATATATATAGATGTTTATCTACTAGGATGCATACCAATAAACACCTATTAATTATGCATACCAATAATTACCTACTGATAAATATCTATGCATAGATCAAGGAAGAATCATTATCCTTAGTGTAAGGATGAAGAATTTCATCCTTCTGAGATGACATAATTTGCCCGTGGTCAAAGGTTCAAAAATGATGGAATCAAAGTTGAGTATGAATAAGTCAATTCTGTATACCTGATGACCAATCGGAATTATATCAGTCTTTCCTGTCATCATACTACCTGCATAGGAGGTATAAAAGCAGGGTTTTGTGTCTCGGTCTCTCTAACTCTTTAAATATTCAAATCTTCATCATCAT